>JAVXUM010000001.1:25286726-25296946 GCA_035590655.1 Pouteria glomerata
TTTTTTATTATTAACTTATTTTTTAAGTTTAGATATATAAAAGAATAAACATACATGTGCAATGCACATGCATTTTTTTAGAATATTTTAAGTTATACTTTTATTTCTATGTCATATGTCACATACGATATTTATATATCTTCAAAACCATATAAAAATATTAGATTATAAATTAATTAATTGCGCCAAGGCACCTAAAGAATGGAGCCAAGACTGTTTAAGCTTAGGTTATTTGTACCCATTTTGTTTTTCTTTTTGTCCGAACTCTGTTCATGATTAACTAATGCTCTGTTTGATAATTTTAAAAGATATCTTATTTCGAGCTACTTTTACATATTAGAGGACTTCTTTCACCAAAATTTTCTTGTCTTTTTTGTATATATATTGTTAGACATATTGTATTGTAATATCCTATATTTTCAAATGCATGTATGGGAAGAAGTTTGATATGCCGATGATGATGATTTCAATTCTAAGTTAGGGAATGATGCTCAAATGATACTAGAAAGGTTCCTAATTGAAGTAAATGGAAATTAGAACCTCTTAGGAGCTTAAATTGAGTTAGGATACCATTGAGTTAAAGTTTAGTAAATTAAACTCCCTAATCTTAAATTAAGCTAAATGGTTGGAAGACTAAGTTCTAAGTGCACAAAGTAAATTATTTTGCCTTAAGTGCTAAGAATTTAATTTAAGTGAAAAAGGGACATTAAAATTTAGAAGTAGGAGAGTTGTTTGGAATTTACTAGATCAAGGAAACATCAAAATTTAGAAATGGCCGGTTGGTGGAAATAAGCTAGCAAGGTTTTACCAAGTCAAAATTCCATACAAATGGACTTGGAAACCATTCCAATTTTGACCAACAAAAAGACAAAGGAATTGGTGACATGGAAGGATGATTGGCCGGCCAATGGAAAGGGGGAAAGGTCTTGAAGTTGGTTGGGACTTGGGACAAAAAGGCATTGGCCGAATGGCTTAGAAGATGGAAGGAGTTTTGTTTCCAAATTTTTGTTTATTAGTGTTTCAAATTCAAAGTTGTAGGTTCCACACCATTTAATTGGGAAGACTTAAGTGTAAATCAATTAATAAGTGGAAGGCCAAGTGAATTTTCCTATTGGCCAATTGAATTCAAAATGTGGAAAAAAAAAACAACATTACCCGGATGGCCTTAAGGCCATTCGGCCAAAGCTGCTAGTTGAGGAGAACCATTCGGCCAAGCTGAATTTAGAGAAGAATTTGAAGAGAAAAAGGGGAGAAAAATGAGAAGAAGAAGGAAAAGGAAGAGAAGGAAGAAAATGAGAAAGAAGAAGAGGAGAAGAAGAAGAATAGTTGAAGAAAAGTTAAGAAAGGTAAGTGTTGTTGTTAATTTGTTGGAAGAAAATTTAAGTAAACCTAGGCTCAAATTTGGAGAGAAATTAAAGAAGAACTATTGGTTTCTTGAAGGAAATTTTGAAGATTTGAAATCAAGGAGAAAGGGGTTGAAGGAGAATCTCAAATCATCAAAGTAGAGAGCTTGAAGCCTCTTGAAGATTTTTGAAACTTTGTTGAAGATTTTGGACCTAATTTGAGATAGGGATTTTCTTACTCCCTCTAATATGTATATAGGTGTATTAGGAGAGTTTAAGGATCATATATATGTATTATATATGTGTATGAATTGAAAGGTTGAGAAAGATAACGAATTGGAAGAAACTTTGGCAAAGAGTTGTCTAGTTATGTACCCAATTTTGGCTAGAAATATACTTGAACCAAGAGCTGTATTTTTAGAAATTCAGGGGCTGAAAATAGGGGAAAAACAGGGGATTTTGATGGATAAAGACCTAAGTTTCAATTAAAATTGGTTCTATAGCATTTGGTACAAAATTGTGTGAAATATTGACATATTTAGTGACTTGGAACACCAAAAAGTAGCTAGTTTAGTTTTTATTTTGCAAGCTGTATTTCTAGCACTTTGAGGACTGTTTTGGGATCGTATTTTCTGGTAAAAACTTTATTTAAAAGTATAAGGAAGAACTCCCAATGGTGTGCACAAAATTGGATAGTTTACTTGGTCATTTGAATTAGTTAAGATAATGGGATGTGAGCAACACTAAAAAAAAAAAACATTCTGCACTTTACTTCATGTAAATGCTGAATTTTTGATGAGCCTATGTTGATATATTGATGTTGGAAATGATGTTGTTGGATTGGCATTATGTTATATACTTGTTTCATGCGAACTTGTACCATAAATTGTGAACTAGTGTGTTAGTTGCGACTTGTATTGCAAATGGGAACTATGGAATTTAATACGGAATTGATAACAAGAAATGAAATAGTTATTTGATTGTTTGGCCGGGGTTTGGGTACGGAAAATATGAAGGATCTTGAGATATCCTCGGGTCGATCGAAAGTCCCGGAACCTAAGCAGAGTTAGTTTTCATACCAGTAGGTTAGTAGCTTATAAAATGATTTGTATACGTGAGGCGTATTGTCGCCCTAGACCACAAATCCTAAAGCACGATTTGTTATATCTTGGTGTGGTGTTTCGTCGCCCTGGGCTGAGGCCCTAAAGCACGATTTGTTAGGTACCCGATTCCCGAAGATTGTGTGAAAGAATGATGTAAAATGGAAACACTAATAAAGAACAACTAAGTTGAAGTTTCTAAATTTATAAGATGTTGCAAATTGCTTAAATTGAATTATATAGAATATGGATATATGGAACTATGATGCACCATTACTTTGTATTTATTTCCTTGAATTATGTTTGACATATAGTAAATGGGCATTATATTGCATCATATACATATTATTGTAGAGTAGCGTGAGCATACGTTATTCGTGCTCACATCCCTACAGATTTTCATGCAGGACCTGCACAGGAAAGTTAAAGGTGTCCAACTGCAAGGATAGGGGACTATATAACACATTCCAAAGCTAGCTCACTTTTGGATTTTTGTTGTAATGTAATGATGCAGATGTTGTAAAGGAAATATATATTTTATAATGAGATGTATAAATTTAAGATTTATTTTTGGTTTGGTAATGTAATGGCCATAAGGCCTTAAGTTGTAATCCTTATATCATATTCACTTACATTTAATTTCTTATATATGCTACCTATCATGGGTCCGACTGCATGGCCTTTAAATGCTTTAATGATTTTATCTAGTAGAATGGAATGATATTATATGACTCCGCTGCGTAAAACAGGTACCCTTTATAACAAGTTTAGGCCCTCATATAATAGGGGAGGTTTTGCGGGTCCATTGCGTGAATATCGTGTTGCTCTGATGCTTTTACCTTGCAGGGTGTCTAGTTGAAGCACAATAACTAGTAAGTACAGGATCGTGTCCACAGAGAGTCTTAGCAAATCAATGAACAAAACTAATTTTGGAAAAGTTCTAGGTGTAATTTGATCTTACAATGACTGATGAAGACTGGTTTGGTTTTGAAATTGGTGTGTTTGTTTGAGAATTTTTTTTTAGTTAAACAAAATTGTGAAAAGTCTTGGATTCAATATAAGTCTATGGCGAATTGTATATAATTTTCAGATTTTTCCACTTATCTAATTCTAAAGGAATAGATTGAAAAACGATTCTCCGAAAATTACACTAGAATAAACCAAATTTGAATTGACTGAAAATCAAGTATAAATCATGGTGACGAAATTTAATCAAACACTTTAAATGCATGATCTATAGACTATATGTAAATGCAAATGAGACTAGCGTTAATTATACTATTCTTCATCAGAAAACATGATAAATCTAACCACCATCATGCATATAATGTCCATAAACAATACACCCCAAGCACTAAATCAGAATTTCAAGTCCAAACTCAAAAGTGATTCATTTCAAATACAAAATATTCAAACAAAATCAGAAAATCTGATATTAAGATCAAAATCTGGAAGTATATGTAAAATTCCTCCACAAAACTTACATTGAATCCAAGAGAATGAACTACTCACTCATACCGAAAGAAAATATCCATGAAGAAACACAGATTCTTGCCATTTTTGTGAAGTAAATTCAACAAAAACTGAACTAGATCTACTTTCTCTCTCTAAGTTCTCTCTCTATAAACTGAAAATAAACTAACAGAAATGAATGTAAGGTAAAAACTGCTCTCAATCGATCTCACTGTTGTTTAGATAGATGACAAAACTGATGTACCGAACTACCCTTGCCAATCAAGTTGAATTAAAAATTTCAGAATACGCAGATTGGTTCGAATGAACGTTCGAACAGAGACTTGGTTCGAACCAATGTTCGAACAAACTTTGTGGACTTGGAATTTTTCTTCAATTTGAACTCTGCAAAGCTTTTGTTGATCTAACCATGGTTCGAATAGAGCATGGTTCGAACACATGTTCGAACCAACTTCTCAACACTTAGCTTTTTCTGACTCTTCTTCCAACTTCACTTTGTTTCAGCTTCTATTGATCGAACAAGTGTTCGAACAAGGTGTGGTTCAAACCAGCGTTCGAACCTCTTTTTTTGGACTTAGCCATTTCTTCAAGCTCTCACTTGCAGTGTCTCTGTTGATCGATCAAACGTTCGAACAAACGATTGTTCGAACCAGTGTTCGAACCAACTCTTCTGGACTTAGAATTTTTTTTTAGTTTCAGTTGCAGTTGACCCTCTGTGGTTCGAACCCTCATTCAAACAGGTTTCTGATTTTCTGCCTTTTAAGTTCCAATTTCTGCTCTTTTCACTCCAAAACACCTACAAGTGAATAAATTCCACATTAACACATAATAATTCATTTTTCCCTCTTTTTAGCACCTAATTATTCCTATTGATCCTTAAATTGAAGTTAATGATTGTACTTTTTATAGTACAATCATACCTCATTTATCACTCACCCCTCGGGTCCCCAAACTCGGGGCGTGACAAAAACAGGACTAATCATTTTACTTATCAAACCTTAACCTGGTTAATAGACCAAAAATTATTTCAAAACACCTTGAACCAAACATTAGAGAAAGCAATACCACTCTTACCTTACCCTAAACTTCACTATAGTTATAAGACATAATGATCATCAATTGCTTCTGTTGATAATTGATTGCTATGTGAATAATGGACCACCATTTCATTCCCAAATCGCCTCAAATTTTTTCATTTTCAAAACTCTAAAGTTAATCCACAATCTCACATCATTTCATTGCAGCACATAATCTCAATGATTCTAAGATTTGTAAACGTGGGCTCTTCAGACTTTTAAATTTTCAAATCTAAAATTATTATTTTTTTCACAATCCCATAAGTACTTTATCCACATATAATATCTCCCAATTAAATCACACGATGTATATAATTACCTTTAAACTTTAGTAATCTAAGCACACCATAATCTTTCTACTATTCCATTAATACCATCTAGGCTTCAAATACCAATATAACAGTGCTAATTTTGCACTTCCACTCTCCCCTTTCTAGTTTTAATGTTGAAAATTATATCATTTTATATTGAGAAATTATAGTGAGATTGTTGATTAGATATTAACAACTTATTATTTGGTACACTTCATGATCAATGTAGACTTCGACTAAGTGTTATAACAAATATTTGCTTGGTACATTTATTATTGTTTAGTTGATCATAATTTTCTCAATTTGAGCGTCTTTATTTTCTAAATCTGAGCATCATTTGTGAAATCAATGTTTTTAATGGTCTATCCTTTAATTATCTCTAATTCAACATGGTAAATTTTCAAATCATTAAACTATAAATTGAAGACTATTTAATTCAATACTTAACCCATCTTCATTTGAAAAATCTCTCTTTTTGTTGCATTTAAATCTAAATAGATTCCAACTTTCAAATAACCATTAATTTACCTAAATTTCAATTTAATTGTCCATTAGATTAGTTAACTACCTAGCTTCTGAAAGTTAGCGAGCCAATGTTATCTTCAAGTCTTTCAGAGGCTCATCTTAAAGGATGATCTAAGATAACCATGAATATTCTTAGATTTAAAGATAAAAAAAACAAATAAGCATGGTGCTATGTATGAGTGAACCGAGCAAAGGTCTAATTAAAACAATTACACCTACTGATTTAAAAACTTAAACAAAACTCTATTGATTTTATTCTCATTTACTTGTAAATTTTACTTTTAGCCTATTATTATTAAACTTTTGCCCTACTCTCTTTTTACTTTTGATTTATTTACTTTAAAAATATAATTTTACCCCCATTAATTAATCTTAGGTCCACCCATAGTGTAATGTGTTACAGGCCGATGAATTTAGGCTAAGGCAGTGTGCCAACTGCCCAATAATTCTTACTTTTTTTTTTTTTATTTATGCTTTAATTTGCCAAACATCTTGCAATATAAACAACGGTTGTGAGGCCACTAACCTATAAGCAAAGTCTAGCCTACTTGAAAACTAAGGCATAGTGCATTCGACCGGGATCTGAGCAAAGCTCACTTAAAAGATTTCACCTAAACACTTAGTCTTGCTAATTGGCATAGTCATTGTGTGCCCAACCTTATTCAATACATGAGTTGGTGATCATCTTAACCAATATCCACACAACAAGGTTTAATATTAGGATTCTTCAAATGCCACAAGCTTAGTGTTACAACAAACTAGTCCCTTGACTGAAAACCATTACCACAGGAGTGCACCCTAGTTTGACCCACCAAACTATGTGAAAGCACCAAGGCAGATGATATTACTTAAGGCATACCAATAGCCTAATATGTTATGGGGAGGTGCACCCACGTAAGATATAATTAGGGCATAGTATATGGATGCACGACCATAATTCTACATTGTACGCATGCCCCATGCCAAGATCTCGTGACTGACATTGACGCTACCTACCTTTAACTTAATGAGAATAACTGTCACTATCCCACTATAAGGTTTTAGTTGCCAGTCCTCATGCTCCCCACATAAGTTGCTCACTTAGTGCAAGTCAAGAGGCATGCAGATGGGAGAGGTAGACCAAATACTTGCTTTTTCCATATATGTTTTCTTGACATTCCTTTAATTGATGGAAGAAAACATTACCCTTATTTGGGCAGTCACAATGATTATAAAAAATTTCATACACCTCCGATTCTCAATTCGTCAATTGGTACAAACTCATAGAAAAAAAAAAAAGAAAGAAAGAAAGAAAAATACTAAATGATAAATATATTAAATAAACACCAACACCCTCCAAAAGAAAACCTTTCTAAAGTTATAAAAATGCCATTCTCGATAAGTTTGCAAGCCTACAATCCACTTGTAAATACAAATGTCCTCATTCTTCTGCCACTTTTTGTGTTAATGTCCAAGTGTTACAAGCATGACTTGTGGCAAAAGCTCAAATCGTGACATTAAACATAGTTGAGACTTTGCAATTACAAGCGCCAACTCATAAGTTTTGTGGTGGACTCCATTAAAATAGGCATTTGTAATTGTGTAGCGGTAAATGTAGTCTTTTTTTCCATGGGAAAACAACAAAAATAAATACATAAATAAATAGAAATATAAAAATTAAACTTGTAGATTTTGAGTTAAAACACCATAATCCACTTCTTAGAGCAGAGACTGATATAGGGATGGAATTGGAAATTAATTTATTACGCGGGAGCTAATTCTTATTAATTTTAATATATTCTTTTCACTCTTAAAAATGTAATCTCAAAATCAAATAGTCTATTCGAGATTCTTCAACAATCAACATAAATTAATGGTCATGAGCTTAAAAAATAAAATAAATATATAAAATTCATTCATAAACTCATTTAAAAATTATTTAATTGAATAAATTAGACTATTAATAACCTGACTTAAAAAGTAAGTTTCATGTTATTAATGGCTTAAAGTGAAAAGATTAAGTAGCTATATTTTAAAAAATAATAATATATTTATAATTATCTTATATATATATATATATATTTTTTTTTTTTTTAAATTTAGTGTTCATATCTATTATTATTTAGTGTAAGTCCGTCCCTTAAGGTGGCAGACGTTGCGCATTGTTTTCTTGCCAAATGTTTGGATCACACATGCAATTGCAATCTGAATATTCAAAAGTAATCCACATTAAAATTGGGGCTGACCGAGTGCAATATGTTATCCTCAGGCGCTCACGGACCTTTGTGTGGATCTCTCTAGAAATTTGACTATTTTGCAGCATCGATCTGGACCGTCTAGTTATTTAAATTTTTTTATGAATTTAATTTTAATTGACCATTGTGGCATATTTTTAATGCAAATATTATACCAAGATATAAAACGCTACCGTTTAATATTTTTTAAACCAATTTTTTATGAATTCAATTTTAAGTATTTTTTAATGCAAATTTTATACAAAATATAAAATTACGCTGTCGTTTAAAATTTTTAAACACAACGTAATATATATATATTCTCCACAATAAGGTGTTCTATATATTCTTAGAGTGGTTGCTCATTGCTAATACATCACAATTAAATAGAACTGCAAGAATAAAATTAAGTTTTATTACCGCCGAAAAATACCCATTTTGTATACACTAAGGACATGTCTGCAAACCTGGGAAATGGGCCGGGTTGGGTACCCGCGAGCTTGGTCCATGGATTCTCAGGTACACGAGTACAGGTGTAAAACAGAGTTCAATTTGATTTAAATAATTTAACTTTATAATTTTTAATAGATTTTAAAAACATTTAAAGTATTTTAACCATAAGTATTTTGGTAATTAAGTAGTAATTCAGATAATATTTTAACCATATATATAAATATTTATTAAAGAGATATAAACCATAATTTATCTCTTTACAAGATCAAAAAAAGAGTATTAGACTTGTCAAATAATATCACATACAGTGTGCGAAGTGATTTACATACTATATAGCTCTGGGCATTCAGTTTGGTTGAGGTAATTTTAAATTAATTGGTAGAAATTTATATAATAAAATAGGATATTTTTTAGAAATTCCTAACAAAAAAAAAGATAAAAATTATACAAAACCTACGAAACCTGCAGTATACTATATTTCTAAACTTCTCTTGCCTTTTTAACTTCTCTATAGATTTTCTTCTCTCAACAGATTCAGAAATATATATTTCTTTCAATATTATATTACATTGCAACTATAATTTTGGATTTGTCAATTTCTAATACTATTAATAGTTTAATACTTTTTTTAAAATTTAGCATTTTACAGAATTGAAAAGGGGGATTTTTCATTTGATTTCAAATAAAGCGTAACTGACTGGTATCAATTCTAAGTATATTTTGTATATACACATATATTATGTTAGAACAACATAATATTTTTTATTAATTTTATTTTTCATTTTGATTTATAGAGTAGAGACATACTATTTTTTAATTAATTTATTTTTTCTTTCAATATTATATTACTAGCATTTTGCCCGTGCCTAAAGGCACATGGACAAATAAAATTCAGCCGTTGATGGTTAACAAACAAATCTCAGTCATTGATGCCATGTCATAGATGTTAAATCATTGAACTGAATTGTAATATAGATATTGCAACTACGACTTTGGATTTGTCAATTTCTAATGCTATTAACACTAATATTTTTTTTTAAATTTAAGATTTTACATAACTGAAAAAGGAAAATTTTTCATTTGATTTCAAATAAAACGTAACCGACTAGCATCAATTCCTGGTATATTTCGTATATACACATATATTACGTTAGAAATATATAATAACTTTTTATTAATTATTTTATTTTTATTCTGATTTATAGACTAGAGACCTACTTATTTTCTAATTTATTTATTTTTCTACTTTTCTGATTTATGAAATAAAAACACACTATGTATAGGCACTGCATATATAGGCATGCATATATGCACACAAGTGTTCATCCCCTATAGCAGACGGTATGTCAATCCATCATATATAAATACTAGTTGTTGCTAATTAGCTTTTTATGAAGTTCGAAAAACTATTGCCATGTTAATTTTTGTTAGTCTTATGCGGTGTAAATTTTTAGGGGTTTTTTTTTTTAAAGAATTTGAGTTGATTAATTTTTTTCATATACTGTATTTTCTATATATATTCAATATGTATATACACTCTACATTGATCCTAGTTATAGAGAATTCGGAATCTACATATTATTAGGATTTTTGTTTTAAGCAAGAGGTTTTGGAAATATGTAATATTTCAATGAATTTTTTTCCTTATATATATATATATTTAGTTTTTTTTTTTTTTTTTTTTTTTTTTTTTTTTTTTTTTTTTTTTTTTAATTTTTTTTTTTTT
>JAVXUM010000001.1:25309559-25325004 GCA_035590655.1 Pouteria glomerata
GAAAGGAATTATTAAACATGACCTTGCCTACATGGATTTAACGGAGGATATGGCCCTCAATAGATTTGATTGGCGTCTTCAAATCCATATAGTTGACCCCACCTAGTGGGAAAAGGCTTAGTTTGGTTTGGTTTAGTTTGGTTTAAGAATTTGACCTTGAAATTATAGATAAGGAAGGAGTTGAAAATATAGTGGCTAACCATTTATCACAATTACATAGGCAAGAGTTGACACACTTTGGCCCCACCCATAAATGAATACTTTCCTAATGAACAATTGTTTGAGGTAAGCACACCTAGTCATACACCCTGGTATGCAGACATTATAAATTATTTGGCTACCGAATGGACTCCTACTTATTGGGCCCCTCTTAACTACAAGAAATTCTTCCGAAACATTAAAAATTTCTTTTACGTTGAGCCACATCTTTTTAAATATTGTTCAGATCAAGTAATTCGACGGTGCATCCATAAGACTAAGAGTGTAATTACTTTTTATCACACTTTAGCTTGTGGTGGTCACTTCTCGGCGATGAAGACTGTCACAAAGATCCTTTAATGTGGTCTTTATTGGTCAAGTATGTTTAAGGATGTGTTTTGCCTTTTGCATAGCTCGTGATTGTTGCCAAAGGTTAGGAGCCTTAACTAGGATTAACATGATGCTTCTACACCCTATATATGTAATTGAGATTTTTGATTGTTGGGAAATAGACTTTATGGGACCCTTTTCTAATTCTTTTGGCAAGGAGTACATACTCTTGGCAATTGATTTTGTGTCTAAGTGAGTAGAAGCAATTCCAACTCAAATAAATGACCACAAGGTGGTCATCAAATTTTTAGAAGAAAACATATTTTTCGGTTTTGGAATGCCCCATGCAATGATTAGTGATGAGGGTATCCATTTTTGCAATAGGCTTGTGGGTATTCTAATGCAAAAATATGAAGAATGGAATTGCTTACCATCCCCAGACCAGTGGCCAAGCTAAGTTGGCCAACCAAAAATTAAAATTAATTATAGAAAAAAGTGTAAATCCTAATGGAAAGGATTGGTCCTCAAGGTTGGTTGACACATTGTGGGCTTACTGCACCGCTGATAAGATGATTACACTTGAAAAGTGTAATTATTAACTCAACAAATTAGTATATAATTCTTGCATTTGTTTAAGAAGTTTATATATTTTGTTATATTTTACACTTACATGGTTTGTTTTCTTAAATGTAGTGAGAACGATAAAATTTCTCTGATAAGTGACGAAGAAAATGAAGAAAAAGTTGCAAGAGAGCAACATGGAACGATAATTGAGGCAGAGGATTGGACTAGGACCATGTTTGGAGCTAAAAAACAAAGCTAGGAGGTGATCCAAGACATTATGGTCTAGATCACCCCCTAACCAGTCCGGACCAGGAGACAAAACAGAATTTTGGAGTTGGTCACTATGGTCTGGACCACCTGGGGCCCTGGTCCAAACAAGGCGAGTCCATTAGCACAATCGTGTGGCTTTTTTTTAGGGTTGTTTCGGAGGCTATAAAAGCCAACTTCTTGTACACCTTTAGAGGACTTTTTCCAACCATTCTAGGAGAGTTTAGGGTTTAGAAAATTTCAATTTTTTGAGAGTTTTTATTGAAGATTCAAGATGTTTTTGAAGTACACTACTACATGTGTTTGCTATATTTCAATTGCTTTCACTTTATGTTTAGTGTTTGCGCGTTTTTTGAAGTAGGGTACTTTTTTTTTGATAGGTAAATGTAAATTTTATTAAAGAAAGTGAATTAATGTACAAAACAAAGGGGCATACCCCTTATCTCCACAACTAAAGCGTACAAAAACCAGAGATACTAGTCTCTCAATACATTAGAAGGAAGGGACCAAACTTTAACTAAATGCCTATTAGAATTAGTTTTTGCAAATGGTGAACAAGACATGAGTCTACGAGAAATCATGGACTCCACATGTTTTAGCAAAAGTGCAGCTTCCATAGTATCCGAATCATGGAGCTGAGCATTCCTCTCTCACCAAATATAATAAACCGAACTGCCAATCTACCCAATAGGTGGAGTAGTGAGTTACTTGAGAGATGATCAACACGCCATTGAATTATACCATCCCAACTAGTCTCAAAACATTGTAGCCTCAATTTCTGTAGAATACTAATCCACACACGCTAGGAGAAGCGGCATTGGAAGAATAAATGATTGTGACTCCCCAAATCTTCTTCACATAGAAAGCACCTAGAGGGCTGCAAGGCTCCATGAGAGCGAAGCCTATCTTGAGTAGAAAGCTTATGTTGAACGGCTAGCCATAAGATGAACGAATGCCGAAGAATATGAGCTTTAAACCACACAATCAAGTGCCAATCAACCTCTTGATGATGCAACCAGATTGAGTCCAATACTTTTCGAATAGAAAGTTCATATTGGACTTCTAAAGTAATTTATCTTTATGTGAGACAAATGGAGGAGGTAATGTAGACATGGCTTCCCGAAGCTCCATCAACTCCAAGGTATTAATGCAGGGCTAGGCTCATGTGCCATTAGCAATAATATCCGTAACCTTAGCAAACTTAGAGAGTCCCGAATTATAAATCACCCAGGCATCCATGGAAGAACAAATAGAACCGGATGGTAACCAAGGATCAAACCATTAAGATATAGCCTGACCATCACCAACTTTATAGGAAAAGAAAGGCTTCACAAGAGGTCTTAAGCTCAAAATCTTCTCCCAAGTCCAAGAGGAGTCCCAAGGAACCTTAGCAATCCAAAATTGGCTTCTCCCCAACAAATGCACATGTACCCAAGTCGTTCATAAGGAAGAAATGGATGGGCCACATAAATGCCAGATAAATTTGAAAATAGTAGCTCAATTCCAGTCTTTGATCTTTTTAATGCCAAGGCCACCCTCTTTTTTTGAACGGGTCACCACATCCCATGCTACTTTAGCCTCAGAGGAGAATGAAGAGGTACTTTTCCACAAGAAAGCTCTCAGTTTAGCCTCAATATTCTTAATATGGTACTTGTTCACTTTGAGTTTAATAAAAAGATTTTTGTTTTCTTTGATTCTTTTCATTATTTCTTTTCTTGTTTGGAATCTGTTTGAATCAATGAATGTTAGTTACATGCGTAGTTAGAACCTAAGGTTTATTAATACTATTTTGTTTTCATTTTATTTATTCTTCATTCTTAATAGTTTTAAGTTGTTTTTATTATTAGTTTATGATGATTTATGCAAGAATGCTAGGCTAGAAATTTAAAGCCTTGGTTTGATGTTTCAAAGTAGGGTGAAGGACTCTAGTTAGTTTAAAACCTTAAGGGTATATATACAGCGTGTATACGTGAGCGTATATACATCTTCTTTCGGATTTTATTTTGATTTACGAAAGGACCTTAAAAAGCAGAGTTCTTTGTTCAAATTCGCTGAATCACTGAAAAAGGATTTTGGTGCTTTAAACCCATTTTTCAAATTCTTGACGTAAACAAAGTGAATCCAAAACCACGAGTTCATTAAAAAAAGATTTTCTGACTTCGTAATCCATTTGACGTGAGTATGGAGTTGAGTTAGTGGTACTTAAAACTTTTAATGAAATATATTCTGGTTCTTATTTCCCTCTACACCGTACACCCTTATACTTGGGGGTTAGTTCTAGATGTACATTTTAGAAGCAGTCATAAGACTATCTTAAGGATGTCCCAATATCAGTTGGTTTATGGAAAAATATGTCATCTTTCAATTAAGATGGAGCACCGGGCCTATTGGGCTATATGCCAAATGAATATAGCCCAATGAATGAAAGCATAGATGAGGTCGGGCTCCATAAGAAACTCCAACTTAGCGAATTGGAGGAAATTAGGAAAGATGCGTATGAAAACTCTAGGGTCTCAAAGGTCAAAAATAAAAAAATTCATGGTAATTATACCCAGAAGAAATTCTTGTGGGTTGATCAAAATGTGCTTCTCTATGACTCTAAAATCCATTTGTTTCGTGGGAAATTAAAGTCTAGCTGGGTAGGTCCTTTTATAGTAAAGTCTATCTCTGAGAGCGGGGCAAGTGAAATTGAAGACCTAAAAGATAGGTGCGTATTGAAAGTAAATGGCCATAGGCTAAAGCCTTATCTTGAGAATTTAGTAGGTGAAGTTGAAGTATGGCACCTTAAAGACCCACATTCCTTTGATTGAGAAAATTTAATGCATCATGTGTACATTAGTGAAGGTTAGTTTGTTCTCTTTTCTTTGCTTCAATTTCCGTTAGCATATTGTTTGTATGTTTTTATTTTCAATTCCCCTTCATCATTCATTGAACTTGTCATAGTGGTAGAAAATTGTTGTTATTCAAGTTTGGGGGGAAGGGAAGATAATTTCTTACTAACTCTAGTGTTTAGCTTTGATGTTCATGATTTTAGGTTAAATTCAATAGATTGCAAGGAATTGAAGTAAATTATAACCCTACTTGTCTTTGAATTATGTGTATTTTCAACATTGAAGACAATGTCAAATTCGAGTAAGGGGGAGAAAAATCATTGGTATTATATTTTGGGACATTTTGGGAATAATTGTAGCTATTTGTGAACATTTAAAGTAAACATACATGCTTGCAAAAAAAAAAATTTGAAAATTTTGAAAAAATTCTAGTTAATTTTTGGATTTTGAGTCTTTTTAGTCAATTTTTGAGTCAATTGGAGGGTTAAGTAGTATTTTGTTTGGTGACGAGTGGAGAAAACAATTTTAATGAAATCTACTAAGTTAGAGGAAGGTTTGTAAGACTGAATCAGAAGCAAGAAATTACTGATAAGAATTTTGCTCGAACATATGTTCATACACAAATGCTGTCTGAACCCTTGTTCAGACCATCTGGATTTTTTAGGGCCATAAATAGAGCACTTAAAATTTTCTGGGTTCACATTCTTTAAGTCCTAGTTTGTTCAAACTTCTATAAGAACCACCCAAGTGACCGAGAGTGTTATTTTAATCTATATTCTTAGTCTAAATCGTCCCTGATTTTGAATTCATCTATACTTCCAACTTTCGATTTGAGCTATGTAAGAGTGGAGTAATTGGGGAATCAAGAAGCTCAATCTTGATAGCATTGGTTGAGGTAAGGTTCAAACTTGAGCCAATTCTTTTGATTAAATTGGGTGGGGAAGTTTTCTTGGGTGATTTAAGACTGATTTGAAATTGATTAAGGTGGAAAATAATGCTTTTGCTAATTATTTGTGAAGAAGGGGAAATTCTGAACATTAACTGCTGTGTTAAGCTTATGGGAGTTACTTGTGAATTGAATTTGATTAGATTAAGAATGAACCCTATAATGAAAGTTTACGAGAAGAAAAAGAAAGATAAAGAGAGTAGTTTTAGGCTTAATGAAGTTACTGAACCTTCCAAAAAGAAGGCTAAAACCTAAAATTCAATCCAACCCACCACCAAACCTATTGATTATCAACCTTTTGCTCAACCATAACCCGAAACTCACTTTGAAGCTTAAACTCAACTTGAATTACAACCTCACACTCAGCCCTAACCTGAAACCTAGACTGAAGCCCAAACTGAAACTGAATTGTAATCTTAAACCCATTCACAATTGGAACCACAAACTTTAGAATCATTTGAATCTTCACAAGCTAGTGGCACAGATAATGTCATGAGAATTATAGAACAACTGAGTGAGGAGAATGAGGAGAATAAATGGATTGAAGAAGGGGATGAGGAAGAAGTGGAAGGGGATAATGAACAGGAGACTAGTGATGAGAATGAGGAGGAAGAACCATATGATTATTTTGAATTTTCAAATAGCGGAGCTCAGAAAGGTTTTGATAAGTGTTGGAGTAAAAGACCTGTAATTGTGGAGCGAGGGATGAACTTAAACCACTTTCGAACTGATGAGTTCAAACTAGAACAGAATTTTGAGAAAAGTAGTTAGGCAAAATGGGCATAATTTAGTGGGACTGCTATGGTTTCATTAGTGCAAGAATTTTATACTAACATCTTGAATTCAAAATATAAAGGAAATTAATGTATAATGACTAAAGTTTAGGGAGTGCAATTCAAGATCTATCCAAAAGATTTGACAAAGTTTTTTGGTTTAAAGGAAAAGAAGTAACCTCAATTTCTATTTGTAGTTAAGGAAGTATTAGATAAAAATTCTTTGGCCAAGGTTCTAACTAGAAAGCAAAATGCAGAGTGGGGCCACAAGAAGAAATTGGCCAAGAATAGGTTAACTTCTAAATTCAATTCACTATTCTTCTTAGCATGCTCTCAACTCAACCCAATTTTGAATGCTTCAAAGTTAAGCTATGAGAAAGGATTACTCTTGCATGCTATGGTTCTGGGTTTGAAGGTGGAGTTGGGACATTTGTTGTGGAAACATATGGCTAAAGTTTCAAAGATAAGGAATGGAGTAAGTGGATTGCCTTTTGTTGGGTTTATTACAAAGTTCATTTACAACGATGTTGTAGTGACTGAATTAGGAGAACAAGTTGCAAAGCCTGTGGGATTTATCACTACTTCCTCTAGAGATAGGAGTGCAAGTCAAAAGAAGAAGAATAAAGGGGCTATCGCTAAAGAATTTATGGAAAATATATATTTCCTTAGAACATTGAATGTTATCATGAAATTTATAATTGTTATACTTTTAAAGTCGCTTAAACTTGAATTATAGGTTAAGAAATTGTGTGAGTATGAATTCATGAGACATCAAGTCAACTCAAGAATTGCATGTACTTAATCTTTAATAGTGGAGACTACTATTGTGAGATTTAAGCCTACTAACTCCTTTTGTTGAGTGGATGAAATAATTCTACATGTTGCTTTGAATTCATGACAAGCGAAACACATCAATTTGACTTATGAACATTGGAATGACTATGGAAACTCAAATGAAACTTTGGAAGTGAAGTAGGCCATCTTTGAATTATTTGAGCTTGCTAACTTTTCTTTTGTGTTCATTATCACTAGGAACCACTTTAAGCTTTGAAGGAGTAGATTCTTTTAGAGCCTTGAATAACACTTCAACCTTAAGAAGATGTTAAATGCCAACCAAGTGTCTTGGAATTTTATAAGCTAGGGTGAGGGAGAATTAAGGAAGTAAAGAGAAAAATAAGAAACATCAAGGAAATAGATAGTGATAAAGAGTAAGAAGATAGAGTATGAATAATACAAGAGTTTAATATTGAAAGATATATATATATATAAAACAAACAAATATAGAATTCATGCATATTACTATTGTTTGTTAATAAGGGAAATTCATCAAGGCACTGGTTCACGAGTATGAGAATTAAGAAGCATTGATTTATGTGGTTAAATTCATACGAGAATGAAATTAGAAAAGGTAAAGAGGGAAAATGGAGAGAAAGAAGAGATTGAATAAGATTAAAAAGAAATATGGTAAAGCTTATGCAACTAAGGCACTTCTTCAACTATCTCATCATTTCTTTGGTCTCTTATCTAACGCTCTAGCCCCATTATAACCTGAATAAAGACCCAATAGATCTAAAGTATCAATTGAGTTGAAATTGAAGTTTTAATGTGAAATAGTTCAATTCCTTTTTGTTATGAGTTATTTCTTTCATAGAGCTATGCCAAGTCGAATATTCATTGAATTATATCGTTCTTGATTCAAGGAAGATTCTTACTAGAATTTGCTTTACATTTACTCTTTATTAAAGGATCTTCCAAGTGTGTGCACCCAATTCTCATTTTTTTGAGGAGACTATATCTTGTGAGGATTGAAGTCGAGATTGGAGAGAAGTATATGAATGATTGAGTTGAATTTATGTTTCAATGAAGGATTATGAGCATAAGAAATTGATCCTATATTTCAAAATCTTGTAATGAATAGAGTGTTACATTTATAGAGTGTTCATGTCAATTTTTATGTTTTGAGGAATTGACCTTGGAATTTAAAAGAGTTCACATTATAAAGGTTATGTACAACTTTGAATCAAGTTGCTTATTGGAAAGTGACTTCTTGTTGAGCTAATTTGCTAGGGCCTTGCAAAACTCAAGTTAAAGGGTCTAATTGTACTATAAAAAATACAATTATAAACCTTAATTGGAGAATTTTTATGTGAATTAAAGCATTAAATGAATAGAAATGTGAATATTTTTGTAATGGTGGGAGTTTTATGTAATTACAGGTTTATGAGTAGAAAATGATAGAATTTGGACCGAAAAAGATGATTCAGTAATGTTGTTCGAACCTTTGTTCAAATAGATATTTGTTTTAAATTGGTTCTAACCACAGAAGGTGCAGAAGATTAAAGGACAGAAAATTCACAAAGTGTTAGAATTGGATTCAAACACATGTTCGAACCATGCCTTATTCAAACCTTTGTTAGAACAACAGAAGCAGTGTAAGGGAAAGAAGACGAAAAGAATTCTGAGTAAATTCTATTTGAACACATGTTTGAACCATATATGGTATATGGTTCAAACAAAGGGTTCTAATAATAGAATGGTAGAAATATCATTAAAGTAAAAAAAAAAAAAAATTAAGTGTGAGAACTTTGTTTGAATACTAGTTCGAACAGTCCCTTGTTCTAAGATTTGTTCAATCAATAGTAAAGGAGGCGGAGATCAAATTAAGGAAAATTCTAAGTGTGGAAAGAAGATTTGAACCTCTGTTCAAACCATCATTATTCAAATAGTTGTTCTAACAACAGAAGGGATGCCAAAGTTCAAATGAAAAAAACTGACTAAGTCCTAGACTTGTTCAAACACACGTTTGAACCAATCTACATCTTAGAAAATTTTGTAATTTTGTTATGTTTTAGAAGGGTAATTTGGTACTTTTGATTTACATTATATATATTTGAGAAGAGAGTCATTTCAGGCAGCTCTTTCATATATACATCACAGTTTCTTCTAAATTTCATTGTAAAGAGAGAATTTTAGAGAGAGAAAGTAGATCTAGCTTTCATTTCCATTGAATTTGACTTCAGAATTTGAGATTCACAGTTAGAATTTACATTGATTTGGTGATTCCCATTTCAGTTATGAGTGTGTAGTTGTTTCTTCTTTGATTTAAAGCAAGAATATAGTTGAATGGTACAGATTTTAAGGTAATGAGCTACAACATTCTATCTCTTGATCAATTAAGGTTCAATTTATGTTGATTTGAATCCTTTGTTGATTTTGAAGTTGAAATTCAGTTGAATTTTGATTTGTTTAGTTTATGAATCTTTTATATGAATTTCTACTTAGAATTGTCATGCATTTTTCAAAGCTTTGTACGTCAATTGCTAATTTAGAATTTTTTTTGGTAATTGAGTAAATTTTGGATTAATGCGAAATATAATACATCGTCTTAGGGGCATACCCCCGTATAACAAAAGAATTATTTACAGTGGAATCCCCCAGTTGTGACATAGAGTAATGTACTCAACATTAGCACTAATGACAGGTAGATTAGAGAGCTTTAGCCTAATCTAAATTGCTAATTTAGATTTCATATGCAAGAACTGTAGATTAAGTACATTAGATGTTTGATTAAATTCTCTACCAAGAATTTGTACTTAAATTTCTATTCAAGTCACACATAAGTTGTTCCAATTTGTTTTTCAATATAAAAATCCTCTGATCTACCCTTTTTGGCTGTAGATTGAGCACTGCAACCCCTTAGAATTTATATAATTCACTATAACACTTGTTTTAGATCTAAGACTTTTATTAATTTGTATAAATCACAACTTGAATCAAACCACCATTTTCAAAATCAACTTAACTTCTAGCATTCTTTATGAGATTGATTTTTGCTTGAGAATTTTCTAAATTGCTTTGTTATCTCACGTAGCAACATTAGTGGGGGGTGAAGAGGGTTAACTTAAAAAATTTCAATCTCTAAAAAAAATATATCAAAATAGAAAAGAAAATCAAATAGGGAATACTCTTATTAATATAAACAATTAAAAAAAATTTAAAATTTGTGAATAAAGAGTGAGCAATAGTATTTGCAATAAATATAAAGAGAAGGGAACAGAAACGAACATAATCAGTTTATAGTGATTCGGCTTCAAACGAACATAATCAGTTTATAGTGATTCAGCTTCAATATTGCCAACCTTAAAATTTTTCCATTATTTTTTGAAGAACTTGTTACACACTAGTTTCCCAAGGTGTTAGCAAACCTTTCTCAAGTGATTCTAACTCCAAATCACTCTACAAGTTTCTCTCAAAGAATATCCCTTGTCTTAGTTCCAACACTTGAACCAAAACTAATAAAACCTCACTCAATTCTTACAAATCAATAGAGTTATAAATTTCCTTTTCTGGTAATAATAATGATGAGTTTAAAACTCAATCAAGTCAAAATAGAAATTCCTACAAGTTGAATATGTAAGATAAAGCATAAGTATAGGAAAAAATCACTCTATCTTTGTAAAATTAGGAACTTTTTGTCTCTCTTTGTAAGGACTTCTTTCTTACTTTATTTATACTCTTGAATATGATTTTGAGGTTCTATTTAAAGGTAAAAATCTCCAAATGACCGTTATTGAGTGGAAAGATACTTTTATCTTTGAAAGAATTTGAATTTCCTTACTTCTAATGCTGATTTTCAAATCCAGATTTTCTGAGATCACTTTGTGACCATGTTTCAACCTCTTAACATTCACATCTGACTTTGTCTTAGTGCAAAGACTTTGCACATATGTAAGTCAACCATCAATTGTCAAAAGTCTAGCTTCATCTAACGATTGGATCTTCAAATATAGCCTCAGAATAGAGACTAGATCTTGATAGCTTTTTTTTGACAATCTGAATATATATTTCCAATTAAAGCTATTGTTTCTTCATGATAATTTTATAACTTGAAAAAACTTGAATTTTAAAAGTTGTAGTTTTATAAGTCTTCATTTCCCACACCAAAAATTAGTAGTTTTTAAAGCTGTAAAGTATGACTTATGTCTCAAAACCAAAACTAGCCCCTAAAATTTAGAATTGAAACTTCTTCCGCAATGACTAGTCAACTAATTTTTGGACATCTTACCTTTGGATCCACAAATATGTCCATTCGGTAAAGTTATAGATATGTAAGTCAAGTATGCTATATTAAACTTTCATACAAATAGAACTGTTAGGTTGAAGTATATCTTACAAATACAACGTTGTGTTTGATTTATCAGTTTATCCAAGTTAACCTTCCAAATCAAGTCTACATCTTAATTTGATTTCCATTACTCCAAGCTTTAAAATTCTTTTATTTTTTTTTTTGTTAATTAAAATTCTTTTATTTTTTCATTCAAATTATGTAATAATATCAATATCTTCCATTCATATTATATTAAATATATCAAATTAAATTGAATTGTGATATGTCATATGATATCTATTATTGTCGAAATCAATTATAAAACTTAGTTTATAAAGTTTGGGTCAACAAGTAATATTGTAGTAGCACCAGGCTTTCAACGGAATGAAATGTCTGACTGAACTAGGCAACTAGCATTGTATACATCATTTATGACATTCTCAGCCAATTATTATTTTTTACATCAATTAAAACCAGAAATTTAGAAAGTATTAGACTTTGGTTCCCCCCTTTCATTACAATAGAAAAAGCCAAAGTTGTATCACCTTCCCAATTGAAGAATCTTAAATACGATTGATACTTCTTTAAATCTAGGTGTGATATTTAAAAATACAATATGACAGTAAGAAATGGCATAAATAGCTAGGCATGACTCCCACTTCATCACCCTTCCTCTCCAAACTCTCTTGTGAATCTCTCCTGCACCTTAAGGTTAGCTTTGCTCACTGTTGGTCTCTGTCTCGCAAGAACCTTATGAAAATCTATTTTAGATATGGGAGGTGGAATGATTTGCAAAATAATTAATCATAAGGCATAAGCAATCAATGGATATTTAAGAAATGTTTTCACAAGTTATTAGCCATTGCACATTCAATATAAGTCGTTCAAAGATGATAGTGAAATATTATTTAGGATGGAATCAATTTGGTTTCTCAAAATGCCCCAATAAGAACCAACAAAAAAACTAAATTATCGAGCAGGAAAAGGGGCACGCACCCATCTCTTTTGTATCTAAGCATCTAGAAGTACCCTTGAAGCAAGTCCTTTTGTAACAAGAACTTGCATGGAAATCTAAGTAGCACCTGATTGCTTTGGTCCGCATTTCTTTCTTAGCTTTTTGTGTAGCCACCTATTTGGCTTCTATTGCGGGTGTGAACTCCTTCCCAAATGTTAGGCTTGTAATAGAGACATGGTTACCCTTATCAGCTTAAGCTCACAAACCATTCTAGTAAAATTTGCAATATGTTTTAAAATAGATAAAGCATAAGGAAAGAATTAAAAAAAAAAAACCCAAAAACCTGAGCAAACTAGAAACATGCATTTTTCTGTCATAATATACCACTCATATTACCATTCCCCATGATTTTTCCAGCACATATAACCATTAAACAGTGACATTATTTGGCAACCGATACATATGCGCAGGATGTTTCGCATAATAAACCCAATTAAGTCATTACAAATTATTTTATGGTCTCATAAAAATGCAACAAGACAAACTTACTGTTAAAAGTAAACACATCAAACAATATGAAGAGAAATAAGTTAAGATATGAATTTAAAAACAAAGAAGAAAGTCTTGCACATTAAAATTCCAAACAAGCATGAGCCTAAATGAAACCAGTTGCCTCTCTTAATATGAAAAGGTGGAAGTGCCAATTTGATGTATAATGTCGATACATGAGTTGGTATGTTAGAGTGAGAAGCAAGTTAACCACGCCAGTACTGTTGACCATTAATGAATTTTACCAACTTTACCTTTGCAGTTTCTCGCAATGGGAACTTATGATATTTTGCACCTGAATAGCCTAACACTTGCTTAGTATAGTTATCCTGATATATGTAAACACTTTGTTGATGACCAACAAATACAATATATTACTTCTACTTGCCTTACAAGTTCATGTTACAATGTTCAAGTAAGAAAACTAAACAAGTACAGTTAAAGTACAACAACACATATAAGAAAGTCACGTCCTTTAATTTACCAAAATGAGGCACCATTATGTGCTAAATAAGGGTCAATTGTTCCACACCATTTCGATACTTATCCCTATATATTACGAAAATGTAGCACGTGTAATGTACCTAACTGAGGACTACTTCTCCTATTAAGGCCGCTAATATGAAGAGTCATCACTC
This sequence comes from Pouteria glomerata, assembly GCA_035590655.1. Taxonomy (NCBI): domain Eukaryota; kingdom Viridiplantae; phylum Streptophyta; class Magnoliopsida; order Ericales; family Sapotaceae; genus Pouteria; species Pouteria glomerata. Next base: position 25,322,718 of record JAVXUM010000001.1, read on the forward strand.
ATAGAAACCCATCAAGCAACATGTATAACCACTCAATGCGATTATCTTCAGGCAAGTTAAAAAGCAAGCTAAGTAGCTTGGCATCATTCACAATTAAAAAGGCCGCCCAGAGTCATTAGGTCCTATCAAGTGGAATAACATTACAAAAAAAAAAAAAAATCAAGATAACACAAATAAAAAAAAAGTGCTATAGATAGCAAAAGAAAAGGTTTGAATACAAAGTAATCAAAGCACAAAATAATTGTTAAAAATAGACTACGACAAAGATATTGTTAAATTTAAACCCAAACAAACAAATTCATATTCTACTTCAAAACCATTAAATAACAATTTTATCATAAAACACTTAATAAATTATCACTCAATAAAAAAGGTCTATCATCACTCTTTATTATTTTTTATCAATAAATTATACTCTTGTTCAAGTATCCTAATAAAAGAAATGTCAGAGTAAAAGGAAACAATAATAAATTCAAATAACAAAGTACGACAATGAACCCAAGTGGTTCACAGTCATTAAGAGAAAAGTGAGGTTTGCCATAAGCTATAATTTTATTATCGAGCCTTTTTTAGGGGTCTAAAAAAAATTTCTAATAAATAATAAAATTTAATTATCTAAAGAATTTAAAATTACACGAAGATAAATAAATAGAGAAAAATACAGAGAACCGAAATTTTTTGCCTAATTAAAAATATAAGTAAGAGGCTTAATTAAATAAAAAAATACAAACAACAGAACCAGCATAAACAAAAAAAGAAAAAAAATTTCGATCTATTAAAACACAAAATATAAGAGATTTAATTAAAAAATAATAAATTTTTGGCCTAAACAACCAAGTAAATAAATAAATAAAATTTTTATCCACTGAAAACGTGTAACATTAGCAAAAAAATCAATCATCAAATTTAACTATAATAGGATTAAGAAAAAGTTTCCTTAAAAAAAGTATAGATTTGGGAAACTTACTTGTAAAGATATGTTCAGTCGAAACAATCATGGATCCTTCTTTTCAATCAAGCTTCCTTCGATGTCTTAAAAGAGAATTTAGGGCATGGTTTACATAGAAGCATAAGAAAGTTAAGATTTCTATAGATCAGGTGAAATATTTTTGTTAAGTAAAGAAGTAAACGATTTATCTCTACCTAAAGCAAACGAATTCATCATGAAGGTGCTTTTAACACTCTATTGGAGAAGACATGGAAGAGGTGAAGCTATAGAACAGTTGCAAACAAGATGAAAGTGGAGAGATGATGAAGATGTTGTAAGCAAAAGAACTGTTAGGGTGTCAGATTTGTCGCGATATCACAAGAATGATATGAAAATTGTAATTTTAGCCTTAATCTTTTATTTATTCATTTGCAATACCAGGGGGCAAGGATTGCTCACTCTTGTTTTGCTGGATTTTTAGTTCGCCTAGCTTGTTTATCCTTCGCTCTAAAAGGCATAACAAATATAGTATAAATGGAGTTCATAGATTGGAAAGTCTTATTCTCTCTTCTACTCCATCAAACAAACATAACCTCTAGTGAAATGAATTTGAGTGTACGGGCCCATGGCTTAGGCATACGACCTAGCCCAAACACACAGGTATGGCCCTCTATGCGCATGAGCCCCAAGTAGGATCCTTATTCGCCCCACTTGCTTCATAAAATGTGTTTTTCTCCCAAAAACATTGAATACAAAGGATTTTTTGAAAAAACTTTTTATAAGACAAAGAATGTAAAAATTGAATAAATGAGAAATATATGTGAATCGGGAAGCATGGTTTAAGTTTTTGTAAATTGTTGACGATGAATAAGACATGTCAATGATAATGGAAGAGATAAATGAAATGCGAATGATGTTGTGATTGCGGGATTGATAGATATTAGAAAATAGGGAGGATGTAGAGACTACCATTGGGTTGAAAGGCCTGAAACCTGTTTAGGGGTTGGTTATCATGCTAGTAGGTTAGTAACATTCAACATGATATTTATCTGGTTAATCATGGCCATTAGATTCTAATCCGTAAATGACGATAGACATCTAGCTAATCACGACCTTTAGATGTTAATCCAAAAATGACAATAGTTATCTGGCTAATCATGACCCTTGAGTCTAGGCTCACAATTTGTCACGCCCCGAGTCCGGGTACCTAGGGGGTGAGTGTAAAACAATCATATCATGATACCCGAGTCACCGGATCAGAGCTAACGCACCGGTCACGCAATGGACCCACAAAACAAAACTGCTATATAACGGCCTAAAATTTGGACTTAAGGGGGTACCTAATAGACAACCTGTGCA
>JAVXUM010000001.1:25332929-25356293 GCA_035590655.1 Pouteria glomerata
AAAAATTTTTTTATCAAAATTTTACCCGGGCTACAGCCCACCACAGCCCATTCATACCTCCGCCCATGGCTTTGGTAGTTTTTTGTTAAAAATTATTAGTAATAATTTTTGGTGTGTTTGGTAAAAAAAGATGTAATTTTTGATAACTTTGAGCAACTTTTATATGTTTGGTGAAATTGTTACTGTAGCAGAGCAGGAAAGTGATAATTTTTGTGTGTTTGGTAAGTTTTTTTACTGTAGTAGAGCAAAAAAGTGAAAAAGAGACCCAATGTCATATCAAATTATTCTAGCAGAATAGAAAAGTGGTAAAAATTGGTAGTTCACCAAACACACATTTACTATAGCAGTGATAACTTTTAGTAGTTTTTTTGCTAAAAATTGACCCACCAAACGCACCCTTGATTTGAGTTGATTTTGATTACAAACCAAACTCAAGTCGAATTCATGCAACTTGAAAAAAATTCAGCTCATTTCTACCTCCTACATGCACTACAAGTATTGTCTAATTTCTTAGATACTATTTGATTAAATTACTAACCTCATATTTAAAACTGCTAAACAAATGAAGGTTTAGTCAATTCTTAATATTGTTATTCTGTATTATTTTATTGTCTTTCCTTTTTTTTTTCGCTGTTGTACTAAGGAACACAAAACACTAACAGAGTACCTGTTCAAACAAAATATTATTTATTAGTAAATGAAAGTTTTAATAATAAATTGTATTCATCACTAATAATTTTATCAATAATTCTATTTCTTTAATTATTATTATCATTATATATATTTGGATTGCGTTTGATTTATCAAAAAATTCTGAAATTCTATAAAAAATTTTGAAAATCTCTAAAATTTATTCACTTTTTATCTAACTGCACGAATTATGAACTCACAACTTATCGCACTTTATCTCATTTTATCTCACTTTTTATCCCTCCAAACATACCCTTGGTGCTATATATATTTTGTATCTTACTTTTAGTGATAATTTTCTAATCATATCGTGACATTACTAAATAAATTTTACTTTTACATTAATAGTGTGAGGGTAAAAGGGAGATAAATTTTGCAAGAATAACTATGAACCTCTTTTATGCAGGTTTGGAATTAGAAAGTAAGCGTTAACTTATTACCATATGAAGGCTAGAGTAATGGGGTGTAATAAATCAAGCTTACACTTTTCTTATCCCTTTCCTCCACTCTCTTTATCCCTCTAAAATATTAATTTATAATAATTTAATTAATTAAATTTAAATAAATAATAATTTATTATTAGAATGACTTATTTTAATAAAATTAAAATTAAATACTGTTAAAATAATAAATTATTATTAAATAGAATTTATGTTATTAAATTAAAATTATTATTTAATAAAAATAATAATTTATTATTCAAGTGGTTTCTCTTATTAAAGTTATAAATAATGTTAAATTAATAATTTATGACAAAAATGATTTATAGTTATATGGGAATGAATTGTTACAATCACTTCAAACTCAATGTAATCATCATCCAGATTAAATGCTACATTTTTTATGAAAATACTAAAGTTTATCTCTATGATTCTTTACATCTATTTTCTTACCCCAATTTAAACTAAAATAAATGAATTATTTTATCATTGGAGCCCAAATTCCATTACATTATTAGAATGAAAGATATTAATGTGTTTGCCAAATTGGGTGACAAATTCATTATAAAAATACAAAACATTTGTAGACAATTTAAAAAGATTTTTCATTAAAAATAAATAGGTTATATGAGAATAATCATCTACAAATATAACAAAATACTAATAATCATCTATAAATGTCCTATGAACTACATTGAAAGGTTCAAACTAATAACTACCACCGTTACTAAGAAAGGAACTAGTGCAATTTTTTTTTCTAGTTGACAAGTTTCACATTTTCAAGACTTAAAACAAATCATAACTGAGAACTGCTAACTTGGCAAAGCCAACGATATATGGCCCAAGTAATAGTACTGTTGAAAACTGAGTCTCCATCAGACAATCTTCATATTTAAGTGTCAATTTCCATGTTAAGTCACTAATAACCCAGATACTAATCAACCACGAGCAATAAACCAACACAAAGATTAATCACAACCAACAATAACCTCAAAACAATAAGCAAGTCATCTGAATAAGCCAACTAGTAACAAATAATCAATTCATAGTCTTGGGAGTCAACAGAAAAAAAACACGAGCCGAGCTTTAAGATTATCCAAGATAAGATGTCGATACATCAACTGAACATAGACTTCAACCTAAGTACTGTAGACACCAAAAGAGAAAGTGACGAGCAAGAGAGTGGAATGTGACAGTCATTGGAGCTTGGCAGAGGTACAAAGAATGCTCAGACGTAGCAACTAAGCATAGGAGGAGATAGATCAATAAGAGGTGAGCATCGAAAGAAGTGACGGGAGATCAATCAATAACTAAAGCACTATCAATCCCCGAGGAAGATGAAAAGCACATGGTTGCAATTCATGGAAAAAAGAATTGTGTGCACAAGCGTATTAGTCCAAGTTAGCTAATGGTCAATGGTGGTAGTGATTGCTAGAAGTTGGTGAGCCTAATGGAGGGGTCACCAGTCGACGATGATATTCAGAGAGGCGCCGACGTTAACAAACAGTGATGCAAGGAATAGTAGCGACGATTATATTGTTTGTTTTTATTTTTTTTTTCTTCTTTTTTAATCATAGGATCAAGTTATTCTGATACTTAGTTGAAAGAATGGGAAAAAAACATTGAGGAGAATTAAACTTCCTCCTACTCTCATATATTGAATTTATAATAGAAGATTATAATAAATAAGAAAAAATGTAGCTTCACCAAATTAGGAAATCAAGAAATCTAATTAACCTAGAGTTACTCATAATTAAGAAAATAATCTAAAATATTCAGACAAAAGTAATACAAAGAAAAAAGGAGAAGTAATTTTACGAAACATTAATTGCCATATTACAAAAATTATGAATTGAAACAGAGTAAAAAGTCAAAAAATTGATCCATTAACTACCAGATAGGTCTAGAAGAAGATAGGAAAATATAGGGAGATGGCTTTGGTAATTGCAACTTGAGGGGCTGTAGTAGAGGATAAACTGTAACCACTGCAATCTCCCTAACAGAATGCCGTTTAGGCATTTTTTCACTCAAAACGACATTATTTAACTTAAGTCTCTATATTCGAACATGAATTGATATATTTGAATATCATATTTGAATACGAATACATCATATACAAATATAGAGATTTAAATAAAATAGCGTCATTTTAGTTGAAAAATAACCAAAGTTATGTTGTTTCGGGTTACTACAATGGTTGTAATAACCTTCTTACTATAGCCTTTCTCTTTTTTGTACTTGTACCAGTGCTAATCGAAAGCGGGATATATGCCTAGATGATTCGTCATAATTTTAACGAATTAACCAAGTCAACAATTATAATATAATGTATTTCTTAATGTTTAATATTAAATTAATTAATTTGGAGAATCATAATGGGACGATGTAGAAATTTTCGTTAAGTCCCTAATTCATGATTGAGATGGACTTTCCTCCATGTACGTCATGACCCTTCCCTCATTAATTAAATGCCTTTCAATAGATTTTTATTTTAATTATTTTGGGGTTGTTCGGGGTGATTATATTTGTTGAAACGTTCTGAAAATTTTTGAAAATTTATCTTACTGGACGTATTACGAATTCATAATTTATCTTATTTTATCTCATTTTTTATCATACGAAACACCTTCTTTATTTATTGTGATGAGATCATAACTGCCTCTTGCCACATTAGGCCAGCTTATACTTTTAAAAAATATATAAATAAATTATGAACTTGTGAAATATCCAACGAGTCAACAACCAACCATGTAAGACGGGTGTGAGGCAATGCCTCTTAACAAGCAACAGTGCACAACAAAATTTGAACTCGATCAATGAAGAGTAAGATAAAAGGATAAAAAGATGATGTTAAAAATATTGGTATACTTTTAAAATATATTTATATGTGATGAATATTTATAAAAATAATTAAAAGTTAAAGGACAAAATAGTGGAAACTATTTTAGAACTCTTATACATCAATTACACTTTCAATTTGACGTAGAGAAAAATTTAGTTAATTGAGATGAATTGGTCACTTCCATTCATCTCTTATTCCATTCCTTTCTCCTCCAACCACTTCCCCTAAAGGCATGTTTGTTTTAAGAATTATATAGGGTAAATTTTACTGCAATAATTTTTCTTTTTTTATTATGTTAGTTTGGAAGAGATGATAATAATTACTCTTGAGGTAGAGATTTACTCTCTATGTGGGTGAATTGCTATTAGTGGGGGGTCAATTTTCTCATTAACCCTTAAAATATTCTTTTACTTTGCCCCCTAAAATTTTTAACTCTTACTAAAGCCCCGTTTAGTAACGTTTCAGTTTTATTTTTTTTCTGTTTTCGTTTTCAATATTTTAAAAACTTACAATAAAAATATGTTTATTAAAATCTATTTTCGTTTTTTTGCTTCCAAAAAAATGAAAACGACAGCAGAAAAAAGAAAACAGGAAAAAGATGTTTTTACTCTTTTTTTTTTCTGTTGTAAATATTTTGGCCCCCTTTTTAAACACTGTCCATTTTAATATAATATAATATAATATAATATAATATAGTAATCAAATTGTTATATTATATTATAATTAAATTATTATATTATATATTTTATATTATATGCTATATTATATATTACATTTTATATTATATTATATTATTAATAAATTATATTATATAGTAATTAAATTATTACATTATATTATATTATAATCAAATTATTATATTATATTGTATTATATTATATTTCATATTTTATTATATTATAAATTTATCAAATTATTGTCATATTATATAATAATTAAAATTATTTTTTATTAGGTTAATATCACTTTTAAAAATAATAATTATATATTAAATAAGTTTAATAAAATTAAAATTAATAATAATTACAAATTAAAATAATTTAATTTATTAAAATTAAAATTACTATTAAAATAATAATTTATTTTATTAAAATAAGAATCGGGAATGTCATTTCTAATGATTTAATCTTAGTTTAAGAATTTTATTTAGTTAAAATTTGTTCTCACACTCCTTTGCATAAATTATTTTAATATGCCATTATTATTAATTTTAATTTTATTAAACTTATTTAATATATAATTATTATTTGTAAAAATGATATTAATCTAATAAAAAATAATTTTAATAAAATAAATATTTTTAAGTGAAATTTTTATCTACTAAAAATAATTTTATTTTCATTAAATAAATCATTTTGAATCATAAATTACTGTATTAATTTTAATAAAATAAATAATTATAGTAATATATTATATGTTAAAAATAATTTTAATTTAATGAAATATTTAAATAAAATAATTTAAGTTTTATTTGAAATAATTTTAGACGAAATTACTTTTTAGATGAAACCACTATTTTTTTCAGTTTAAGTTTTTAGACAAAACAACCTGTTTTGGTTATATTATTTTTTTATATTAGACTAAACAACCACTTTTGTCTCATCTGATACAAAATATTGAGGTTGGTCCACACCAATTTTTAAACAAATTGAGAAAATCAAGCGGAGAAAGACAAAGTAAGAAACGCAGCGTGATGCTGCGTTTTTGTGCCTACTAGAAATGAATTTGTGTTTTCAGTGTTTTCGCCCATATTCGCAGTACCATTTTGCGATTTTAAAATCACATAATTACTATGCGTTTTCATTAACAGTATTTTTTTAAATATTTATTTTTTGACAGTATTCATACAAAATTAGTATTTGTCCGTGCCAAAGGCACAAAAATAAATCTCAACCGTTAGTAAAATAAAATAAAATTTTAATCGTTGATATAATATATATATGTCAAATCAACCGAGCTGATTTATTTGATAATAATATATATATGTCAAATTAGCTGAGCTGATGTACTATATAAATTTGTACGGAACACAGCAGAACCCAAAAAAAAACAAAAAAAATCCGAGCATTTCTCGCCCTCGCCGCTCAACTGCCCAACACCATCTTGATTGTCCCAAAATCCCAGCTCTGTTCTGGCATCTCCTCCGCTGTTAGTACCCCATAGCGACAGGACTTCCGCACCTTTCTCTCTAGCAAGCAGGTTCGATCTCATTCTTGATTTTAGTTTTAAATCTCTCTCTCTCTCTCGTCTGGAATGTGTGATGTGGTTTTGGTTTCCCACAGTTGCCAGAGGTATAAGGTGGGGATGAACATTAATGTGACAGCTATGGTTTTCTTGCCTTTTGCACTATGTTTTGAGTAGCTATTTATTTATTTTTTGCTGAGTCTGTTTAGTTTTTCCATGAAACCTATAGAATCAATGTGGAGTGTCTGTAGTTGCCATTCCCTTTGTAGTTGTAGCTATTGTTATGCTTTTATTTACATTCGGTTGTTGGGTGATTTGAGCCAATGCTTCAATAGCATAGTTATAAAAGCCGGATGCTTTGTGTTAATGTTATAAATTATTATCAATTAATCATTGTCATTTCCTTTTTGAGGAGGCAGACAACAATTATAAATTATTAATGTTTGGACTCTTAATTATTAATTAGTTCTTTTTAATTAGCATGGTACTTTTGTATATCCCAGCAATATCAGTGACATTTTTGAAAGATTTATTGACTTCGTTCAAGACATCCCATGCATATAGGAGCCTTACAAATAGAATGATTTGAATACAATATCATTTAGAAATCTTTTAATGAAAGTAAAATGGTAGATGCACTTAATTGACACTATATAATGGTTCGTTTAGCTTAGGTTTGATACAAGGTGTAGGAGTTCCCTCCATAATCTTGATATGACCAATGGAGTTTTAATTCTAAACTACCTAAATCATTTAGTATCTACTATGTATTTTTGTAGATTATTTTTTTCCGTCAGAGATTAATGTGCCTACATTAGTAGGAATACTAGTGCAACTACTAATTAGCTGTGTGATCACCTAAAATCTCAGGAATTTTTCATAATTAATTTGTTACATTGTTTTCATAAAGGCATATTGATGGATGTAGATTCTTGTTCATGTCCACATATAATCCATTCAAAGTTCAAATTTGTCTGCATTGCCTAGTTTAATTAGGTCGAGCTTACTAAGCTCCAAATTCCTAAAATATATGTTTATTGCATCAATTGGAACTTACTAAGCTCCAATTTCCTTGTGAATGATTGCATGCGTTTTATCTTTACCAACCTTTTCCTTTTGCAGAACTTTGTTTACTAACATCAATCTATAACCTAAATGATTAAATTGACAACTTCCATCATTAGCTTAACATAATGATTCTTTTGCAAAATTTCCTCTATTACATTTTTTTTGATATAGAAAAATATAGGAAAATACTTGTGATTTCCTCCAACAAGTACTCCCTTTAGTATCTTCTAGCTCTGGTGGGTTGGGTTATGTATTTCTTTTAATCTTATTTTATATCGTAACCTTAGCTCACTTTCAAAACTTCTTTTACCTAGCTTTGTTGTTATGAGGAATGTGGGATTTTTTTCCTCCTCTGGAATTTATGAGGTCTTTGCTAGTCTTCTTTCTAGCTTTGAAGATTAGTTGTGTGTTGGTTTGATATTTACTTGAAGGGGCCTAGTTTGGTACGAGGGAATGGATTGAGAATGATAGTAGGAATGGAATGGAATGAAATGTCCATTATGTTCCCTTATTTGGTTGCCAACTCGGAATTCTTGGGAGTGGAATGGACATTGTAATTTACATAACTTTGTTATGTATTTAAAATCTGATGTGATGGAAGGAAATGTAATAAAACAATGTTTTCAAAGACTATAAAATAAATTTATCTTATTTTATGTTTTTATCAATCATATAAAAGTAAATTGTGTTTTCTTTTATTTTCGTTAGAATTCCAAAATAGAAAATACAGAGAGAAAAAAGAGAATTGTATTACTAAAAGTGGATATTACAAGATACAAAAAGTGCCTTTATATAGGCAAGGAAAGCACCAAAAATATTCTAAGTCAAAGAGACATAAATCTCTAAATTAGGGCATAAATCATAGAATAGATCATGGAGGTAAACATGGAACATGTTTCCTTATTATCAAATGATTTTATTCTCTCTAACATATTTTATCCTCTAATACGCCCTTGCACGATTAGCTTGGATGGACCAAAAAGACTCATCTTGGCTAGCAAAAATCTTTAACAACTGTGCTTTGAAACAAACTTCAAATACCATAAACGATCCCTAAATAGAATCTCTTGAAGAGATAACAAAAGGAGCTGAACACGAATAGGGCTTATATAACTTGTGTGAAGCACAAAGAAATGCAAATAACTTGATTTTCCAAAGAGGGAGTCTAACATAGTTCTATTCAATATTAAACAATATTGATTTGACCAAGAACAACAAAGAGTGACCGAATACAAAATCTCCATTAACAACGAAAGGGATTTGATATGAAGGTGCTAAAGCAAATACATGGAGGAGGAGATAAAAGGATGTTTTTTTATTAATTTAAAAATGAACTCAATCTTTTTAAGACAAGCATATACATATATTTTGAACAGCTTGACTATTGTAGCGACTCTAATATTGTAAATAGGATAGAAAGTTGAACCAAGCCAAACCAAGTCTTTTCCCTCTAGATGGGGTTGGCTAAGGATAGAAAGTCGAGCCAAAAAAAAAAAAAAATGCTGCGCTTTTTGAATTTTCAACTCATCCCCACATGCTTTTGTGTTAATCCATGTGAGGAAGAGGAAGTTCGAGAGACAGAGAGGGATTCGAGGAGAGAAAGGAGATGACTTCGAGGAGAGAAGAGGGAAGGAATATGGGCTGGGGAACGAGGTCGGACTCTAGAAGCAATGGAAAAATAATATGAAAAGCCAAGAGTTACAAAAGGGTTGCAAAATTGGTGAAGATCTAATGCATGAGTTGCAAAATCGAAGGAACCATTCTCATATTTCAAATTTGTCATTGGAATATTGCTAGAGGTTGCCAGAGGCTTGCTGGAGTTTCACTGGAGATCAATTGTCGAAAACCAAAGAGATGAGACATCTTAGGTGTCTATCCTAGTACATAAACTATGGGCTTTGATTCCATGTTATAATTACAAAATAGCAAATATAGAGAGAAAAGGGAGAATTGTATTGCTAAAGATGGATATTACAAAATACAAAGAGTGCCTTTATATATGTAAGGAAAGTCTAAGAGACATATCTAAATTGGGGCATGAATCATGTAGATCATGGAGGGAAATATGGCCCATGTTTCCTTATAATCAAATGATTTTATTCTCTCTAACATATATTATCCTCTAATAATTTTCTAACTTAATCAAATAAAAAAAATTAATTTCTTTCATTTTGTTTCTTTGCAAATCTTTGCCCTTTTCCTTGTCATTTAATATTTATATATTTTCTTTACAAATCCTTCATAAAAATGCTTTTTTTTAAGAGGTAGCTAGAGTAACTAATTCTTTTTTGGTGTGTAGTAGTTTTCCTTCTATTGTCTTGTCATTGTTGACACAAAATTACTTTTCTTATTGGCGAGTTCATATATTTTCCATTTGTTCTTTATCATCGGAGTCTCAATCAAATAATTAGTCAATTATTACGACAAATTTGTTGAAAATCATCTTAATTTCCTTTGAATTATATATTGAAACTTGAGAACCCATATTGTCACCAACCTTTGGTATTTATTATAATTTTCTTACATTTGCATGCATTGAAAAACACTTCAACTTGTATGAGAATTTGTATATGGATAATCACTTCAGATGGTCGTAAAACTTGACATGAACTTCACTTAGGTACTAGTGACGTGTAAGAATGAATGACGTGTCAATTGGAGTCTCGGCCGGTGTGCCCGTTATACTCCCATAATTTTAAGTTTAAACTTTAAACTTATGATTTTCAATTTTCTTGTAAGTTTCTCAAATCAGTTTCCCAAATCGAGCAAACAGATGTTGCTTCACTTATGCACTAGTGACATGTAGGGAGGAATGTCGCGTCATCAGTGTCCTGGTGTGCCGTTATGTTCCAGTCTAGTATTAAGTTTAAAATTTAAACTTAGGATCTTCAATTTTCTCTTTAGTTGCTCAAATCAAGCAAACAACCTTGGATGGTGGTGGAACTTCGCACATAACTTCACTTGAGCACTAGTGATGCGTAGGTATGAGCGATGAATCAATCGGAGTCTAGGTGTGCCCACTATGCCTTGTATAATTTTATGGTTAAACTTTAAGTTTACGACCTCTAATTTTCCTTTTGATTGCTCAAATTGGCAAACGAACTCAGATAGCTATGAAACTTGGCAAGTAGCTTTACTTAGGCACTAGTGACATGTAGAAATGTATGACGCGTCCATTGGAATTCGGGCATCCTCCTCCTAGTCTTAAGTTTAAATTTTAAACTTGCGATTTTTAATTTTTTGGTTAGTCGCATTAATTAAGCAAATTGCCCTGAATGGCCTTGCAACTTGGTATGTAGCTTCACATTGACACTAATGACTTATAGAAATGAACAACGCGCCGGTTATTGTCTTGGTATACTCGTTATGCCCCCTTTTAGTTTAAAATTTTACATTAAACTTATGATGTTGATCGTGGTTAAGTCACTTAAATCGAGAAAACGGCCTTGGATGGTCGTTACACCTGGTACATAGCTTCACTTTGACATTAGTGACATGTATGAACTTATGACACATCAATCAAAGTCTTATTGTGCCCATCATGTCCCCATCTTGTTTTAATTTTTGAATTTGAACTTATGATTTTAAATTTTTCTGTCAATAACTCAAGTTAAGTAATGACCTTAGATGGCCAATAACTTGGCACGTAGCTTCACTTAGGCAAACAATGCTTTAACTTTGACCTTATAATTTTCAATTTTCTCGTTCGTGGCTCAAATCGAAGAAACGAACTCTGATGGCTATGAAGCTTGGCCAGTAGCTTCACTTTGAACTAGTGACGTGTAGGAGCTAATGGTTATGTTTAGTTTTAAGTTTTAACTTTAAACTTATGAATTTCAATTTTCTCACTAGTGGTTCAAAATAAGCGAACAGTCTCGAATGACTGTTAGACTTGGCACACAACTTTACTTAGGCACTACTGATTTGTAGGAATGAATTGCGCGATATTCCGATTCCTAGAGGGATCAATGGGGCCATGTCCAATTTTTTAAATATTCTTTTACTACATAAAACTTATATTTGCATGAAATAATCCCATGGCATCTTGTAAAAACTATATTATCCTATAAAATTAATTATATTAAATATATATGAACATATCCGTGTCTTCATATCCTTGAATAAGAGAATAAATGGATCTAACTCTCAGATGCACAGTCGTACCCGACACTCATACGTAAGGCCATGTCATATAGCTTCTGTTAGAGATAGGATAGGTTATGTATATGGTAGGTAGATATTGTAATTGGTTCTTTTCTAGTTTAGATTATTGTGATTGTAATCATTTCAGTATCTATGTATATAAATATAAGCTATGACACACATATTAAAATCAATTCATTCATTCAATTCCTAAAAGTTTACATGGTATCAGAGCAAAGATCCTATAGTCTTTGTCTTCAATTTCTCTAAGGTTTTTTATGTCGGTATCAAGAAATCCTAATTGCCTTTTCTTGTGTCCGTATCAAGAAAACAAAATTGGCAATCTCACCAGTTGGAGCCTCGTTGTCAGTCAATCACTATTCAAAGCTATTGAAGCCTTTGTCGATCATTGTCGTTAGTTGATCACTTGTAGAAGCCCTCCGTTGTCGATTGCCAGTTGCAAACTTCCTTTGTCGTTGACGTAGCTTTGTCTTTGTCAACTTTCGTCATCAACTAGTCTCAGCCTTCGTCGTTGCCAATCGCTCATCGTCGATTCGTTTCAAGGTTATCTTATTCTGATGCACTTGATATTCATTTATGGCTTCTGAATCATCTACTGTCACTGGTGTTCCTATGGAATCAAAGGCAATTCTCTCTGGAAATTGGCCTAATCATCTAACTACTAGAAAATTAAATGGGAAAAATTATCTTCAGTGGTCCAAAACAGTCAAAATTGCCCTGACTGGTCTCGACAAACGTAGAGGTCTTACTGAATTTGCACCATCATCTTCCTAATCCTATTATGACTTGGATTCGGGATAATGATAATATTGTGAACTTGTTATGGGATTCTATGGAGGTTGAAATTGCAGACCTATGTACTCATCTAGATACTAGCAGGTAGATTTGGGGGTATGCTCAACTATTATACTCTAATGATATTTGGGAGTATGCTCAGCTATTATACTCTAATGATCTCAGTCGTCTCTATAATGTAACTAGTAACTTTTTCAAGTTTCACCAATTTGGCAAAAACATCACTCAATACTTTGCGACTCCAAAGGAAATGTATGAGGAATTGAATTCACTCCAACCATTATCCGTTGACATTCATGAGATGCAGAAGCAAGGCAAACAAATGGTTGTTCTCAAGTTTCTTGTTAGGATTGATCCAAAATTTGAATTAGTATGGACACAGATACTTGGAGGAGCATCTCTTCCATCTTTTGCTGAGACATATTTTTGAACTCTAGTGGTTACATCCCAAAATTCTACTTCAAGTGAATCTGAGTTCATGCGATTGGCTCTTGTTAGTCAGACTGATGCTCATACTCCTTTTGATGGTCGTGATACGCCAATAGATCGCAATAACAATGACAATAATAATATACTTGCCAAACCAAACCAAACCAAACCAAACCAAATCAAGCCTTTTCCCACTAGGTGGGGTCAGCTATATGGATTTGATGACGCCAATCAAATCTATTGAGAGCCATATCCTCCGTTAAATCCAACAAGCATGTATACCCCAAAATTAATATTATCACTATCAATATTATTTTATTTTATTTTTATTACGACTAAAAATATTGATATTATTCTTTCTATTAGTATTTACAATTAAATAATAATAAAATTCTCATTATAACTATTATTACATTTATTATTATAAATTATCAATAAAATTATTATTTGATTTTATTCTTATCACAACAAAAAATATTTAATATGATTCTTTTTATTTGTACTTACTATTAAATATTATTACCACTACTATTATAATTTAATATTATTATTACTTCTATTATTATAAATTATCACTACCACTATTATTTAATTTTATTTTCACTAGAACTAAAAATCTTAATTAATATTATTCTAATTATTTAATATCATTATTATCACTATTATTATAATTTAATAATTAAAAAAGGATTTTAAATTATATTAAATCATTAAAAAAAATCATTACAAATTAATTTATCTCCATAAAATGAAAAAGTTTTTAAATTTTCCTTTAGCCATTTTAACAAACAAATAAAAATTATTAAAAATTATCAAATTTTTTAAAAAATGTTTAAATTACCAAAAATTCTTAAAAATTTTCACATCTTTACCAAAAAAGTGAAATATTTTTCAAAATTATTAGTATGTTAATTCACTTTGTGTCAAAAAATTAAATAAATAATTATTAAAAATTATCAAAATTATCAAATTTTTAAAAAATGTTTAAAATTACCAAAAAATCTTAAAAAGTTTCACATCACATTAATTAAAATTAAACTTCCCAACATTACATTAAATAAATTACAACAAAATATAAACAAAAAAAATTACATAACAAAAAATAAATTAAAAAAATATATAACAACACCATATACACCAACCGAAAAAATTACAACAACAAATTTATACTCCTCCAATCAAACCAACAACAACAAATAATAAATCAAAAAAATTACACTCGTCCAATCAAATTTATCAACATCACCAAACCACAACAAACCAACTTCCCAACAACATCAAACAAAAACAAACAACCTTAACTCCCAACATCACCAAACCAGTTAGATCAAAAAATTTACATAATAAGAAAAAATTAAAAAAAAAAAAAAAGAACACATACCTGATTTGGGCCTTCGTAGGGGAGGTGGCAGCAGCTATAGCTAGCAGAGGAGAGGAGAGGGAATGCAAAAAAAAAAATAATAATAAATTACACTGGAAAAATAGAGGAGAGAAGAATGAAGGAAAGAGAAAGGAAAGAGAAAAATTACTTACCGGCGGCAAAGGGGTGGCGGGGTGAACGGCGCTGGAGCAGTAGATGCGAGAGGGAGAAGAAGAAGAGGGAAAAAAATGGAGGGAGAGGAAGAAGAGGGAAAGAAAAAGGGGCGCTGTCTCAGATTAAATGGACAGTTCTCGTCGTTCATGGTATATTAGCGATCGCTAATAGCGGTCACGCGAAAAATTTCGTTACCAAAGCACGAGCCGCATTTAATTAGCAACTAAACATTTGCGACCGTCAGAAGCGGCCACCCGAGTTTTGTCCGTCGCCAAAATTCAACCCTCTGGTAGTAATAAAAACTTGAGAGTTTAGAATAATTTCCTAACCATAACAAGTTTTAATTTAAAAATTTTAAGGGTCAACATTGTAATTTAACCATTACTAATTTGTCAATTAGCTCTTAGTAAACTGAAAATCTTTGCGTATGCTTGTTAGAAATCTACTTAATTTTATGTATCTTTCTTTATATTTATTTGGAAATCTTTATTGTGGTGCGAGAAGTTCTGTATACGTGAATCGTTCTTGGATGCTTAACCGGATAAGTTGCCAGGTGTTACAAATAGTATCGTAAAACAGAGAGTTAGGCGGAGTAGGCGGCGGCCGGACGTGGGTTGAGGTGGCAAAGAAGAAATGAGGTCAAGAAAGAAGCAGTACCAAAAGAGCGATATTCGTTCCAACTTAAGCATTAACTTTTTATTAGCAATTCAACTCCCTTGCAACTCTTCTCGAAATTCCTTTCAATGTCCACATCCATTTGGTTCCAGAAGCATGTGTAATCATAATAAATATTATTTGTACGTAAATATAAGAATATCAAAATAAATTAATATAAAAGACACGTACTTGTCGATTTCATAATCTTATTTCAATTTATAATTATGTTATCTTTGAAACTATAAAATTAGGATTAAATTATTAGAATTTGATTTTCTTCTCTATCACAATTAATATGACGGTTATCAATAAAAAAAATTATTTATATATTGTGAAGAGAAAGAACTAAACTAATATATAGAGAATAAATACTAATCTCACTAAACCCTCCCATAAAAAATATACAGTGAACTTAACAACTAGTTCACACTAATTGTCTAATCACATTATCCCTATAAAGGGAGTGTTTGTTTCGCTGAAAAATACTGAAAAACTCTGAAAATCTCTAAAAGTTATCTACTTTCTATCTCACTACACGAATTACGAACTCACAAATTATCTCATTTTATCTCACTTTTTATCATACCAAAAGTATACATATACTCAACAGTATATATTACAATAAAATGATATCTCTATCTTTAACTTAATTATAACTCATTTTTAATAAAATAAAAAATTAATTAATATATACTCATTAAACAGAAAATTCTATTGATCTCTTCATAAAGAATAACATTATTAATTGGTCAACAGCAACAAGGTCTATGTTAAGTGCACCTCTCCTGTTCCAATTTGATCATCCTATCGTGTACTCATCCACCGCTCCTAGAAGGCAAGGGCCTTACGCAAAGGCTGCTGTTTTCAGCTAGCGGCGTAGCGCAAAACTTAGATCATATATATATATATATGTTTAACACATCAACTTGATCGTATATATATCTACAAGCCATGAACTGCTTACGGCATCAAAAAGCATATCAACTGGGGAATTGTAACGATGAGTCATTTGTCCCTGCCCCATTTCTCTTTTCTCATACAGCTGTAAAGCTATTTGATTTTTTCCTAGTAAAGAATAATAAATTATTTCTACTTTTCTAATCATATTCCTTTTTCATTTAATTTTCTCATATAATATTGTGCGGGATATTTTTCGTCATCCGCGCACCGTTAAGGTATTGTTCATTTGTCACCCTCAGGGAGAGTTCGGAGAAGGTTCTTATTAATCCCTGGGGTGCGCCTCCCCCCGATTCGAACTTGCTACCTCAAGTAGAAAGAAGAAGCCTTCACGAGTACCCATGACCCACTAGACAGGTAAGCTAGCTGAGGAGGTTAAGAGAAATCGAAAGTGAATCAGTAGAAAGGAAACACTCACCCTAAATGAAGTCGAGATGCAGATGAAGAGCAGAGATGGCGAGAACAGAGACGATTTTGAGCAAGGAGCAGAAAGATCAAACTAGGGCAAATATCGAAAAAATTGGTAAGTATGAATTATACAAATATATATATTCAGGAGCCAAAAGAGGAAATAGAAACGGTAAGTTTTGTCTGTTCATTAATTATTATCTTTCCATTTAATTCAAATTGCAATTTAATGGAGCCATCAAAGCCGTCTTTTTGGGTTTTCGAAAAAGGAAACGCTCCTAAGAAGATCAAAGGTCACACACGTGTTATTTATTAAACGAGAGAAATTTAATTTTTTTAGACTTCGCTACTCTGCTCGAGTAATTTCTTACTCGACCAGAGTGAGGGCATAATGTTGGTACAAAAAATAGTATAACACGTGAAAACCATATAAAGAGACACGTAGCAGATTCTTAAGGTAAGTTTGCCGAGCAAAGTAGTTCGCCGACCAAAGGAAAAATGGACCAAACTCCCAGCCGACCACAATAGTGAGCCCAACATCTAATGATTTCGTATGGCAATAAATCTGGTTCATTTATAATGTTATAGTTCATTTACAATAAGACATTTTTGCTGTAGTGCATTTTTCTTGTACACGTGGCAATGTGATGTGACATGTGGACACTCTCTCGTCTGAATAAGCCTCCAAAGTCCATCCCCTTTTTACCCTTATTTAATGCTACATGACCGGCATTAAATGAAAAGATAAGTGAATACTCGTGCCAAGCAGCCAAATAAGAAAAGAATGATTACCTTTGATAAAATATAATAATATTCTATTACATTTTTCCTACTATAAATATAACACTTAGTGACAAATTCAGGTACGTTCACTATTATCCACTGAAGTACTCATTACTTTCTTTTCCTCTATTAAAGACTAATTTAAGCATCGGAGAGGATTTGGTCGGGGACCTCCCTGGTCGGTTCTTCTGACTTACATTGTCTTGCAGATCAAACCTGACCCCTTTTCAGTAAACGTGATGATTACGCTCGGCGGTATTTTTTGCTGCTGAACAATAAGTATAAAAGCAATTCATAAGAAACAGTTATGAATCCTTGTATTATTATATATTTTGTCTAAATTTACTTTATACGTATTAATTTGACCATCGAAGATATACTCGGTGAAATCTCATTTAACCAGTCACTTTTTATCCTGTGATTAGAAAACAAAATAAAAAGGATAAAGAGTCTACATATTAATTTGACTATTGAAGAAGTATTCGATGAAATTTCATCTAACTAGTCACTTTTTATCCTGTGATTAGAAAAAAAAAAATAAAAGGATAAAGATTTTACGTATTAATTTGACCATTGAAGAAGTACTCGATGAAATTTCATCTAATTAGTCACTTTTATCCCGTGATTAGCAAAAAAAAAGGATAAAGAGTCTACAATTTGACCATTGAAGAAGTACTCGATGAAATTTCATCTAATTAGTCACTTCTTATCCCGTGATTAGAAAAAAAAAAATAAAAAGATAAAGTGTCTTACCTATCACATTAATATTTTAATAAAATAATAACTTCAATTAACAATTTCAAACAATGTTGATCGATATGAGCAGAATTATTCATGAGTTGTGGTGGGCTATATAGTTTAGATAAAATTTTAGCCTAAAATATTTTTAGTATTAATAACATAAATAATCGTAATTTAATTATTTATAATCTAATTTAATATTCAATTATAACTCAATTTAATACTTCATTTATAATTTAAGATAAAAAATAAAAAAATAAAAAATAAATTAAACTCCATCCCTGCTGACAAGTCCAATCAACTAATTGATGCGTTGAAATTTGGCACGCCAATATTGCAAAGGCCATATATCTTGAAAGTTGGGAGTCGAAGAACAAGCATATCTAACTATGTGTGTATATATATATGTTGAAGAAAAGAGCGACAGCAGCCCTGCCTAGCCATCACCACATTTGGGTGTCTCAACAATATAAGGATCCTACACGTTTGATTCTTTCATTTCACTTGTGATTGTTTCATTGCAAATGGGTGTAAAGCTACTAAAGTTTCCTTCAGTCAAATGTGGAACTAATGTGACAAACAAAAGGGAACAAGGTGTGTCATCCCATGTGAAAAAAAGGCAACACGTGTCCATTGCGGGTTGTCAGTAATGAAGATAAAAAATATAGTGGGCGGAGATAAACTTAAAATGTGGTATAATTTAATAAATAGTCTATATAGAAAAGTAATGACAAATTGGACAGTAGGGTTAAAAAAAAAAAATTATTAATGAGAATAATACCAAAAAAATATTTATAACTATTTTAAAAAAAAATATTAAAAGACAATTATTTACTTCGTTATAATTATCTCTATTTCATTGTTGATATACGTTCGCAGTATTAGTGGCAGACTTAGAATTTCGTTACAATAGGATCAAGTTAATAAATAAAGATAATGTACTTGACTTAAAAATAAAGATAATAAGAGCAAAACTTATAAATTATTTAATGTATAAGATAATTTATTTTAAAAAATATATTTTTGGAGGTAAAAATACAGAAAGACTCTAAATATTATACTATTTATTTTATAAAAATTTGCTTTTAGTAGAGACAAAATTTATAAATTATTTGAATTATAAAGATAATCTGTTTTAAGGGATATATTTTATAAGGTAAAAATATAAAAATATCTCAAAATTATACTATTTTTTATAAATTTTTTACTTTTGGAGGAGTTAATTGACTTCTTTAGCCCTACGTGCATCCGCCCGTGCGCAGTACTTTCGTGAGAGCTGCGGTGGTGTCTT
Source organism: Pouteria glomerata (assembly GCA_035590655.1). Classification (NCBI taxonomy): domain Eukaryota; kingdom Viridiplantae; phylum Streptophyta; class Magnoliopsida; order Ericales; family Sapotaceae; genus Pouteria; species Pouteria glomerata. The sequence goes on from JAVXUM010000001.1 coordinate 25,351,913, forward strand.
GTAACGCGACAGATGACACCGACTTCCACCACCAAGGCCCTTTTATTTTAGTGCCGTGCCTTATGTTGCTTCATCATTGTTAGGAAAGCATCCTCACTAGTAACGTTATATGTGCCCACAAGCTCCAAATCCTACCAAAAAGTGTCCATAGCCACAAAAAGATGGGTGTATCTACACATACATATATTGTTGGCCCCACCACAAATTCTTTTGGTTAAAACACCCCCACCATGCATAGTATATAATTAATTCAACCCTCTTTGAGTGCTTAAGCCTTTAGGCTATGTTTAATTCGTGAAAACGGAATAGAATAGAATGAAATAATAGGTAGGAATAGAAAAATGGTGGAAATAGAATGGAATGCCCATTCCATTCCATTGTTCCGTTACTAACATAAAAATAATGGGAATAAAATAGATATTTAAATTTTCATAATTTACCTACATATTTTAAATATAATGAAATATAATAAAACTACTAACATTATTTTTTAAAAAAACTATAAAAATAAATTTTATTTTTAGAATGCAAATTTGAATAAAAAAAGGGGTTATGGGTAAAATGGTTATTTTACAATTTATATTCAAATTGGGCCAAAATTTTCTTAACTATTAAGAAATATGTCAATAAATATTTTTTAACCTTTTGAAATTCCTAAAATACAAATTTGGCCCCCAAAACGAGCCCAGATGCAAACTAGTTATTTTATAATCTAAATTTAGATCGGATTAAAATTTGTTTAACTATTAAGAAAATATGCTAAGGATATTTTTCTATCCTTTTAGATAGTTTAGAGTATGAATTTGGACAAAAAAAATGACCCATGGGTAATATAATCATTTTACGATTTGAGTTCACATTGAGATAAAATTTTATTAGTTATCAAGAAATACATCAATAAATATTTTTAATCTTTTGGGAAGCCTAAAATATAAATTTGGGCAAAAAATGAACCAAGGGTTTAATTCGAAATTTTATAACCTGAGTTTGGATTAGATCAAAATTTACGTAGTTATTAAGTATTATGAAAGAATATTTTTATTAGCTTTTCAAAAGTCTAAAATTTAAATTTGAAAAAAAAAAAAAGGATCTAGGGTTAAAACAATCATTTTATAATCGAGGTTCGAATCTAGCTCAAAAATAAGGTCAAAGGATAAAATTGTCATTTTACAATCCAATGGAATAATTGAGAAAAAAATTTTATTATAAAGTAGTTACTTTTTTTATTTTTTATTTTTTCAATTTTTGAGTCAAATTTTGATGTCAATGGAATGTTTTTCTAGCCTTTCAGAAGTGCAAAATATGAATTTTAAAACAAAAAAAAGATATAGGCTTAAAATAGTCATTTTATGCCCGGGATTCGAATCTAATTTGAAAATAAGGTCAAGAGGCAAAACGGTCATTTTACAATCCAATAGAGTAATTGAGAAAATTTTTTATTATAAAGGAGTTGTTTTTTTTATTTTTTTATTTTTTGGATTAAATTTTGATATCAATGAAATGGCTCTTTCATCACTTAAAGTGTGGAATGCCTTTTCTCACATAATGTGGGAATGACTATTCTCATGAAATAACATACTAACTTAATTTTTTACTACCAAACACGAGAATAAGCTAAAATAAAAATAGATTCTATTTCATTCAATTCTATTTTCACGTACCAAACATAACCTTAAATTTGATTATTCATCAAGGAATACACTTTAGAGGGATTAGAGATATATTGTACTACACATCCATATTTATGTTGTACAACATGACTTTCTTGCCTAATTTCTATGCATAACACGTACGACGCGTTTGTTGTACCAAAAAAAAAAAAGTTATATAAATTTTATTTTAGCGTTGTCAGGTGCTATTTTTTAAAAACGTTGTGGATTTGATAAAAAGTAATTAAAATTATAAGAAATTAAAAGAAATTAAAAAATAGTAAAAATTGATAGTTAGTGAAAACTTGATAAAAGTGAAACGACTGCCACCCGGACGGTAGCCTGTTAGCATGCTTTGTGCCTGGAAAGATACCAAACATTATAGCCAGCTTTTGGCGAGTAGCTTGACTTCATTTCATATCGGTGGCGTTGTATAAAATAAAAAGTTATTATCTCAAATTTTATGTAGTAAATATAAAATTATATAAAATTTAAAAAATTAATATTTCATTTTTTGTATTGTAAATAGAAAAATAATATTTTGTAATCTTGTAATTCGTATTTATAGAGATTTATAAAAATTTTTAAATTTTTTTTTTTTTGAATGCCAAACGTACTGATTTGATTACGATATCCCTAGGGGAAAGAGATATCTCAGCCTAATGTTATAAACTCTAATTTTTTAAAATTTTTATTAATTTTGAAAAAATTTATGTCTATTATTAAAAAAAAAATGTGACAGAATCAATAACTAGTTTAGTTATGATATCTCTATAAATTCTAATTTTTACAATTTTCATTTCCTTACAATTTTTATTAATTTTGAAAAAATTTATATCCATCATTAAAAAATTGTAATAGAGCCAACAATTAGGTTGGTGCCAACAGAAAAAATTAATAATGTATTAAAACGGTACACTTAACATGCATTTGAATGGATAATCCATTAAATTGTAAAAAAATCCTAAAAAGTTGGTCTCTACTTCAAATTCTAAAAATGTCTCAATCAATTGCACACTCTAATCTTAATGGGTAGTTCAATTGATAAGATTTTGAGTTTACTTTCCAGTAGTTACTAGTTTGAATCTTATCAAGATCATTAGAGGGTTTATCCTATCGTTAATTTTAGAACTCCTAGAGAATAATCGAGGTACACGTAAGTTTAGTCCGAACACTCTGAATTATCAAAAAAAAAAAAAAAAAAAAAAAACTGCACGCTCTAGCTTATTTTTTGTAACAACTTTTTGGGCTCCACATGGGCCTTACGTGTGAGCCTTTTATTTTAAAAATAAAAATTTATAAATATAAAATTTAGTTAAAGCATTTCTTATACCGTTTCAGTAGAATATTATTTCCAAGAAAAATAATAATAAAAATAAAATAAATCTTTCCAATAAATATCAATAAATTTCACAGAGAACTCATGGTAGACATGCTACTGCTAAAATTCCGTTATGATGTTGATACATGGAGAAAAAAAATGTACTAATTTTTGTTATTTTTATATTTAAATAAATAAAAATTAAAAATTTTCAATATAAAAATATTTATTTTTAATCGTTTTCTAATTCAATTAAAAAATAAAATAAATTATTCTTTTATTTCAATTTTCTTTTCTATTGACTTTTCTTCATTTTCCCTTTCTCATCCCCGAATCATGTCGTGTACACATTGAGGTATTCCCGGCTATCTATAAAACCTATGTGACGGTTTTTACGTATTACATTCCCTTGACATGATTGTCCTATATGCACATTAAATTTAATTAATCTTTTAAAAAATAATAAAATCAAATATTTAATTAAAATACAAAATATTAATTATAAACATAATTGATTTTTAAATACAGTATTAGTTTTTAGTTCAAAAAAATACATCAAAAAACAAAAACATAATTAAATATAAAAAAATGACAATTTTACTAAATGAGCCCTTACTTTCACCAAGTATTAATTTTATATTTGAAAGATGAATTTCCGAGAGAAACAAAAAAATAGAAAATAAACTAAAATAAAATTATTATTTATATTATTTTATTATACTTAATTAGGTAAAAAAATTATTTTTAATCAATATTTATTTTTATCTAAATTTTCCAACTCAACTCAAAACATTTAAATAAATTTGACTTTTCACTTCATTTTGATTTCTTACTATTTTTCTTATTTTTCTTTTCCTTATAAAAATTAATGCCGTAAATATATTAGTATTTAAATTAGATTTTTTATTTTTTAGGTTGCCTTTGAATTTATGGACTTGAATTTAAATGATTTGGTGCTATTTATTTAAGAATAATTATTTTAATATAATTTTATTACTTTAGATAGGAATTTTTGTCATAGATTTAAGTAATTTAAGATGGTTAATTATGATAAATTTAAAATTATAAACAAATAATTATTTAAAATTTTTAATAATAGTGTTTAAAAAATAATCTTTCATAATAGTAATTTCATTGTTTTCAGTAGTGGTATTGCTACATTAATAGTGATTATTAAAAAAATATATTATATAGGTTAAATTTTTAATGTAATATAATTTTACATTTATTAATTTAAAACTTTTAAATATCGAAACAGACGAAATTAATTCCGGTTGTCACGCCCCTAACATAAATTGTCCGGGACGGACGGTATGGGAAAATGGGGACAATTCAAAACAAAACATAATAAAATAAACCTGTGCCAAGGTCTAGTCAATATATCACAACATCATCAGAGCAACTACAATCG
>JAVXUM010000001.1:25384772-25402350 GCA_035590655.1 Pouteria glomerata
TCCCCCCCCCCCCCCCCCCCCCAAAAAAAAAAAAAAAAAAAACATAAATGAAATACAATGTATGTAGATGATCCATCATAAATGAAGTACAATGTATGTATAAAACCCATCATCATCACTCCATTTATGCGCTTGGATTTCAATTAGAACATATCTTCACCAAACCCTTGGATTGTCCTTTTTCCAACAGTTCTCTATGAAGTTGGGTATGTTTGATCTTTTATACTCCAACTTAAGGAGGAGTGTTTGCTTTGCCTTGTTAGCATTATTTATATTAATTTGTTTCTTTTTCTGTCTAACGCAACTGTGTCAAGTGGTAATTTCTTTTTCTATTGTGGAACCAAGATTATAAATATAATATGAGAGAGCAGGAAGAAATTCATTTAGCATCCAACTTAAATCAATGAGTGGAGAGCTCTACTAGTGGTTTGGGAGGTTGATTTTAACAACATGGGATAAATCCTAGCACGCTCCTTACATGTTTTCTTCGCTCGCATGTGGAAAGGCACATAGGCTGACTTGGTGTAATAAGTGCACAACTGAAAAACATTGAGATGAAGGGGGGGGGGATCAAGTCCTCTTCAAATCTAGCTGTAAAGAATATGCATCGAAATTCAATGCCTATGAGGTGTCCAAGCTCCAAGCTCAATCCCGCCTACTTAAGGATTGAGGCACCTGAAGTGAGCTTGGGCAGTTGAGGCTCACCTAAGAGCATTCACCCAAACTTTTGATTCCCACGTCCCACTCTAAGCACGACTATGGATGTTAATGGGGGTGGGTATGGGGAGAGAACTCCTGTCCGCATCCATGTTTAACAATTCTCGCCTCCGTCCTAGTTAGGGGATAAAATCCTTTCCCCATCTCTACCCCACTTAGATGCTGGTTCCCTATCCTTGTCCTCATCTCTCGTTTAAAAGTAAAAATTATTTATAGAATCAAAAGAATGTTATAGATTATTTATCTTTGTCCTCATCTCTCGTTTAAAAGTAAAAATTATTTATAGAATCAAAAGAATGTTATAGATTATTTATTATATATATTTGAAATTAAAAAATATTATTGAAATAAAAATTTTGCATATTTTAGATCAAATAATGTTATATATTCACATGTACTATTATATAATGAATAAATTGGAATGTAAACGAGTATGGAAGTGGTTGGATATTACCGTCCTTGTTCCCATTCTTGTTTGGGGATCACTAAAAATCCCCATCCTTGTCCCTATTCCTGTCCCTACAATGAGTATCTCCATACCCTCTTTGAATGGGGTAGGTAGACCAAGTCCACACTTTTCATGGCACCACACTATGGTTCACCTAACTTGGCGCAAACTCAATTATTCATTCAACATGAGAAGAAATTCAACTCATTAAATCCAATAACAGTGTACTTGCCTACCTCCAATGTGCAAACTTCACTCCCAAGGTAGGAGGACTCTAGTACATGAGTACGTTCACTTTCAGACAACATGGTCCTTTGAAAGTTTAGACCACAAATTTATTACAAGCTGCTCTAGTACCTTAGTTCACAAGACAACACTAGCCTAGGAAGTATAGACTCACCAGCCTAGGAAGTATAGACTCACATTTAAGGGTGCTGTATGAGTGTTGAACGAGTAAGGGGCAACCCTGGGACACATGTCAGATTGCCTTTTGTAGTGTCTAATTTATCTTTTTTTTTTTTTTTTTTTTTTTAAGACACGACTTGGGCATGTTAGATGTTCATTTTGGGCATATATTGGACTCACCTTAAATATAAATATAAAGATAAAGTTATAAAATATAGTTTATTGTCATTGTTTATAAAACATAATTATTATGTGACTTCTTTGTTGAGTTTTAAGATATCTGTTAAGTCACCAACTGTCCCAAAAGTTTAAGTTATTAGGAAATGGTCCAAAAATTTGTATCATGCTATTTCAACACTTCCCTCATATGCAACCCTAATTTGCATGTGAAGCAGAGACAAGTTAACCAAATCAAATAAGGTGCATTAATACAAGCAAACAAAGTGCACATCAATAAGTGGGAAATAACAAGATTCGAACCCAGGACTTCCTAGAACCAGAGCTTTAAAGTCATCAATTATTCTAAAAGCTTAAGCTATGGGGAAATGAGTCCAACAATGTATATCAAGTTACTTCAACAATTGCCACTGTAAGAAGAATGTGAACTTAATTAAGACGAGCCACTGGTGAGAAACTCTTAAGATAGTCCACACCACAAATTTGGGTATAACCGTTAGCAACCAAAGGAGCTTTGAGATGCTCAACTGAACCATCAGAATGATACTTTATTGTGTAAACCCAACGGCAATATGGCTCATGTCTGGAAGAGCAAGAGAAGTGAAGAGTTTGCGCAATAGCATCCAACTCGGCAGGGGAGAAAGGACCCTAAGAAACTACTCCAGAGTTAGTAGAATTACTCAAACCAAAAGCAGTAGAGCTAGAACTACTTCAGGGCTTGTAGAATTAGTAGTCACGTGATGAGCTTGATCAGAATGACCATACTTCTTTCCAGCAGTATGGCTCATTGTGATTGGTACCACCACAATGATCACACTTTTTGGTGCCACGTCTAGAATTGCATCCACTATCACGATAGGCACCACGAGAACCGCGAGCTCGACCACGAAAGCCACCATGAGAAGTACCCAAGAATCTCCATGACCACTAGAACCTTTTACGGAAGCAGCATAATCAAACCCACTTGAAGTAGAAGATGTTGAATGGTGATGGTGACCTAGAGAAGAACGTTGCAATATGGAATAAGCACTGGCTAAAGGGGGAATAGTTTCTCCAGTCAAAAATTAATCTTTGTAACTACGAAGATTATCATTCAGCTCTGCAAGTAGAAGAACAGTCATGAGCTCATCCTAATGTCGTATTGTCTCTGCCTTAGTCTTAGGAAAGGTACGGAGCTGTAAAAGGTTATCACCAAGAGCCTCAAAGGTGTTACAATAATTAGAGAGTGATTTGTTTTCCTCTTAGAAAGAAAAGAGCTGCTTGTAGGCCTTGAAAGTTTCTGAAATATTGTTGTACTTAGAAAAAGAATCAACTAAAAAGTTCCAAATCGCCTTAGATGTGTTGCACAAGGCCACATTACGAAAAACTAAATGCTCAAGACTATGCCTTAACCAACTCATAACAATAGCATCAACAACATGCCATTGTGAGGAAGTGGAAGATGTTCAATCCGGAGGGAGATCCTCAATATAATTTTCTAACTGTTGACTAATGAGGAATATGTGAACGACATGAGACCAAGTTAAATAATTGGCAGTGCCATTTAATTTCTCACAAGCAATTGACTTGGGAAGACTTTAACGGAGGATATAACCCTTAATAGATTTGATTGGCGTCGTTAAATCCATATAGTCGACCCCACCTAGTTGGAAAAAAGGTTTGGTTTGGTTAATTGACTTGGGAAGACTGTCAAGTGGAACAATACCTGTTGTTGGAATTGGAACTAAAGACGAATTAGTCTTAGAAGGATTAATAGCCATCTCCATTAAAAATGTAAACCAAATAGACCACCAAGCAAACCATAAAGTTTCTATAATTCAAATTGGAACAGTGAACAATAGAGAACAAAAAAATGGCTAGGGCTGGATGCCAATATTGAATGTAATAATTGATCAACAGCTAGGGGTGTCACTGAATGAGAGCAACCAATCAACAGAATGAAGAAGACCTAAGTAATTAGATGAACTAAACGAAGAAGGCGATCAACAATCAACACCAGATCAATCAACACAGAGTCAGGTAATCGACAAACAAGAATCAAACGACGATTGTGACTAGGCCATGACCATCAGCGAGGAGCAGTGGCAACATATATTATACTTTGACGACGAGAATCAAGCGACGATCAAAGCATCCGTGGTGACTAGTGATGTCGTTGACGACTGGGGATTCATGTGGTGACTTCGATGACGAGGGAATGCAACGACTTTGATGTCTAGGGTCACGATGAGCATCAATGAGGTTAATTAGGCTAGGTAGACATCGAGGGGCTGGTTGGTGGAAGGTTAGTTTTTTTTTTTTAATATTTGGAAATTGCTCTGATACCAAGTTAGAAATCAGAGTAAACGAATTGAGAAAGATAATCCTCCTCTCACTCGTGCTATATTTATAATCAAGGTTTAATTACAAAAAGGAAATTGGAATAAACAAGTATATGTTAATAACCAAAAATAATTAAATTATGTATTTCCTAAATATTCTAACAATATGAAATACATTACTTTTAATATTAGTTAGTGTTATAATGCACTATTTTATTGTATTTGAATAAAATATTAATGTCTAAGACAAACAAAAAATATATAAAAATATAGATTTTTATTGAGTTCCCAAAATGTTGTGTCTTGTAATTTTTGAAAATCGCTGAGTCGGCGCATCCATATTTTGCCTGTGTCTCGAGTCAATGTTTGTGTTCTTAGACACCAACACGACAATGTTCACCATACGATAACACGTTTAAATCCTCTTCGTATGGAAAGCTCACAATTGGGTGCACGTCACCTGGCACCAATATCAAATTCTATACTTAATACAATCCCACTCTTTAGTAATAATGGTTTATCCCATCACCCAGCTCTCTAGTTAGCATGTACGTTTGGGTGCCACTGGACACGAGGTCAAAACAAAAGATAGATTCTGATAATGTTTAGTTGAAAATGTCTCTCTTAAAGTCAACAAGCAAGCGCAGAAAGCAAAACAGCCAATGATAGAGCACAAGCAATAACTAAACACCCACAATAGATCAAGGCACCAAACTGACGAGCTGACAGCGATCAAAGTCCACCAAATGAGTAAAAAAGTATCCCCGCAACAAGTAGAATGAAACTTCATGAAGCACACAAGTGCTTCTGTAATAATTTAAACCCTGTTGGCAACCATGACCGCTTTCTAATGAAAATGAAGTATGCTTGCAAAGCTGATAATGTAAAGCATCTCGCGGAAGCCCACATTGTAGTAGCAGACAACTTAGCCAATCTAGCAGCACCATAAACAATGACGCACGATAAGGAAAAGTGATTGGATCTGAAGTATTCCAAGCTCTCTTCTTTTCTTCTAACTGCACCAATAGAAGAAAGTTGAGATCATTTAAGATGATTTGGTCTTGTCTAACGTAGACCTAGAGATTTACTATTGAAGAAGAATGATTAGATCTAATTAGAAGATGTAAAAAGGGCAAAGACCTAAGGTTACATAGACTGGAATTGTAAAGAAAGACCTAATTTCAAATAATCTCATAGTAAACATAACACTTGATTGAAATGAATAGAGGAAGGGAATTTATATAGTCACATCGACTAGTTTGGGATTAAGATTTTGTTGAGTTTGTTGTTTTCTTAATGTCATTTATTTGGTAGAGAATATTTTCTTTCCAAACCTGCATGATCCAACACTTTCTAGGTTTTATTTTATTATTTTGCTAATCTTTCTAATCTTTTCTTCAAAGATGATTTTATTCTTTTTTCTTTCTTTTTTCCCCCCTGAATGTAATGTTCAGAACCTTTTCTGTGCAGGTAGAACGCACTAGGATGAGACCAGTTGCCAGTGGTGTTCTGACACCTTTTCAAGGACTTTGTTTTCTAGGATTTCAGTTACTTTTGGGCCTTGGCATTCTCCTTCAACTGAATAACTATAGGTGCTTTTTTACATTTTCTTTCTCTCTCTCATATTTTCTGTTTCGGTAATTTTAGGAATCAATTGCTTCTGCTAGTCTGAAAGTTATGAAAGAATTGTTATCAATAATTCCTTGTGAACATATCTTCAAATATTGTCCGCATTAAATGATTGGATCTTTCAGTTTTATCACACTGTCTGTATTATTTTTCCCCTCTAGCAGCTTCAACCATCAATGATTATGATATCATCTGCTATGGTCAAACCTGTTTGATTTGTTGGACAACTATATTTTAGTGACTTTGGCCATTGTCACCTATAGTATTCAACATGAAGCATGAATACCTATGTACTTAACTCTGCTTTTTAATGTTCGCAATGGTGCCAAAATTATAGTGCTTCTTTTTTGGGTGGTGTTGCCTTAGCATTGTTATTAAGTTGTGGGAATTGGGGAAGAGTGGTGTAATTGTTTCCAATACCATTTGAAGTCAGCAGCTGATAAGCTATTAATTATTTTTTGGATTGGGACAATTGCTTTCTCTTCTATTTTGAATCTTTGCATTCTTATTCTATTTAATGTCTTGGACTTGGAAGTTTATCTTTCTTTATGCCCATATTTACAAATGCTGGCTCTTGGAAATGAACATAGTTTTCTCATCGAGAATTTTAGCTGTATGCAATTTATTTTTGGGTGAGTCTATTTGCACTCCACAAATAGATTATTGCACTTTTCTTTATTTTTTCACTAAATAAAATTATATAATTACCCTCATTCTTTTAATAAGATACTTTGTATAATTTTAATGCCCTAAATACCCTTCTACAAAAATCCAACACATATCAACTTCAACAAGTGAAGTGGAATACAAAAATCTAATTTATAAAGTACAATTAAAAGTCAAAAACTAAAAAATAAATAAAATAATCCTTATTAATAAGATATAGATCTCACATACAATTATAAAGATGTTAACTGATCAATTTTGATGCAAAAAATTCTAAACAACTTCTTGCATCCAAAAAGTTGGTTGATATTTCGATTTTAATTTTTAGGAACATAGATGCTTGAACCCTTTATTATATTCATTTTAAAGATACTTTAAAATTACGTTTTTACTTTATGTTTATCACGTCTTTATAAATATTATAAATGGAACTTGTCATTTTTATTTTATTTTATGCATTTTAAAGTTTACTCTTATTCTTTTTTTTTTTTTTTACAAAAACATAAAAAATATAATTACTCATTTGGTATACTCAAAAAGTATTTACATAATTATTTTAAGTATGCACAATAAACAATAGTTAATTAAATATCTCTTACTTTCAATTTTATTTTAATTTTTATTTCTATTCTTTATGATTACCCATTATAATTCTTTACATGGTAGCAACATATTTTTTATTTTTGTTTTGGAGAAACAATAAAGAGTAATTAATGAAATTTAAAATAAATATAAATTCACTGCTCATTTAATTTTTTTTTTTTTATAAATTTAAATTAAAAATAATATTAAAATAAAATCTAAAAGTAGTTTGTTCAATAATTAATTCATTTTATTTTAAATAGGAGGCAATTTTTTAAAAATTGACATCAATATGCTACATTACATGTCAAATCATTATTATTTAGATATCAATTATTTAAGCACTATTAAAAAAACATTATTGCAAGCAACAAGTTGTCTCAATAAGATGAATGTTCTTTCGTTTAGCCACCCTATTTTGTTGTGGTGAGAAATAAGAGTGTTGATGAAGTATAACAAGAGAAGACAAAAGCATTAAATGGCTTTATCACTGCGTGGAATTTCAATAGATAAAGCAAATTGAGTTTGAATTTCATTACAAAATGATTTAAAAATAGAGAATAACTAAAAATGATCTTTTATTAAATAAATCCAAGTATTTCTTGAAAAATCATCTACGAAAGTTACAAAGTACTGAAAACCAAACTTAGATATCACTCGACTCGATTATTGACTCTTGGTGGGAAAGATGTGCAGTGATGTTTTCCCAACTTACATGACTTACAATTTAAAGACTGCAAATGACACAAATTAGGAACCATAGACTTTAGGCGATCAAGAGAGGGATACCCTAGACAACAGTGAATGCCATAGAAGATGCAACAGCAGAACAAACTGTTGAAGATGCCATTCCTAGAATATCAAAGTAGTAGACCCCCTTCGATTCATGTCCTCCACCAGTCTTCTTCTTTATCTTCATGTCCTGGATAATGGCAGAATTTGGTGAGAAGATTACTGAACAATTTAGTTATTTAGTTAACTTACTGATAGACATTAGATTAAAGCAGAGAGATGACAATAGAGAACATAAAGTAAGGGAAACGATGGAAAAGACACTTTTCCAATACCTTCAACGAGGTTACTAGAGGCATTGGCTATAACAACAGGATAATTAGTTGAGAAATATTGAAGTATAGAAAAAAGTTAGATGTGCTAGTCATATAATTAGAGGCACCAGAATCAAGGATCCATTGTGTGAAGGAACAAGTAGTTATGCAAGCAATAGATGTGCCTCGTTGTGCAAGAGAAGTGGTAGGACAAGATGCCTACTGGACTACCTGATACTGAAGAAACTTAATAGTACTCCAAATTGTGACCGGTGTAGATGGAGCATTATTAGTGTTCTCAGTACAACCTTGTCCTTGCATTTGAGCAGAATTATCAGATGAGATAGAATTTTAGTACCACCATTTGTTCTCATTGTCGTTGCATCTTATTTATGTTAGTTGATAAAGGCTGGAGAGTATTGAGCTCTTTGTTCATTTTCTTTAAATTGGCAAAATACTCGGTGATGCGGTGGCCAGACTATTGGAGTTTGAAGAAGTCGCTACATGTCTGTAGAAAATTGTTGTCCTGCACTGTAGAAGAGTTAGAAATGTATTAAAAAATGTAACATCATTACTCACAAGATAGCGTTGAGAATAAAGATAACATCAATAACCTTTCTATGAACACGAATAGCCACAAAAGGCAAATTTGCTAGTGTTAGGAGATAGCTTGTCTCGACTTGAATCAAAAATATGATTTAGGTGACACATACAAATACACAAGGACTGAGAGAATCATAACATGAAATAGAAAAGTGAGATTTATTTCTTAAGAAGACAAAAAGGCCTATAATTAATGAATTGACAAGTAGTAAGAGCACCCCTCCGCCCCAAAAAAAAAAAAAAATAAAAAAATAAATGTTTTGGAACATACATATTAAACATTACAGTTCTAGCAACATTTAACAAGTGACGGTGTTTGCTTTCAGCAACACTGTTTCATTGAGATGTGAGAATACAACTCATCCAATGAATAATTCCACAATCAACACAAAAGGATTCCACAACAGACTGAAGATATACCAAGGCATTGTCAAAACAAATGATTTGAATACACTTGTCAAATTGAGTAAAATTTTTATTACGAAAATGAAAGAGAATAAAGGTCTATTTTGATTGAGCTTTCCTAAAGGATAACCAAGTTGTATGAGAAGAACCATTAACAAAAATACTACTACTTAATTAACAATAGGTCGAACTCGATAAATATAAGGGGAGGTGAACAGGGGCTACAAAATAACAATAACCATTAATATGAGGCACATGAGAAGGTCTCCATATGTTAGCATGAACTAATGCAAATGACTCAAGTTGATGATGAAAACTATGATTAGAAAAGAACTACCGTGTTGCTTGCCAAGTTGACAAGCTTCATATTCTAGATTTGATGCACAACTCAAATTAGGAATTGCTACTTTCAATTTATTTAGGGATGAATGCCATAAACTAGAATGCCATTAAGGTGGAGAAACTATAGCACTAAAGGTAGATGTGTGGCTAGTAGAGAAACTAGTAGGATCTAGATAATAGAGGCCATCTTGTTAATGTTCTGTACCAATTGTTTTCTTGACCTTGAGGTCTTGAAAACACACAAGATATGAGAAAATGTTAGAGAATTGTTTGAGGATTTGGTAATTGACTGATGTATAATAAATTGAATAAAAACTTAGGTACATAAGGACATGGGGTAAAGAAAGTGAAGTGAGGGGTGAAGAACACCATAGCCAACAACCGGGCGAGATAAACCATCTACTAAAATAAGATGATGTTAGTTGAAAGAAATAAAAGGAAACTGAGAGAGTGAGATAATCATCCTCAACGCGCTCATAACGTATTTAAGAGAGTGAGATAATCATCCTCAACTACCTCGTATTGTATTTATACTAATATATTACAATTAATTTAGGAAATACGATCAATCATAACCTAAATCAAATCTCTAAAATCCTCTCAGCTCATAATAGAATATTCCAAAGATTCTAACACTCCTCAAACTGGAGTATGGATATTAAGCATGCCTAGTTTGGTAGATAATTTTTCGATAGGAGTTCGAGCTAAGAGTTTTGTGAGAATATTTTCCAATTGAGAATCAAAGCATACAAACGGAGTGACGATGTCGCCCTTAAGCAAGAGATTTCTGATGAAGTGGCAATTAACTTCAATATACTTGGTTCGTTAATGAAAAATAGGATTGTTAACAATGAATATTGCAGCTTCATTGTCTCAAAACATAGACATTGGAGCGTAAATTGAAATACCAAAATCCTAAAGAAGAGAATGAGCCCAAAGCATCTCATACGAAGTATAGGCCATGGCACGATACTTGGTCTCTGCACTAGATCGAGCAACGATAAATTATTTCTTACTACACCAAATTATGAGATTATCACTAACAAAGGTATAATATCCAGTAGTAGACCTCCAATATGAATGACTACTAGCCCAATCCACATCACTATATCCAATCACATCTATCATTGTGGAAGGTCGATAGAGTAAACCTTAGGCAGGTGAATTCTTCAAATATTTCAAAATGTGATATATAGCATCAAAAGTGGGGTTAATGACGAGCATGCATGAATAATGAGGAGCATGCATGAACTTACTAACTACACTAACGGCATATGTAATGTTAGGTCGTGTCACAATAAGATAAATCAGCTCACCCATATGTCGACGATATATCCCAACATCAGAGAAGAGTTTACCACTGTCAGAATGTAAATGAATAGAAGAATCCATAGGAGTATCAACAAGAGGAGATCCTAGAAAGCCAGTCTCAGAGAGTAAATCCAATGTATATTTCCTGAGATAAAGAGATACCCTGTGAAGAATGAGCAATCTCAATCCCTAGGAAATAGCACAACGTCCCAAGATCCTTTGTCTTGAACTACTATCCCATTTCCTAAAGCCATAGTCAAGAAGTGTAGAGCTAAACAGATCAAACCATACCCGTGAAGAGTGCTTAAATCCAGACAGAGCCTTATGCAAGCGACAAACTAGATGTTCACGACCTGTAGCAACATACCTAGGGGGCTGTTCCATATAGACCTACTCTTGAAGTTTTTCATGCAAAAAGGCATTTTTAATATTTAGTTGGAATAGAGGCCATGACTTGCTCAATGCAACCGCCAATAGAATACGAACTAAATTAAGACGAGCCACCGATGAGGTCTCTAGATAATCAACACCATAGGTCTAGGTGTATTCTTTAGCTACCAAATCAAGCCTTAAAACTTTCAATAGATCCATTTGGTAGATATTTGACTGTGTACACCCAACAACATTCTACAGTCTTCTTCCCTGGTGCAAGAGAGGTAAGCTTCCATATATGATCATGCTATAATGCTTGCATCTCCTCATCCATCGCCTTCTTCCAATCAGGAGATAATAATGCCCGCTTATGAGAGGTAGGAGGAGAGACAGAAGACAAAGGACAAAGGTTTGGAAATGAGGTGATACACAATGATATGAAACGAACTTAGCTATAGGGTGTTGAGTACACACACGTTTGCCTTTCTTTGGAGCAATGGAAAGATCATCAATTTCAAGAGGCTTGGTTTCAATTGAACTTGAGACGAGACTCAAATGTAGTTGTAATAGGTGCTCTAAGAGGCTAAGAAATTGTAGCAGGTATCTCAAGAGGCTCAAGATCTATAGGGATAGAAGTAACTAGCGTAGGATGAATACGGTGCTAGTATACCTTCAAGGGTGCCGGTTTACTGGAAACAAGAACAAGAAGTTCTAGATAACTAGCAAAGGGAACCTATGTAGTGTGTGATAACTCCTCCTCTTGAGAGGGAATAGAAGACTCCCCCTCACAAGAAGAAAATCCCCCTTTATTTAAAAAGAAGAGGTGGACTCAATGTAGGTAACATCAATTAGTATCATAGGCGTAATAGAAGAAGAAGACTTGCTACCAATGGTCTTTGCATCAGTGGGATTTAGAGCCATCACAAAATCAAATGAACAATACCTAAAGAATCAAAAAATTTGAATGAGAACAAACAACGAGCAAGCAATGAACTAGAAGTCACGAGTGATGAATCAAGGAGCAGGAATAGCGATTAGATCATTTGTACGATAAAACAAGAGGTAGTGAGCGACAATTCAAGAAGTAGCAAGCAACGACCAACGAGCAGCATGCAAGCAACCATCAGATCATTTGACCGGAAAGAGTTCGTAACCGGCGAGCACCATGAATGTTTGACAAAAAAAGAGTTGGTCAAATGAAGCACCTTCACATGCCAAATACAGGCGGAGCGTGGATCTTAGTCACTAAAAGGAATCCCTACACGTGGGAGCTCATCACGTCAAGATAGATGGTGGGTACTCTGCCGATAAGGAGCGAGCTACATACAGTTCTCGGTTGACCAAGGCGAGTTGTCGGAAGTGGTACCGATGGCAAGACTTAGGTGTCACTGATGGTAGGGCTTTTTTTGTTTTTTTTTTGAAGAGAGAAAATAAAAAGCCTGCTTTGATGCCAAGCTGAAAGAAATAAAGGAAAATTGAGAGAGAGAGATAATCATCCGCAACTCCCTTGTATTGTATTTACAATTACAATTGATTTAGGAAATACAATCAATCATAAATTTAATCAAATCCCTCAAAACCCCACAACTCATAATAGAATATTCCAAAGATTATAGCAATGTTGAATAGAATCTAAATCAAAGAATAAGGAGGATTTACTTGATATGTGAGAATTAGCACTAAATTGATGACCCAAGAATTAGACAAAGATGCAATGCATTCAATATTACCTGATGTGACTGTGTTTTCAAAAGCATTATTTTATTCGTAATGCATTGAAATATGGCTTAGCATGCTATTTGATTTGATAAATTTGATGCTAATATAAACTTAGTTGCTCGGTTTTTGAGATAGGGTTAATTTCTAGTCAAAAACTTAGAAGAAAAAAGAAAAGAACTTTGAAAATTTAGGTTGCTTGGGTACTCGCCCATTAATGCCCATGTGACCGCACTTTTCTCCCCGTGTGTCTGAGGTGAGTATGCTTTGTGTTAGATTGGATTGCCTACTTTTTCAACTTTTGACTGATCCCTTTTCTTTTCAATGTTGCCAAGCCACCCTATGCAGACATAGGATCATCAACCTTCTCATGTCCTCAGCTTTCGTTTCCTTTTCCTTCATTATGAAGCTTTATGTATGTATATCTGTGTATTGGTTCGGTTGTTGAGAAATGAACCGGAGGAAAGAGAGAGAGTTGTGAGGGAGAGATTCTTGCAAAATTGGTACTCCCTATCATATATGAAATGAAATTAGAGTTAAAATGAGTGTTGTGATCCTTTGATTTGGTGTTGGGTTGCTTGAATGGGTCGTTGTAATTCTTCTGACATTTCTAAACTTTCCGGTGCACTATGTACTGAAGTAGGGATTGCATGTCTTTTGGTTGTTTTTGGCTTGTTTTTAAGCTTATGGCATGAATTGTATTGTTATGTTGCATGATCGTTGCTTATATATATATATATATATGAAGATCGTCAGAATATTCTAGAATTTAGGAATTATTGTGATTGTAATTATTGTGATTACAGTTTCCTTTCCCGTTGTAATTACTATTTGCTTTTCTGATGTAATCCTCTGTTATAAATTGAATAACAAAAGAGGAGGCTAACTAAGTTTCTGATTCTTTTCTACCAAATTCTTAACTTGGTATCAGAGCAGAGTAAATAATTTTCTACAAAAAAAAAAAAGGTTGCAGTGCTCATCGTCGGAGTAATTCCGATCAATCTTCGACTATCGGCGATTATCGGTGACCGAGGATCTCATTGCACTACTCGTTTCTTTCCTACGACTCTCGTTGGTGAAGGCCCGTTGGCTATTGTGGCCTGAAGCTCCTCTCCACGCGGTTGAGTTCTTCATCGTCGGTTCTCGGTTGAGTCCTTCGTCTAATTCTCGCGGTCGATCGAGGGTTCGCCTAATGTTCGTACTGCAATAAGCATCGATTGGACAATTTCTCTTGGTCGATCCAGGGTTCGTCGTCGATCGATGCCTCTCTCGATCTGGAAACTTGATCGCCATCCTCGATGCTCTGTCGTCTCTCACTGTCGGTGCTAGAAGCCTCCCGATTGTTGGTCGTTGCTTGCTATTGATCGATGATTGCTACTGTTTGTCACCTGATGTTTTGTCGGCTAGCAATCTGATTGTTGGTGGATGCTTGCTATTGTTCGCTGGTCCTTGATCATTGCTCATTACTCGTCACTGTCGCTGTGTTGTTTGCTCGCTGCTGCCTTTGTTGATTTGTATTACTTCCATAGGTCTTGCTTTAATGGCCACTGATCCCATGAAGTAAGTCGTTGATTCATCCTTGGTTCCTATTAATCCTCTAGACAGTCCTCCCAGATCAATTTCTAGTGAAAGTTGAATGGAGCTAATTATTTGACATGGTCTCATGCTGTACGAATTTTTCTTATAGGCCAACAGATGGAACATTTTATTACTAACATGCCTCCAGATTCGAAGTCTGTTAATTATAAGCAGTGGCGGCTGTAGATGCTGTAGTCATGAATTGGTTATGGCATAGCCTAAAGCCATCTGTCTTGCACACAATGTCCCTATGTGAGACGTCAAAAGAAATTTGGGACTCCCTAGTTAATTCCTTCTCACAGCGGAGCAATGTTTCTGAAATTTTTGAAGCTTATGAGCGGCTCTTTTCCTTTCGACAGAATGGTCGATCTCTTTTTGAGTATTACATCACACTTAACGGATTTGGAGATCGTTTATTACAGTTTCGTCCTTTTCTAGGGAGTAAGGCTGATATGCTGAAACAATGGGAGGAACTTATGACTGTGTTACTTCTGGCTGGTCTTGATGATGATCTTTAAGGCTATCGTGATCAGCTTCTAGCTGTAGAAGCCATTCCTTTCATGGCTAATGCATATTTTAGATTGCGGCACTTTTCCTTAAGCCCTCATTCTCGGACAGCACCTCCCTTCTCTGGTGGTTCTAATTCTGCCGCTTTAGTTGGTGGTGGACGCGGTAGCGCTCGTGGTGGTCGTAATTCTCGTGGTGGTTCCGGGGCTCTAGAAGAGGTACAAAGAAATGTGATCATTGTGGTGGTACTAATTACACAACACCATAGTGCTGGAAGAAATATGGTCGTCTTGAGCAAATGCATCATGTTGCTGTGGACTCTTTCGAGACTTGACTCTGGTACTAGTGCTGTCGGCTCGAGCGAACCATCTGCATCCCATTCTGACTCATAAAGTCCCTTCTCTGCAGCTTAGCTGGATGCTATTGTGCAAGCTTTTCGCATCTCTCACTCCTCCAGCTCCACTGCCACACTAGCTCATTTAGGTAGTACTGCTTGTTTCACTACTTCTGCACCCCAGTGGGTCATTGACTCTAGAGCAAGTACCCATGTTTCAGGCAACCAATCCTTATTTTCTACCTTGACCCAAATTACACATCGTATAACCTTAGCTGATGGGTTTTGGCGGTCTGTCGTTGGTAAATGATTACTTTAGCCTGCTCCCTCTATTTCCCTACCTTCAAGTTTATATGTTCCTAAGTTTCCTTTTAACTTATTGTCTGTCAGTCAACTTATTAAATCACTGAATTGCTCTATAACCTTTTCCCCTTTTTCTTGTGTATTTCAAGATCTTAGGACGCAGAGGACGATTGGTTTTGGATGTGAGCGGAATGGACTTTACTATCTGGATCCTGACAGTTTTTCTCCTCATTCTATGTTCAGTACAATTGTTTCTCCCTTCCAATGGCACTGTCGCTTGGGTCATCCATCCTTGACCCGACTCAAGTTGGCAGTTCCTAGTTTAGAACTTGTTTTGAGTTTTGAGTGTAAAGCTTGTCAGCTTGGCAACAATCACCGCAGTTCCTTTCCTAGTAATAATAAACGTCAGTCTCAACCTTTTGATGTAGTCTATATGGATATTTAGGGTCCTTCCCGGGTTTCAACATTTAATGGATATTGGTATTTTGTTATTTTTGTGGATGACTATTCTCGAATGACTTGGTTATTTCTAATGAAAAATCGTTCTGAGTTACCTGGTATTGTTTTGTGTTTTTACAATGAAATTCTTACCCAATTTGATAAACGCATCAAAATTCTTCATTCTGATAATGCTCTGGAATACACCAAATCTATTATGAATGCCTTTTGCGTTGAACGGGGAATTATTCATCAAACTTCTTGTGTTCACACACCTCCCAACAAAATGGAGTTGCTGAACGTAAACATCGTCATTTGTTAGATGTGGCTCGTACCTTGTGTTTCAATATGAATGTTCCAAAATATTATTGGGGTGAGGTTGTTTTGACTGCGTGTTATCTCATTAATCGAGTTCCATCTGTTTCCCTCGGTAATTGGTCCTCCTTTTCCCTTCTTTATCCCTCAGCTCCCTCATTCTTCCTTACTCCTCGTACCTTCGGTTGTGTTGCTTTTGTTCATAATTTGGACCCAGGCTTGGACAAACTCTCTCCTCGTGCCGGACAGTGCATTTTTCTTGACTATTCTCGCACTCAAAAAGGTTATTGTTATTATCATCCTCCTTCTCGATGAATCTTTGTGAATGCTGATGTTACCTTTTTTGAGTCTACTGTTTATTTTTCTCATGAGGGGGAGTCATCTATCCCTCTGGATGACCCTGTTCTTCCTGAACCTGTTCTTCCTGCCTCTAGTCCTATTATATCTCCTCCATTATAGGGACCTACTGTTAGGAACTCATCCAGCCAACCCACCCAATCAACTGCTCAACAACATGCCAACCAGACGCAGCAGCAAGCCATGGCCATCCAAGACAACACTGAGGTTAGCCACATGGAGACCAAGCCAGAACATGGCTGCAATGCCTTAGTATTCACGAGCACTGCAGCGCAGCACCAAGGGACAAACCAGCAAGTTCATGCCAGCAGCAGCTCAGCACCAGCAGCTACATCAGTTGCCCAGGCCAATCAACAACTGACAGTCCAGAAGCAACCAATGCAGCAGTTCCTTATGTCTGGACAGCGGTTGAACCAACAGTTGCATGCAGTTGCTTGCCAACAGACCAAAGAAGTTACCAGCAGTTATTGATGTCTTAGACAGGCAGTTAGCCTTGTCTGTAGAGCAGTTATAAGAACAGCCTATTAGCAGTTATAAGCCAAATACTAGATATGTAATAAAACTGCAGTCATAAACAGTAGCCCTTATTGAGTAGTAGTTAGGGCTTGTATTGGTGAACACCTTTTGCCCTATATAAGGCAAAATATTTCCTTGTATTCAACAAGGAGTTTGATGAATAAAAGTTAAGTTGCAGACACAGTTTGCATTATTGGTTTAGCCAGCCAGAAGTTAGGCTTCCATCACATAGTCCCTCTAAGAAGCTAGCTGTGGAGGGTCACCTCCACATAGCTAGTTAGCAGGCTGAGGTCTCGTTCGTTAACGGAATTAACCAGACAAATCGCTCCACCAACTAAGAACGGCCATGCACCACCACCCATAGAATCTCGAAAGAGCTCTCAGTCTGTCAATCCTTACTATGTCTGGACCTGGTAAGTTTCCCCGTGTTGAGTCAAATTAAGCCGCAGGCTCCACTCCTGGTGGTGCCCTTCCGTCAATTCCTTTAAGT
>JAVXUM010000001.1:25402450-25415159 GCA_035590655.1 Pouteria glomerata
CCGTATTTTTACAAATTGTTTCCCACCAACGGCATATCCGAAAAAATTTCATAAATCCTCCGTAAAACAAAAAAAAAGTCCATCTCAGAAATGTGGAATGCCTGTCTATTCAACTCATTCCTATCTTATAAGGCAACGATTGAAAACAAAAAAGTTATTTTTTTTTTAATATTTGAGAAAATAAAAGAAACGTTAATTTTGTAGTAAATAATAGAAACATCTATAAATTTTATAAAATTTAAATTTTTTATTTATTATACGAATTATGAGATTATAATTTTTATAAATTTATAATAATTTATATTTCTCCAAACACTCCTAATTTACAGACAACTTCAGTGTAAAATATACTATAAGGATTGAAATTTATAAATGAACTATCATGATTTGATTAAAATAAATTTAACTGAATTAATAAATATTCTTTGCCGAATTAATAAATGTTAATCAAATTATGACTATTTATCTACAAACTTTAATTTCTGTAAACATTTAGGGTATGTTTGAGGTGATAAAAAGTGAGATAAAATGAGATAAAATAAGATAAATTGTGCGTTTGTAATTCATATAGTGAGATAAAAAGTGAATAATTTTTAAATATTTTTAAAAATTTTTAAAAAATTTTCAAGTTTTTTAACATATCAAATGCAGCCTTTATATTGTAGTCCTTTAAAACCCTTATAACTTAGTTTTATTATAAATCATTTAATTTTGATTAATAACTCACAATTTTGACAACTACACTACACTTACTGCTATTTCAGCTCGTATATTTCACTGCTTAAATGAGGGTCGTTAATTTTCAAACCAAAAATAACATATTATAGTTATGATGATTTTGGACAAAATATACTGATAATTATCTGTAATCACCAATACAACATAAGCAAACTAAGAAAAAAATGTTTGAATTCTTCTTATTTTGCACAAAGGGTTACATGACTATTTATACACAAAGTCTGAATCTATTATAGGAAATAACAATAAATCCTAAAGGCAAATTAGGGATGATTTATCGCCTCCAAATCAACCTAATTATCTAATCATCTAATCAAATTAATTACAATAATTATACTTGACAAAAATAATGGATTTCTGACACTCCCCTTTCAAGTTGGTGAATGGATATCCTCCATGCCAAGCTTGACTATTAAGTTTTTAAAGATAGTTCCTGACAATTCTTTGGTAAGCACATCTGCAAGTTGTTCTCCTGTGGGAACAAATGAGGTACAGATTAGACCGTTAACCAATTTTTCTTTGATGAAGTACCGATCAAGCTCAACATGTTTTGTACGATCATGTTGTACCGGATTGTGAGCAATATTAATAGCAGACTTGTTATCGCAGTAAAGTTTCATTGGTCCTTCCCACTTGATCTTCATGTCTTCCAAAATTATTTTTAGCCATAATAATTCACATATTTCTAGTGCCATTGCTCTGAACTCCACTTCTGCACTAGATCTAGCAACTATATTTTGCTTTTTACTTCTCCAAGTGACTAGATTCCCTCCTAGGACAGTACAATAACCTGAGGTTGATCTCCTGTCAACTAAAGACCCTGCATAGTCTGTGTCTGTATAAGCTTCAAGAGTCAACCCTTCTACTCTTTTAAATAAAATCCCTTTTCCTGGTGTACCCTTCCAGTACTGTAGAATTCTATGCACTGCCCTGAGATGTGATTCATTGAGATTGTACATAAACTGACTCACAACACTTACAGCATAAACTATGTCAGGTCTAGTATGAGACAAATAGATCAAATATGGTGTTTTAAAAAAATAAGAAATTTACAATTGTAGCCCCATCGAATGCATATTGAGTTATTGTCGATACATTGTATGTGTTAGCGTGGTTGAAGTATATTTTGGAAGAACTTGGTATTCCACACAAGTCGCATATGGAATTATTTTGTGATAATTGGTCTGCAGTACACATTGCCCCAAATCTAGTATTTCATGGGAGAATTAAACATATTGAGATAGTTGTCACTTAGTTACAAAGAAGAAAAAAAAAGCTTCTCTAGAATATGACCGAGACTGCTTATGTGAAATCTAAAGATCAACTTATAGATCTATTTACTAAAACTTTATGGGATACAAAGGTTAAACAAATTTGTAACAAGTTTGAAACATATGACATAAATACTTCGACTAGAGGGGGAGTGTTAGAAATAAATATCAATAGGGGAATTATATTATTTTGTGGTTATTTAGGATATTGATTATTTTATTTGTTGTAGTATTTGTTCTCTATTATGTAGAAATTTAACAATATTAACAGAGACAACCCATCTCGGTGTCCAGTTTTTCCAAACTCTACGTATCATGTATGTTACACTTCATAACCATAAGAAATTGTCTAAATTCAATTATTGATTCTCCTCCATTGGTATATTGGTAAATAAGATGAGATAAGATCATTCAAAGATGTTTCAGTTGAGAATTTGGTATAAAGAATTCAGAGATTTGGTTAGCCTTCTCTTCTGTCATTCTATTTATAATACAGGATTACATCAGAAAAGGAAATCATAATCACAACAGGAAAGGAAAATTGCAAATTACAATCATAATAATTCCTAATTATGTCCAAGTAAATATTGTGGATTCTAGAATATTCTGACACTCCCCCCTCAAGCTGAACCATAGAGATCAAACATGCCCAACTCGGTATAAAATTGCTAGAATAGAGAACACGACAAAGGCTTAGTGAGTATGTCACCTAGTTGAGAATCTGATCGTACAAACGGAGTGGTAACATCTTTCTTAAGCAGGAGATCACTAATAAAATGATAATCCACCTCTGTATGTTTTGTCTGCTCGTGAAACACAAGATTGTTGGCAATAAAGATAGCGGCTTGATTATCACAATACATCGACATTGGAGCTGAGACTTTATTGCCAAAATCCTTAAGTAGTGAACGAACCCAAAACATTTCTGCAGCAGTATGAGCCATGGCACGATATTTAGCTTCAACACTGGAACGAGCAACCACGGTTTGCTTCTTATTGCACCAAGTCACAAGATTACCACCAATGAAGGTACAATACCCAGAGGTAGATCTTCTATCAGATCGACTACCCACCCAGTCTGTATCACTGTATCCTACTATATCCAATGTGGTGGAAGGTCGATAAAGTAATCACTAGCCTAGAGAACTCTTCAAATATCTCAAAATTCGACATACTGCATCAAAATGTGGCTGACGAGGAGCATGTATAAATTGACTAACCACACCGATAGCATATGTAATATTTGGTCGTGTCACAGTGAGGTAAATCAACTTTCTCACAAGACGCCGATACCGACCAACATCAGGAAAAGGGCTTACCACTTTCAGAATCAAGATGAACCGTAGAATCCATTGGAGTGTCAGCAAGACGTGACCCCAAAAGTCCAGTCTCGGAAAGCAGGTCTAGTACGTATTTCCTTTGAGATAGAGATATACCTTGTGAGGATCGAGCAACCTCAATTCCTAGGAAATAATGTAAAGCTCCAAGATCTTTTGTATGAAATTGCTTCACTAAATGTTGCTTTAATTCAAAAATACCCTTCTCATCATCCCTAGAGATAATAATATTTTCAATATAGACAATCAGAATAATAGTACCAGTGGAAGCATGATGTATGAACACTGAGTGATCGGATGTAGATCGATTGAAATCATAATCTAAAAGAACCTTACTAAATCGATTAAACCATGCACGTGGGGATTGCTTGAGACCATAAAAAGCTCTATGTAAGCAACAAACCATATGCTTGCTGCCTGGAACAACATACCCAGGTGGCTGGTTCATGTATACTTCTTCCTGTAGTTCTCTATGTAAAAAAGCATTTTTAATATCTAGTTGAAACAAGGCTAGGACTTACTGACTGCTACTGCCAGAAGAATACAGATTGAGTTAAGGCGAGCAACTGGAGAGAGTTTCCAAGTAGTCAACTCCATATGTCTGTGTATATCTCTTAGCTACCAACCGAGCTTTGAGCTGCTTAATAGAACCATCTGGCAAATACTTAATAGTATATAGCCATCTACATCCGCTGTCTTCTTCCCAGGTGGAAGAAATGTAAGATATCATATATGATTGTGATATAGTGCACGCATCTCCTCATCCATCGCTGCCTTCCAGCCTGGTGATAATAAAGCCTGCTCATAAGAGGTAGGAACAGAAGCAGAGGACAGGGCACAAACAAAGGATTGTAGACGAGGTAAAGTACGATGATAAGAAAGGAAGTTAGCAATAGGATGTTTAATACAAGTACGTTTATCTTGTCATAGGGCAATAGGAAGATCATCAATGGAAGGTATAGGCTTAGGCTCGAGTGACGTGGTGTGATGATCTTCAAGGGTTTCAGGAACATCCACGACAGGTAACTCTCGAGATTTAGAATCCACCGGTGTAGAGTTAATTGGTATTGGTGGAGCGGTAGGACGAGAACGACATTGATACACTTGCAAAGGAGGAGGGAGAGCAGGTCCCTATACCAAAGGAGGAGGAGTAGGAGCAGGTCCCTGTATAGGAAGGGGTATAATAGGACTAGAGGCAGGAAGAACATGATCATCTAGGGTGGTAGAGGACTCCCCCTCTCGAGAGGAGGGAGAAACCTCATTCTCATGAGGAAAATAAGCGGTAGACTAAAAAATGTAACATCAGCACTCACAAAGAGTCGTCGAGAAGGAGGATGATAACAATGATAACCTTTTTGAGTGCAAGAATAGCCAAGAAAAATGCTTCGTCTGGCACGAGGAGAGAGTTCGTCCGATCCTGGGTCCAGGTTATGAACAAAGGCAACACAACCAAAGGTACGAGGAATAAGAGAGAATGGGGAAGCTGAGGGATAAAGAAAAGAAAAGGAGGACCGATACTGAGGAAAACCGATGGAGCCCGATTAATGAGTTAACACACAGTCAAAACAGCCTCACCCCAATATGGTTTTGGAACATTCATATTAAAATACAAGGTACGAGCCACATCTAACAAATGATGATGTTTGCGTTCAGCAACTTCGTTTTGTTGGGAGGTTTGAACATAAGTAGTTTGATGAATAATTCCCTGTTCAACTCAAAAAGCATCCATAACAGATTTGGTGTATTCCAGGGCATTATCAGAACGAAGAATTATGATGCGTTTGTCAAATTAGGTAAGAATTTCATTGTAAAAACACAAAACAATAGCAGATAACTCAGAAAGATTTTTCATTAGAAATAACCAAGTCATTCGAGAATGGTCATCCACAAAAATAACAAAATACCAATATCCATTAATTCGTACAGCATGAGCCCATGTCAAATAGTTTGCTCCATTGAATCTCGCACTAGAAATTGATCTAGGAAGACTATCTGGAGGAATTATAGGTACGATTGGAGCCAAAACCGGAACCAAATCAGCGGCCGTCTTACAAGTGTCATCCGCCATCAGGCATTGTACTGTCTGTGTGTTACAATCAGACCCGCTGCCAATCAATAGCAAATCGACTGCTGAGAAGCAAGGGAGGAATCAATCAGCGCCGATTTATCAATTGAGTGACGACCAAGGTATACATTCGGAAAACCAGAAGTGGACCAAGCATCAAGCAACGAATACGAAATCGAAGTACTTCGAACAACTATCGATCGAGGGTATCATCAAATCAGTCCTCAATAGTGTCAACTAGGAGAAATCGAGGGAACAATCGAAGCATCGATCAACGGCGACCAACAAATTGAGAACTTCATGAACGTCGAATGTCGTTCATTGAGAACTTCAAACCGAGGCCATTAGATGGAGAACAATCGAACGTCGAACCAAGAAACGAACGTTGATTGTCAATTGATAGTTGCAATCTCCAAGCGGAACAACTGAGACCAACGAGAATCGATCAGAATCACTGGCGAAGGGTTCTTCGACGACTGGAAACGAAGACCAGGAGTAATCGAGCACCGACGACTGGAATTGGAAACGAAGACCAGGAGCAATCGAGCACCAACAAAAAGCTTCTCTCTTATTGGAATTGATGACAAGGAGGAATTGGTGAGTGCCGACGACAAGTCCTAGGCTTTCGTTGACGGTAATGTTTTTTTAAATGGAATTGCTCTGTTACCAAGTTGAGAATTTGGTATAAAGAATTTAGAGACTTGGTTAGCCTCCTCTTCTGTCATTCTATTTATAATAAAGGATTACATCAGAAAAGGAAATCGTAATCACAACAAGAAAGGAAAGTTGCAAATTACAATCGCAATAATTCCTAATTATGCCTAAGTAAATATTGTGGATTTTGGAATATTCTGACAATTCCCAACTAAAATATTCCTGTCTTTCATGCAACTATTGCACAAGCAACTATGCACGTACACGGCAAAAATAAATGAGTTAAAAAAAGCATTATTTTTTTTTTCTTTTTTGTAGGTAACTTAAGTGGTTCGTGGTTCTGTATTTTTGTTCTTTCCTTCAAACAAAGAAAGTAATACATGCTTGTAAATTTACATCAGTAGATGAGGCTAGGATTCGTATCAGATCTAAGGCTCCATGATTTGTCCGAAAGTTAGGTCGTGTGTACAAAGCCACATTGATAGATGAGGCTGGGCTTCATATGAGAAGTAAAGCTCCATGATCCCACCAAAAGTTGGCCCTTTTATGAAGTGATAGATGGGTGCAGCCTTATGTTTCACTTCACTGCTGAGTTGTGCGTGTGTTCTTCCTTCAAACAAAAGAAAATAATATATGCATAGAAATCCACATTGATAGATGAGGCTAGGCTATTATTTGTCCAAAAGTTTGGCTGTGTGCGCAAATCGACAATTGATAGATGAGGTTGGGCTTCATATGAGATGTAAAGCTCCATGATCCCTCCCAAAGTTAGGCCCTTTTGTGAAGTAAGTGGTTGTAGCCTATTGTTTCACTTCTCTACTAGGTTGGTTGTGTGTTTTCTTGCCATTAATTAATATCACAGAGAATATGCTAGCCACTTTGGTGAATGAGGCTACTCTTCTTGTGAAATGTAAGGCTCCAAGATCCCTCAAAAAGTTAGGTCTTTCCTGAGGTATAATGTAGGTTGAGTCTCATGTCCAATTTGACTACTGTGGATTGCGTGTGTTCTAGCCTTCTATTGGAAAGAAATTTCAAAGGGAAAAAAAAATTAAAGATCTCTCTTTATTGGAATGCAGCCTAAGCTGAGGGGTACGACACCTAGGGGACATGCATACACCAAATATTTATGTAGTAAGAAAAAAATATGAAAACTAACCAAAAAAAAATTAAAAAAAAAAGCCGCTTTTCTTTTTTAAATTTTAATTTTAATTTTTAATTTTTTTTTTTATAATTCTAGCCAAATCAACCCTCAGGATATATTTGACTTTAAATTGGAAAACGGGCATTTAGGTGATGTATGCTTGTCTTGTGTTCATTAGGTAATTAATTCAAATTAACATGATGTATGCTCTTTCCAACAGCCGCATTTTGGGGGCTTCTTCCTTGCTGCTAGTCTTCTCTTATCCGCTCATGAAGAGGCTGACGTTTTGGGTAATGTATTTAAATATCAGTCTTCGCCAATGTTTCATTATTTTTAATGAAATTGACTCATGTTCAAATGCAATTATAATGGGGCAGCCTCAGGCCTATTTGGGTTTAACCTTCAACTGGGGAGCATTATTGGGATGGTCTGCAGTTCAGGGAAATCTTGATCCTGCCGTTGTCTTCCCACTTTACATTTCTGGGGTGTTCTGGACGCTTGTCTATGACACAATATATGCTCATCAGGTACAAATGTTTATCTTTTGAAATCTTTAACCAGTTGAATACTTCCCTGGTTTCTTGTTGACTTAATGTAAATAACCTTATGAGTAGTACTACACAATTATAAAAATCTACAATAAGTATCCAAGATGATATGGAAGACTTATGGGCCTATCACTTGAAAATTTAAGGCTATAGAATTCTATTTTAGTTACAACTCTACCACAATCATATCATTCTAGTTCCTCTTTCTGGTATAGTAGCATTTCCCTGATCTTATTGCCAAAAAATTTTAGTTGTATATAAAATTCTAAGATTTATTTACTTTTTTGCTCTCTTGTTTCAAGGGAAGATTCTAAAGCTTCTCGTGTGTATGTGTTTGCGTGCGTGTGTTTTTAATTCTCCCATCTTTCTTAGGTGGACAGTAATATTTAGCATCTATCAAATGTAGGCTGCGTTTGGCAGCAGAATTTTTAGCAAAATTCTATCAAAAGTTATTCTTTTGGTGTTTGGCAGAAACACCAAAAATTGTCACTTTTTTGCTCTGTTACAGTAACTTTTCAACTCAAAAGTTATCAAAAGTTATTAAAAATTATTAAAAGTTGTTAAAAAATATTAAAAATGTCAAAAATTTTACTAAACACTCAAAATTTGTAAAAAATTACTAAAAATTGCTAAAAGCTGCAACTTATTTCAGCAAACACACTAAAAGTTACAATTACTAAAAGTTACTAAAAATTACTAAAAATTGTACTTCCAAATGCCTCCGTAATGTTATATTTCAAGGGGGCCAAGGCGAAATTGTTCATGTTATCCATCAGTTGTGCACGGTTAGCTCCTGTAAATTCTTAGTTTTTATTTTTGACATTAAATTTTCACTACCAATGCATTTGAATTTTTGAATTTCAAATCAATGGATTTGGCATTAATCATTTAAATGTTTTCCATACAATTCTAGAAATAATAGCTCATGATAATCATTTCAAACATTATGTAGGTGCATTTGAAATGACGCTTTGACTTGAAATCTTTGCCCAACAAAAATTTTTAACTGAAGGATTCTTAGAAAATCTTTCTTCCACGTCTACTGATTTCTCCTCTCAGGTATTTAAATATAACACCGATAGCTAACCTCCTGTAAGTTTTCTCAACCTTGAATCATTCGTTTCAGTTCGATCCAACTGAATGCAACCCAGTGAGCAAGTACTGCATTAGTTGAATATTTTGTGGCTAAGCTGTCTAGCTATTAGTGTGTTCGTGTTTTGGAGTGTGGTTTGTCCAATTTTCTAGGATAAAATGCTGTAGACGTGCATGCATTTAAGTGTACAAATGCATTTGAGTGTCATTTGCAGAACCTATTGAGGTAGTGAAACTTGGGTTATTTGTTCAAACAAATCTGTAGAAATGGTCCTACATGCTTCTGTGGTAAAAGATATTGATGGTCATGAATGCAGGATAAAGAAGATGATTTGAAAGTGGGTGTTAAATCTACAGCCTTGAGGTTTGGAGATTCTACCAAGGAGTGGGTTTCTGGGTTTGGGGTAGCATGCATTAGTAGTCTTGCCCTCTGTGGATTCAATGCTAATATTGGTATGCCTTTTTTCTTTCGTGTCTGCTACTTTTGTAGGTAAATGGAGTTGGCTCATAGTAACTCTTTTTCTCTCTCTCTGGTTATTTTGATGGCACAGGATGGCCATTTTATGCTTTTTTGGCAGCTGCATCTGGTCAATTAGCATGGCAAATTTTTACAGTTGATCTATCATGCCGGGCTGACTGCAATAGGAAGTGGGTATTGTCTTGCCAAAAATTGTAGTCTTGATTGATAAAAAACAACTAAACAAAGTCTTAGTCCCAAACGTAGTCTGAACTGATAGATGTTGAATTTTTTATTCTGTTGATAACAATTTTTGCTCAACTTATATGCATGGCCTATATCTTGGATATGCAATTATAGTGTTAAGACTGTGTGAACCCTTATTTTAATATATCTTTTGTACTTGATGTATACTTAACTCCTTATTTAATTTGGCTTCTTATATTGATGCGTCAAATTGGAATTACTTTGATTTGATGTTGCATTTTGTATATTGATTTATTTTGTGAAACTGTCAATGCAATTGTTGTGGGAGATTGTGTATACTCACTCCTGGAATAGTTCAATAAATTGGCTATTCCAATTTTTGAGTTCATATTTCTTTAGATTGGACAGGAGAAAGTTTGTTCCAAATGACTGCTGCACCACGTCGGTACCTAGAATAATTTTCCATTGGACGGAGATTCTTTCTTAACTCTTACTGAGTTTGTATTCTAACTGTTCTTGCCCAACCCAGAGAAAAAAAAAAAACTCTCTGTTTCATCTCTATTTGGCCCTAAATATCTGATTCTGTCTTGGTGGTTTTATTCATAGTTGTTTTACTGATTCCAGTACGTGTTGATACGTACATTTTCTTTATAAATGAATAGGTATTGAAAAACCTCCCATATTCTTGAATTCTTTATGGCCGTTAATAATTGGTGTTGCGCATATTTTGTTGAAAAACTTATAACCGGATAAAATTTCTGATTAAAAATAGATTTTAGCTTATACTCAACGGCATTAGGCTGTTTGCTATGTATGTCTGCTATCTATTTTGTTGTTTCTATTTGACTTCCTCGTAAGGCTCCATTTCAACTTAGCTTCATTTATGGGTCGCATTCTGAATGTGCTGAAGTCATTGCTACTTTAATGGTTTGCCTTGATGCAAGTAGCTATGAAGAAAACAAGCCTCCATACAAAGATGTTTTTGCAGTACAAATTAAATACTGTTTATACGTTCTTATTATGCAGATTTTGCATAATCCTTATTTTTTACTTCTTTTCAACAGATAATTTTGGTAAATACTGATGTCTCTCTTTTTTTTTTTTTTGCCAGATTTGTCTCCAATAAATGGTTTGGCGCTATTATTTTCGGTGGGATCTTATTTGGAAGACTCACATCATAATGGTATAGTTACTTTTGAAAACAGTTATTTTGGGTCTATATGCACTACACATTGAATTCTGGTCATTGCTTTTGGTATTCCTTTCCATAATCATGTCAATTTAAGTGGTGTTTGGTTTGCTAAAAACTCCAACTTTTACCCTTTTTCTTTCTCCAATCAAATTTAGTCATGAGTCACTTTTATACGAATTTTGGTTTTTTGTTTTTGTGAACCAAACACCACCTTAAATGATCTTGAAGTGCACATGGTTCATTGAGGGTTTTGATATTGAATTTGAAGGAAATGGATGCAAAACAAAATAAATGGGGATATTCATTCAGTTTAGATTGTGCATTCCGCATCTGTTTTTATATTCTCTTCTGAGAATTTTTCAAATAAAGCTCTGAAAAGTCCATTCAATAAACTTGTACAGATAATTCATCGGTGGAGAAGGTGCTACATATAGGAGATGCCCTGATTATGGAGTCCACGTTGCGACTCGAGGCTGGAAAATGTCTAGTTTCTACTAAATGGAAGTGTAGGCTAGGTGGAGAATCTTGCTCCTTTTTTATCCTTTTTTTTTTTTTTCTTATTCTCTCTCTCTAATTATTTCGTGCCTTGTGTGGGGCATATAGAGATAGATTGATTCCATATTTATCATAAAATATAAAGATAAATTCCTTTTTCCCCCCTTTGAAGGGAGACTAATTATTCTTTATTCATAACTTGATTCAGGATATAGCCCATAAAGCTCCGAGGGGGCCTACAGTGAAGTTCCACCCGGTCACAAAAAAAAAAAAAAGAAAAAAAAACTTGATTCAGGATATATACATACATATACATATTTGGTACTCTCTCTCTCTAAATGTTTATCATTTAACTTGTAAATAATAATAATAATAATAATAATTTGTTATAATTAGCAGCACATAATTGGGGGCACGGCAACGTAAAAACCATGTGACTGAAATTATGTCCGTTGAAAGTTGAGACTTCGAATTAGATTTTCAAAGTGATGTATCCTTGGCATTTGTTGTTATTTTTCGCTCCTGCATTTCATTTCAGAGCCTACTCGCTCAATTATTACTAACGACGCTAAAAAATAAAATAAAAAAAAAAAACCATATTAGTACTTATTTTATTTTATTTATTTATTTATTTTAATGGAGGTGCGAATCCAAAAAATTGTATCATCTCTATAATTTTCTAAGGTAGTGCTTTCTTTTATATGTAAAAGGCATGTCATATTATTTATTTATTTGTTTTGTTCATGTCATATTAAATAACAAAAGAATAAAAAAGAATAGTATAAAATTTAATTAAAAATAATATAAAAAGTTAGTAAGTTTTGATAGATTTTGGGCTTCTAATAGCCCTTGAGCCATATACAATGCGTTTACATATAAGCAAAAAAAAAAAAATGCTTTTGCTTTTCAGTGGAAATTGTTTTTTTTTGTCAAGTGAAGAGCAAGTGCCTTGGCAATATCATAACAAAACCAAATTTAATTTAATTTGAAACTTGCACACTTGAATAAACAATTAAAAATCCCAAATGATAGTGAAATAGTCTAACTCATCAGTCATATGCATTGATTCCCAGGTTAGTAGTTCAAGTGAAACCAAACCAAAAAAAAAAAAAATTTGCAGACTAAGGTTCCAAAAAATCAGTCCCACAACGCATCCCAAAAAAAAAAAAATCTTATTCTACTCCCCTTTTTGTTAAGGAATTGACAAAATTAAGGGAATTGAACAAAATCATAGCAAAAATAATAATAATAGACACACTTACCATCAGCTCCATCATATGAGATTCTTTGGAAAAATTCTCCATGTGCTTTTTGTGCTTAAAAAGAATACATGACAAGAATTATGAAAAAATAAAAAAAAAATTTATAATAAATTTATCAAAGAAATTTTAATTCTCCTATATTTAAACATATGAACTAGTCATTCAATTAGTTTTGTAACACCCCGTATTTAATTTTGGTATATTTTTGTATTATTTCTGAGAAAATGAAATAATTAAAATGAGTTTTAAT
>JAVXUM010000001.1:25432576-25447955 GCA_035590655.1 Pouteria glomerata
AAAAAAAAAAAAAAAAGGTATTTTCAATTTCAACACATTTCTCTTATCAAAATATGAATATAAAATCATATAAGCTTCGTCTACAAAGTTAAAACATGGATTTTTTAACCAAAATATCAATTTATACATAAAAAAAATAATTGCCAAAACATGAGTATAAATCACATAAACTTGATCTCCATAAATAAGCATAGATTTGTTAAACTCTTGATCAAAACATGAAATTACATAAATCATATATTCTTCCTTAGTCATACCCAAAAATATAAATTTCATAATATATGGATCTTAAATTAAATAGCATCTCCTCCAAAACAATGCCAATTTAAATCTCTAATAACATATATAGGCATACTCAAATCCATAAAATTAAGAAAATCATCTTAATGCATAAATCCTACCTATCTCGATTTATACACATCAAACGTGTGTATAGAATCGCCTAAAATTCACCAACTCAAGTTAGCCTTCTAAAACCTTTTGGCATTCTCCCATTCGAGAGTAACTTACTACCTCGTCCACGCTTGTCTCTTACTAGTTCCTTCTAATGAAAAGTATGGGTACAAAACTTCTCTTGTTGGAAATCTTGAAACCAAAATATAAAGGAAAAAAAATGGAGTAGGGTAAAATTCTCTGATGCAAGTTATATAAGTGAAGAAAAAGGCTGGAAGATGAGGAATAATAACTCCATGTCAACATTTTCCACTAACAAGAAATCAACAACAATAGATGCATATTCATATATATTTAAAGCTATAATATATATACGCCATCATATGCTAATAATAATACATCCATTTAATTACATAATAACACTTATCACATATATTATTTTAAATAAAGTTTCATATAATAAATTTTAAGTAGATAAAAATCTAAATATAGTAAAATAAATGCCAAAAACTTTTGAGTCTTTATAGTCTCCGGCCCGAGCACGAGCTCCAACACTGCCCGCTTTCGTCGTCTGCTGCAGTCGCACCACCAACCCTGTCGTTCTCTCTAAATATTGCTTGCATACTCTCTGAAAGTCCCTCTACTATATATATATTTGGAGGTTTGATTTGATTTGTTTTCTTCTTTGATGTTTCTAGGTTACTTTCAAGAATATTGTATATACATATATATATATATATTTTGTTTGACGTGAGGATTGACTTCTACTCTTAATGGCTGTGGAATTGGGTTGTGACTTGTGTTCATGATTTGTGGTAGCTGTAAGGGTGAGATTTATTTGTTGATAAATTGTAAAAGTTGTGCATGTCAACAAATTGATGTTGATATATTATTATTTTTTTTAGTGAGCTAATTGGTATTTGGGTTATACATGTTGATGGTGTTAGCAATGCAATCTTTTTGTGATATGTTATTATTAATTATTTAAAAATTAGTTATTAATAATTAATTGGCAGTTAGTTACAATATAAAATTTAGAACTTGTTGATTAATTGATTGTTGATTCGACTATATTGGTGATTGTCAATATATTTAATATTTTCAAAATTTGACTAGTTAATTATTTGTAATTTGTGTTAAATGGTATGCTTAGAGCATTTTCAATATTTTTTCCATCCCAATCCCTATCCTTAAATATATAGATTATAAGTAAAAAAATACAACTCAGCAGTTTTTCTTATCCTGATACCCCTTTCTTATTTCATTTCTAATAATATATTTGATTTCTAATTTCTAGAAAAATAGAAAACGCACTCCCTATACATCCTCTCTCCAGCACGCCATTTTCAATTTTAAAAACATGATCGCTGGTTTTAAATTTAAAAAAAAAAAAAAGTATCTGCTAAAATTCAAAATTTGAAAATATTTTTTAAAATTTATATTTTCAAAAAAAAAATTATTAAATTTATATCTTCAAAAAAAATTTATTAAAATTTAAAAGCTCAAAAAAATTTATTAAAATTAATTTAAATTATTAAAATATTTAAAAATTCAAACTATTTATTAAAATTTATATTTTTAAAAAAAATTTATTAAATTTAAAAATTTATTAAAATTCATTAAAATATTCAAAAATTTTAAAAATATTTATTAAATTTATATTTTTAAAAATATTCATTAAATTAATATTTTCAAAAATATTTATTAAATTTAAAAATTCAAAAACTAGTTATTAAAGTTTATTAAAATTCATTAAAATATTTATTAATTTAAAATTTGAAAATATTTATGAAAATTTATATTTTCAAAAAAAGTACATTTGAATTTAAATTGCAAAATGTTCATTTGACATTAAAATTTTAACAAAAAAACATTAGCATTATTTATTTACAAAATCTATTGACATAAAGAATTTGAATACGGAATCTACTAGGTACATGAATTTGAAAAGTAATTTCTTATGCTGCTAAAAGACACTGTAGCATTGCAAAATAGGAATTGGGATGGAAAAACTACTAGAAATGCTCTTAATTTGTTAGAATTTTGTGGATATATTGTCAATTAATTGTTCATTGTTGATTGGTGAAATATTGACAAGATAATATTCTCATTAAAGTAAAACAATTAGAGTTAAAAATAACAATGAAATATAGGACATATATAATAAATTAGAATCAAATTAAATTCAATCACTATAAAAAAGAATAATTCAAAATTAGTTCAATCAGGAAAAAAAAAAAAACTAGATTTAAAATTGATTAAAATTAAATTTAATCACAAAAAAACTTAAAAATTAGTTAAAAATTAAATTCAATCCCAAAAAACTTACAACTTAATTAAAAACTAAATTCAATCACAACAAACTTAAAAATTAATTGAAAATTAAATTCAATCACGAAAAACTTAAAAATTAATAGAAAATTAAATTAAATCACAAAAAAAACTTCAAAATTAAACTCAACCACAAAAAAGAATAATTTAAAAACTAAAAAATTAACTCATACAAATAATCCATAATTTTAAAATCATTGAACTCCCAAATGTATATTTCATATTGAAAATACTAAAAAATAAAACAATTTCTATAGCAATTTACTTTAATTAGACAAATTAAATTTATCCTTAATTAGGGTTAATTTTATATTTTAGGGTTAAAAATCAAAAAGGGTTAAAATTAATTCAAAATTAAATTTGGGTTAAATTAAATTAGGGATAAAATTCAATTATGGTTAAAATCTATTAAAGGTTTAAATTAATTAAAAATTAAACTAGGATTTAAATTAGATTTAAAAAATTTAAAACTAAATTACAGTTCAATTTAATTAGGGTTAAAATTAATTAAAAAATAAATTGGGGTTAAATTCAATAAGGTTAAAATTAATTCTAAATTATAGTTAAATTTAATTAAGCATAAAATTAAATTAGGTATAATTTAATCTGTTCAAATTAATGCATTACAATATTTATGCAAATTCTTAGTAATTAATTCTAATTGTTCGAACGGAGGCTAAGCCAACGTAGAACTCCCAGAATCGAGAGATGCTGGGCTCGATGCACATGACCGGGGCAAGGCACATATCAGATATACTTCATGAGGTATATATTAATAATAAGTTTTGATTACCTTCCTGTATTAGTAGCTTATTTATTTTTTGTAACTAATATTATTTTGTAAATGGAGGCAGAAGGACTCTTGATCGATTAAATTAGCGTATTCGAGTGGAAACGCAATCTAGCCCACCTCGACATTAGAGCCATTATGGAGCAGTTACATGCATGCCTAGTGGAGCTCTCTGAGGTTAAAAGAGACTCGCGAGCTAGGTATGATGCCATATTCGCCGAGGTCAGAGGCTGGGCTGACCATGGCTACACACATGGGGTGGGCGGTGGCATACTCTAATCTGTCATCTAGTAGTCACCGTATTTGTGTCATGTGCGACTGTCTAGAGACATATAGATGAGAAAATCGAGGGCCTCATTGTCACATGCCTGGAGACATTTCGGGCTGAATTATGCAATCAACTATGAGTCGAGGATGGTACTGAGGTTCAAGCTGAGCCTTGAGCTTCAGTCGGAGTCGAGGTCCATGATGAAGTCTTTGCTAAGATTAACTAGCGTATGCACAGGATGCATGATAAGCTACAAGCTGAGTTCCATAACTCTAGACCTATCACTTAGATAACATATTAAAGCTTTATGAAATATTTACAAAATCTATTAATTTTATTTTTTTCACAACTAGATGTCTACTAATTTTTAAACTATTGAATGTAAGGTGCTGATGATGACACCGGGGATGCCATTCTTCAGTACTTAGAGCCGATCATGATGAGGTATTGTTTTATTATTTTCACACATATATGCTCATATTTTTAATATCTATTAATGTTCATAATTTATAATCTACAGTTGAACATAGACATTTAAGACATAGAATTAAAATGTAAAGTCGAACATAGAAACTTGAAACTTAGGATTTCCTAACTAGGAGTCAATTGCTCAGACAAAGCATGCAATATCCAATCTCAATGGAACTTGACATATAACGGTTCTAGGCAATAGTGACTTGTAGAAATGAAATGCAAGTGATTTCGAGCTTTGAATTGCTCGTAATAGGGCCAAGTAATTTCTAGATGAAATTTAAAACATAGCATTTCCCGAGTAGGAGTTAACTACTTAGATCGAGCACACGACCTTTGATCTCAATGGAACTTCACGTGTAGCGAGTTTTAGGTACTAGTGAGTTGGTAAAATGAACTATGCATGATTCAAAGCATTGGATTACTAGGAATGAGCTTGAGTAGTTTCTAGGTAAAACTTTAAATTTAGGATTTCCCAACTAGGAGTCACCTGCTTGAATTGTGTGATGTTGTATGTGAGAAAGTAAGTTAATTATATGTGTACAGGTTTTATTTTTGAAAATTTCCATTTTGGCTTGTTTTAAAGAAAAAACACATAGATGATCGCTTGTAGATAATAAATGCTAAAAATTTATACATTATAAATAAGAAAATTTTGATAAATTTAAAAAAGACATTACTAGAAATAGGAAAACGGTTAACCGCCTAAGGCGGTTATCTAAAGTCCCTAGGCAGTCACCTATACTTTAGGCAATCACTTATATGAGAGGTCAATAATTTCCCAAATATGAGGGGTGATGTTTAACTTTTGCAAAAATTTCAAAGAAGCTAATTAGCTTGAAATATTATACAATTCTATATCTTTTATGCAAACTAATTATGCACTTGTGTTTGTTAATGGTGAGGTATTAGCTTAATTATCTTATTTCCAAGTATTATTGGTGTTTGTGTGGTTTTACGTAATATAACTTGGAGCTTTTAGGCCTAAATGACACCGAGGTTGCATATGAGAATGAGCCAATGCAAACCAGAATAAAGAAAGTATAAGAAAAGAACTTAGGGGTCGTTTGGGCATTTCACCGAACACTTGGCATGCATAGAGAAAATGCCTTCAAGATACAAATAGCAACATGTCCAAGGACTCCCAAGACTTCCTTAACTTCCCAAGAGCCATCCCAAGGCATAAGATTAATTACCATGGAGGCCAAGAAGAAGGAAATGGTCTGAAGTTCAAAATGGTCGAAGTGGTGTGTATTTGAAGTTCCAGCTCAACACCCTGTCAATGTTCTAACCATAATTTTTTCCTCATAATTCCAATTGGAAAGAAGATATCACACCCCGGGTCTCGTGACCAAAGGGGTGAGTGACAAATACATGCATACATTCAATATCTACCCAATCCCATATCGGAGCAACACAACACACCTGTGGTGAACCCACAACATAAGGTAAAAATAAGGTAATTCAAGTCTAAACCATCATCTCCCAACATGCTCCAGATATAATTACATCACATAAGCCTTAAGGCCTTTACAAACCAAA
Source organism: Pouteria glomerata (assembly GCA_035590655.1). Classification (NCBI taxonomy): domain Eukaryota; kingdom Viridiplantae; phylum Streptophyta; class Magnoliopsida; order Ericales; family Sapotaceae; genus Pouteria; species Pouteria glomerata. Next base: position 25,438,372 of record JAVXUM010000001.1, read on the forward strand.
ATCACAATAAGTCTTTTTATACGTAACCACATTATATTTCCACTAATATTTCCATCATTTAACAAAAAATTTTAACTTAGTCCCTTGAGTACTCATGGTCGTGCTCGTCTAGTATTGCTTTCGTGCCCACTTAGTTATCCTCATTATTTCCTGCAACAAAGTCTGTAGGGATGTGAACACGGTCCACTTGTGCCCACATAACTTCCAAATAGCATATAAACCATGTAAAATAACAACATTAAATATACAACATTTTATAAACCTTTATTTTTCTCAATTTTAAACATGTGATAGCACCACTTATTTAGCCATTTCACCTTACCTTTATCAAGCCACCGTATTTCTTCATTTTCTTATCATAAACACAAACATAGTCATTACAAAGTCAATACATTTCATATTCACACTTCCACATTTACTTTCTTTTTCCATGACCATATATAATTCACAACAAATAATCCGTTTATATCACAACATCAATAGCTAATCAATCACCTATTCTTCCTATTCAGATACTAGGAATAGGTGCACAACACGTCGTCGTTTAGGACCATAGTTCAGGCCACGATTAGCCATAACACTTATCATCTTTTATGGGTCTAGTCCCAACAAAAACGGCAAACGGGTAACGTCATAATTATGGGCTACTAACCCAAATGGCATGAACACCAAACCCTGCGCAGGTTCCGGGACTCTCAACCCGAGGGTAACTCATGTCCCTTCTTATTTTCCATACCCCACTGCATTCCCTAACACATCATCAATCACACAATTACATTTCATTCATATCATCTTATAAATTCATATACAATAAACATACTATCCACAATGTACATCAATGTATTACTTTATCATTCAACCTAAACTTTCCATTACATGATATAATCATATAATAATGTAAAACAATTGATGTCATTAACCAAATTCTTATTAATTATTCCAATTATCATGTTCAAATAAATTCTTTAAGCAATTTAACAACAACACTACTTTAAAAGTTTAGTGAATGAGGATCTTCTAATAAATTTTAAGTGTCTGAATCAGTTCTGAGAGTGTTCGAGCGCCCCACTGTGGGACCCCACTGTAACAACCGGAACTTTCCTAACAAGCCTGGGTGCCCCATCTCTTGACTTAGGTGCCCCACTGTCTCACCCGGGGCAAAACAAACCAACCCGGGTGCCCCACTGAGCTCCAGTACAAAAATCTTCTAGGTTTTGATCCAGAGCTACAAATCCTTTGTTCCCAACCTTAGCCTCATTCCATATATATAGGCAAAACAAGATTTCCAAATGTATTCTTGGATAAAAAATGTTCCAAAAACCCAATGAACACTAACTCTATCACCATCTCCAATCCATGTTACAATCTAGGTTTCAAAATAACATTTCATTTACAAAACTATTTTTCTTCCCATAACCCTACTTCTCATTCTATTATACTTCTAGCTAATATTCACAAGACCATACCTTTATATGTATGTATATACTAAATTAAGTAAAGAATTCCCTACCTCACTCAAGTAAGGAGAAGATGAAGCTTGGCTCTTGATTTCTCACTTTAAGTAACTCAAATTCCTCTTTCTTCAAATCTTTTCTTTTATCCAAATCACCCACAAGCACCTTAAGAGATTATACCCTTTTTTAATTACATCTCAACAAACTAACTCAAAATTGATTTAAGGTTAATCAAAGTTAATGAACTTACCAAAAATAAACCCTTTTCCAGGTCTTTTTTTCTTCTTCTTTCGTCTTTCTTTCTTTTTTCTTTCCTCTTTCTTTTCTCTCCCGGTGGTTCTTCCTCTCTCTCTCAATTTCTCTTTCTCTTCTCTTACCTCTCACCCACATACTCAAATATAACTCTTTTTGATTATTTTTCCAATGGTTCAATAGAAAATGAGGCTCTCCCATGCCTCTATCACATCCAAAAGTACGCAAGCCATTCCTTACACTATAAATACCATACCCATGTTAGATTAGCCCATTCCTGTCTCGGTGGGGTGCCCTAATGGGCAGCCCGAGCACCCCAGTTGCAACCCTGGGCACCAGTCCCTTCAACCTGTGTGCCCATCTATATTTCCCGAAAGTTAGCTTTTTCTGAACATGAACTCGGGTGCCCCACTAAATTCCTCCTGCCCCAGTTTGAGTTATTTCACTAATTAACCAACCCTTCTTCAATACTCTAGTTCTAACATACACTAAATAATCAACATAACTAAATTTACACACAATCACATCCAAGAAAAGTTCAGAATCATGAATTTACTTTCATACAAAACTCTGGGGTATCACAGAAGACTCGAAAGGCTACAACTTTTTGCTTTAGTTGAAGCCAAAATCCATTATCTTTTAAGGTCAAAATTGCATTGAAAGTCAAGGACAGAAAGTTGTCTAGAAGTATTATTGACCATAGAGTACAAACGGGTGCCCCTTCTTGCTACCTGGCCACCCCCCCAAAGTGGTCTTCCTCCCAAATTTCAGATGGGTGCCTTTACCTGCTCCCCAAGCACCTCTACCTTGGCCTGGATGCCCCCTTTTTGCCAAAAATGTTGACTTCTTAGCTTTATTTTGTACTTGCTTTGACCCTTTTGCCCTTAATATTTAATGGCCTATAAATTTGGGCATTTCAGACCTTCTCTTCTTATCTTAGCTCTTCTCCTTTCACGTTTAGATTAGTGTTAGGGTTAGGGTTTATGCTTTCAAGTCTTCATTTTGTATTGGTTGTACTTCAGTACTAGTAAGTTCAATTCCAACGCACTTTTCTTATTCATTTAGTTTCGTTTTTGTGTTGATTTACTTTTCCTTGAACTTATTCTTCTCTAATATATCATTATGTTTTGTTAGTTTAGATTTTCATTATTTTCATAGGCTTGTTTTATTCTTGTCTTCAAGTCATTGAAGTTATTGGGGTTAGTTTTGGTTAAATCAAATGCAAATGGTTTTAACAATTATATTTTTCATAACTTTCAATTGAAATCTTTTGGTAAAGCTAGGGTTCTTTTGAAACCTACTTGCCCATGTTACAATTGTAACTTGGTTACAAGTTTTTACTTGTGCACACCAAGTATTTGGTTCAATGTCCCGGTGAGTTAGAAACATATTTTCTAAAAATCCAGATTAGATTTTCTTATGAAAATGAATCACTCGTGTTATAATCATGGTTTGGTTATGAGTGGCCAATTATGCATATCAAGTGATTTGGATCCTATTTTCCTAAAACCAAAATATAGGCATTCCTACAAAATCTACTTACCCGTGTTATAATGACATATTGGTTACGCTTGTGCACACTAGGTGTTTGATTTAACATCTCGATAAGTCCGAAACTATTTTCAAAGCCTCCAATTACCTTGAGATTTCTACAAATCATTTTTCAAACATCTTCTTACCTAACAACGCATATGTAGTTGCTAGTTGAATTATAAATGCGTTTGAGAGAACTATTATCACCCCAATACTGGATTCAACTTGTAGTCAAGATTGTTTTAGTTAGCATTATTTCTAATGCTTCGTTTTTAGTTTAATTCCTTCACTCCACCATCTCCTACCCAACCAATATCTAAGCATTCCCTTAAATCAAAACTTAGTTTAAATTAAATTAGGTTTACCTACTAAGCAAAGAGAATGAGTTTAGTATTTTTAACACAACCCCCCTTATGGAAAGAATAACCAGTACTTCATACCTTTAGTAAATTTAAATTTGTTACCTATAATGACCAGTGTACTTGCAGAACAAGGTAATAATCTTAGCGTAATTTACCTATAAAATTGTCAGTGAATGATTGGCATGTATTATTGTACAATTCTATATATATTAAGCATGCTAATTATGCATTTATGCTTATTATTGGCAACGTGTTAGCTTAATTATCTCATTTCTATGCATTCTTGGTGTTTATGTGTTTCAGGTGATATAATATGGTGCTTTAGGCCTAAATGATATCAAGGGTGCATGTGGGAGGAGCTAAGGCAAGCCGGAGTAGGGAAGTGCAAGAATAAGTTTTTTAGTTCTTTGGAGCATTTCACCAAATACCTAGCGTACACGGAGAAAATGGCTTCAAGGCTTAAATGCCAACATATACGAGCACTCCCAAGAATTCCTTAACTCCCCAAGAGCCATCCTAAGGCATAAGATTGATCACCATGACTGCCAAGTAGAAGAAAATGGCCCTAAGCTTGAACTGGTTAAAGACATGTTACAACAAAATTTTGCATGATACCCTGTCAGTATTTCAGTTTACTCAAAACTCTAATTGACATGATTATTTCTGGATTGGAAATAAGACTCGAAGAGCTACAACATTTATGTTTTAAACAAAACCTGAATTCATCGTCTTTGTTGGAAGTCGGAGACAAAAACCAATCTGGAAGAATTATTGCATCAAAACATCATCTAGACACCCCACCATGCTACCCAGGCGCCTACTTCTCCACCCAGGTGCCTCGACTCTCAACTTGGGTGCCCTTAGAGAACAATATTGTCTCAAAAACTCTAAGGGGCACCCCACCTTACTGCCTCGGCAACCCAACAACCACCCCAAGCTCCCATTTACTCTACAAAGTCAACTGTTCAGCTTTCTTTTGTATTTTTAAGTTAACTCTTTTACCCTTGATGATTTTTTTCATATAAATATTGGTTCTTCAGACCTAATTAGGGAGTGCTACATTACATTTTAAGTCTTAGATTTATTTTGAAGTTTTGTAAGGTGTTTTCGCTTTCTTTCTCCGAGGGTTTATATGTAAATGATTTATTTTTCAATATTTTCAATTAAAAGTACTTAGTTTTCATTTGTCTTCTTCCGTTTATACTCTATATTGGTTTTGTTCCCACTTTTTTTCATTTAATTATAATAAATGGATGTTTGTTCCTTTTCGCATAGGCTCGTTTATGACTTTATCATGCAAGGCTAGATTCATCTTGGTTTTAATCTAAGAACGTAATGGAATAAAAGAAGATAAATTTGAATACTATGATTTAAAAGTAATATATTTTCGATTGAAACGTAAAACTATTGAGTCTAGGTTTAACCTTAGAAATCGAATCACCTATGTTATAATCAGGCTTTGGTTATGAGTTAATGCTCGAGCACACTGAAGTGTCTGGTTCAATGTCTCGATGACTTCAAAGCTGATTTCAAAACCCTAGTTCAATAAGTGTTTACAAAAGTCTTCAAAGTTAATTCTTTCGATCTAGCACTATATGCATAGATGCTAGGTTGAGTTACAAACATATTCGAATCCAAGTATTTTTCATTAAGAGTAATTTTTTAAAACTTAAATTAAATATTTTCATTAGTGTTTCAAATTTAAGTTAAGTTTTATGTCCAATTCATCTTTCAAAACCTAAACCTCATTCAAAGAATTCCCTAAATCCAAACATAGTTTAGACTAACTTAAATTCACCTACTAATTTAAGAGAACAAGTCTAGAGTTTTTAACAAAGCCGTTCCTGTGGAGATGACATCAGCTCTCGCCGATTAAAACTACGACCACACCCTTGCACTTGAGAGGTAAAAACTGAACACATTTCAGGGTTGGTCAACAAACAAACTTACATATACTATAAAACCTAGGATGTATTTCGCGTTGTGAAATAATTTGAGATTAAGTGCTTAGAGCACTTGGTCTCTAGTTCAATTTTCCCCTAATTATATTACTCTTTGAGGGCCATCCATTCATGTATAAATATGTATATATTTGTCTAGTTTGTGAGCCTCGTAAGAACAGCAAAATGATTCATGAGCCTATGATTTACACTTTAGGAATAAGTCTAATGTGATCTTGAAAGAGTAGTCATGCATAAACATACATTTATTTTCATGAATATGTAATTTACTCTATAAGAACAAGTCTCTATGATCTCGGATTGTCATATGGGTACCACTTATATATATTATGGCAATAAATTTTTATATAGGATAACTTATAATGCTAATTAGCAGCAATAATATTATAAATAATGTAAAAGAAGATGGTTAATTTCATGCTCTTTCGACTGGAGAGGATTTTAACCTAAGACTACTTGGATAACTAAGCCCCCTTCATAGACTTACTATTCTTATGTTAATTTTTAGGGTTACTAGTCCAATGAATTGCTAATCTATCTCATTTTTATTTATCTATTTTTTTTAAGGTAGTAATCAAACTACAATAAATCGAGAGCAGAAGATCTGGTTCCATTTAGTGGAAAACAAAAGGAAGATTTGTAGGTACATATATTTTCAAACAAAATTAAACTACCTTAGTTATGATATTTTATACCCCATTAATTATACTGGGGATATGTTCATTTCCCAAACATAAATTTTACAGGGGCTTTACCACATTAGAAATGAAATCCTGGCTTTAATAATTTAAAAAAAATAATAACCTAGAGGACTGGTTGGTTCAACCAATTGAATCAAGAATGCTTTGAGAAACTACCTAACAATTAGCAATAATTTGTGTATCTTTTTTCTTTCTACTATTTTAATGTTAAATTTGGAATACTCAAACATTAGATAAAGAATGTAAATACAAAGAAAAAGGAGAATTGTATGCAGATATTAAATTCTAAATTTAGCTCATGTTGGTATGAAAAACAAATTTTAACCATCTTGAGCACGCTCATGTGCAGACCTTAAGTTTTAGTCCTAAGCACGAGATTGCCTTCTCAACCTCAAGTACATGTCACCATAATAAAGTATTCTAGTTCATTTTTAACTATAAGATAATATTATAACTTAATTAGTTCGTTATTGTGATATTGGAGAATATGATGTGATAATTATTTTTCTCAAACATTTTACATCTTACTCGCCACTGCAAATAATCATAGACACATTAAATACACAGTAATGGGACGTTTGGATGCACAATTTTTAGTAATTTTTAGTCAAAAGTTGCTAGTTGTAATTTTTGATGTGTTTGGTGATGTAACTTACAATTTTTAGCAACTTTTTACAACTTTTAGGTATTTGGTAAAACTTTTAGTAACTTTTAGTATTTTTTTTAGCAACTTTGAGTATTTGGTAAAATTTTTGACAATTTGCAGTAACTTTTAGCAACTTTTGTGTGTTTGATAAAACTTTTAATAACTTTTGAGTAGAGCAAATTACTGTAGCAGAATAGAAAAGTGACAAAAATTGGTATTTTATAAAACACCAATTTTGTAACTTTTGGTAAATTTTTATACATTTTTGTGCTGCCAAACAGGGCCTAAGTTGTCACTGTAATTACTAAGAAAACAGATAAGTTAGTGGGATTAATAGAGCATTATGGTCAAATTTGTCTCCCACTAACTTGTACTTTAACTTAGTTTATATATGGTTCAAGATAATCACTAAGTAAGGTACATGGGTCGAGGTTATATAGGTTAGGGTGGCCTGTAGTCTAGATTAAATTTTGGTCCAAATTTTTTTTAATACTAACAGTATATGGTATTCTAACTTAATAATGCATACTCCAATTCAATGCCAAATCATAACTTAGTTTAATACCCAGCCATAGACTAAGATGAGAAAATTTTCTACCCTAATTTAGTACCTAGCTATAACCTAATTTAAGACCAAGTCTATAGTGCAAGGCAAAAGGAATTCCTAGCTCCACCCTTAATAAGGTACACTCATTATTGTTCACTAAACTCTCTTTATAAATGCTCTAAATTTCTAAATAACTTAACTATCGGATAGCCCTTGGTCGAGAATCTCTCTTGACCTCTTTCTTTGATTGTCTTCGATGTTTGAAAGAATTTGGGAGGGAAAACTATGGACGTGGTGAGCACACATTAGAGGATATTTTTATTCTTTTCGAGTTTTGATATACAAAACATAAAATTAAGAAAAAAAATAATAACAAAATTAATTGTGGAAGTTCAACAATAGATTTGGGCCATAGATGTTCAAATGGCTGAAGAAAGGAAAATTACAAACACATCCAACCTTTTTTTTTTTTTTTTGGCTCATTTACACATTTGGTAATTTGGGTACATCAATTTATACCATGAATTGTGTCGATTAGAATACCATATGTACATGTTTGTACATAATATTAATACGCATATAAGTATACGTTATTATAGGTATATATATATATATATTTATGCTTCGTTATAAAGCCAATAAACCATTTCTCTCTCCTAATTTTGTTATATTTTAATTATATTCTTATGACAGCCCTCAATTTTCAATTAAAAATGATTACATTACTACAACAATCACTTTAATTTACTTAGTAAGATATTAATATTTGTGATTAGATTGTAGTAGCATTGTTATTAAGATTTTAACAGATAAAGGGAGAAAGAGAGAGCTAATTTATATGTTGTTTGTTCCCCAATAAACCCAAACCTATCACAGAGTGACACGTGTATCAAAGTTTACCAAAACATATGAAAGCATTAAATAGAAAGACTCTGAAAGATTAGGAAATCATCGGCTAAAAGGATAGTCAACAAATACAAGAAGTAATAGACATTGGCCAGAAACAATGAAAATATAGTAAATACATTTGGAAGCAAATGATAAGACATTCTCTGAGAATAACAATGGCCCAGTAGGCGATGGTAACCAATGATGATGTACCACCAAACTTACAAATACATTAGTCAGAGGGCTAATGTTGACCGAGGATATTAGGAACTATGGAAAGATATACATCGATCAGAACACATATTGAATTTAAAATACTTCAAATATTGGAACAACCGCCATGCACTTGAAAGATACGTTACACGATCTCGGATTTCTAGGGGTGTGGAAAGTTATACTTCATGGGGAATATGGAAAAGCTTGAACTCAACAATTGCTATATAAAATAATAGAGGAGACTGAAGAAAGGGTTCCTCAACCTCAACTCATTTGACAAGATTTACCCTTATTTTTTGTAATACCCCTCATCTTCGGTGTAATTAGAATTCTCTTAATGATATAAGAGTGTATTTACCTTTCGGAGTTGAATTTGAATGAAATTATGCATTGGTTAAGTGATAAGAGCATTGGAGAACAAGGTTGAGAGGTTTGGAGGTCAAAAACCAAGTTCAAGGGAAGTAAGGCTCGGGGGGCGCACGGCCCAATGCACAGGCGTGCGCCCGGCCTGTCCAGGAGGAGATGCGAGTCTCAGCGGGCCCCCGAGGGTGTCTCAGGCGTGCGCCCGGGGTGGCTCCCCGGCGTGCGCCCGCGGCTAGGCAGTGTGCTCTCCTCCAGCACAGCTCTCTGCCTCCGACTTCCGATGCAGTTTTGACCTCGAAGCTGAGTGAATTAGACTTCGGCCAAAACATGAAAGTTGTAGGTATGGAAGTCCTCTTTCCAACGCAAAAAGAATCACCCAAATCGAAGTTTGGGGCAGTACGTTATGATTAAAACACCAAGAGAGGGTTAGATTTGGGCCAAATTTGTGCATGGGTGTAAAAAGCTTGAACCGGCTGACTTGGCAGCCAAGTTGGAAGAGGGTGAGACTTAACATAGGAAGCTAAGAACCTTCTTGACTTGTTTGGGAGATTATAGAGCCTAGTACTTAGTAAAAATTTCAAGGTTTTGGCTTATGTGTCATGGAGGGAAAGTTGACCAACCAATGGGATGAGTCAAAGTGCTTTGTTGGAAGTTGATGTGG
>JAVXUM010000001.1:25464416-25499763 GCA_035590655.1 Pouteria glomerata
TTAAAAAACCCCCCCCCCCCCCCCCCAAAAAAAAAAAAAAAAACAATGTGACAATAATATGACTCCATTCTTTTGTTGATGAAGTGCAGGAGCCCAATGGCTGCATTGTTAAGTTCACGGTTTATTTTCTTCATTTTTTGAATTTTATGTCCTGACCAATGATCATGTTCTCTGCCAGGTGTTGTCAAAGTTGTGCTGCCAGCCAATCATTGTATACATACCGGAACACGAGGTATTTTCGTTTGAACAAATGTTTATACTTGTAAATCAACACAGATTTGGGACACAGGTTATGCTGTCTTTTGGTTAAGTTTGAGGCCTTTTTGAGTTTTGATTGCTTGATGGAAGATGTCGGGCGGACTGGATCTTTTAGTTACATACTATCTTAGCATTGAAAAAGACTGCAGATTTGGTTGACATACTTATCCCTTACAAATGCATTTGGTAGATGACTAGTCAGTTATTTTTTTGGGCCAAAAATACCCAAAGATTGCTAGAAGTGAATTTTTCTTTATTTGGAACTTAGGGAAAGGAATTGAAAGGAGCATAGATAACAACACTGAAAGAGGAACTTAGGCTAAAATTGGAAACATGGAATGGGCCGGAATGGAATGCTCATTCCCATTTTTTCGTTTGGTATGCTTATGAAAAGTGGAATGTCCATTCTCATGGAATGCGTTTCCACATTTTCATTCCCTTCTGGAATAAGAGAGAGCAAGAAAAAAGAAAAAGGACAAAACATGAAATTAAATGGTGGTCTCCGCTACCGCCACCGCCACTGCCCAGCAATCGCCACCACTTTTGCCATCACCCTCGCATCACCACCACCCACTACCGCCCTCCAACACCTACACCACCACCTGCTAACACCCCCGCCTACTTGCATCACCAGCTTCTGCCATCTCCACTTCCACCTTCACTCTACGCCCTCCTCATATTCAAGAATTTCTTTTTTATTTCATTTTATTTTAATTTAAATTAATATTAAAATAAAAATAATTATTTCATTCTAGCATCACTTAGCTAGTCAACCAAACAAAGGAATGAGAATGGTAAGTCCATTCCATTTTAACCTTCATTCGCATTCCATTTTAGCGTACCAAACATAGCCTTGGTCTCCGTTGTGGGGAGGGGGAGAGAGAGGGAGGAAAGAGAGAGAGTTTGCAAAACAGTATTTTATTTGGTGGGTAGTTGGGATGGATACAATTTATATAAGTTGCATGTCTTTCTGAGAGCAATCTATGGGAGGCCTTGTTGTCAGGGTCCGGCATGGCTTTCGGCTGGGCAATTTGTATGCAAATGGACAGAACTGTACCGAAGTCAAGATTGTCCACGGGGTTTCAAATAGGTACTTTTATCCATTTATAATAAATTTCCCTCGAAACAGGTCCCTTGTTTAACCACCGAGACAACCCTTGTCTCAGAAAGGATGACCATCTCAGGCAAAATTATTGCCTCTATATCTCATAAACTATGAACTCACGGTTTCTCAGATAGGCTTTAGATTGTTATGAAGAGCTCTCAGAATGTAATAATTATTGAGCAGACACCAATAGGGAGGTAAGAATGAGTGAGAAAAATGTAGATGCATTGAAGGTGTGATTAAATCTATCACCTACTTTTATATATACACCTAAATAACCAGTGCTGCTAACCTCGTTAAACTCTCTGCTAAGTTAAAAGAACATAGCATGCTTGATGGATGGGAAACATTAGGTGCAGGTTATGCATCTGCCTTTTGGAGTCGTTCGTTTAGATATCTGTACAAGGGGTTTTAGCTCAGAGAACGTTCGATTAAAATGTCATGGCTAAATTGACGACCTAACAATTTAAAAATTACAATAAAAAATTATGCTCACAAATTCTGATTTCCATTTTACTTTAGTTGGATTATTTCTTGATTTCTTCCAACTGTTTCATCCTAATAATTTTTTTTTTTTTAATTACATGAATCGCAGCATACAAGAGGTGGATGGGGCGCTGGATTTATTCCCATTGCAGAGTATGGAAGTGATTTTGGTAAGGGTTCAAGGAAAGGAAGAAAGCCCAGGAAAGCTGTGAGGCTCTTGTATAGTGGTAAAAACCACTACGATCTTCTCGTCTGATGAAATTGTACTTCAACACAAGTTAGGGAAATTGATGCGAATTTGTAGCCAAAAAAAATGAAAAAAAAAAGGGTCTCTGGATACTTACGCGTTAGTCGTTGTAGGGTGGCAGAGTTGCCTCAGTGATTCCAATTTCTATGCTATGTTCAAAGAAATTGACTCCCTTTTCTTTTGGCATTCTTGCTTGCTCTCTCACCCCTTCTCTTTCCACACTTGCACATGAAAGGTTGATTAGACCAGCTTGATTTATTAATATAAGGCTGTTCATATTTAAACAAAACAAAAGTGTAATTTGATGTGCTGAGTTTACCAAATACGAATATATCGTGTAAACAAACTGAGTCATTCATAAATAAATTTTAGCTCAGCTTATCAAGTCTCTACATTTATCATTTAATAAATTAAAGTCTCGAGGACTATAATAAATATAAAGGCTCACTTTATGATCAGATTTTCTTTTTTGATAGCAATTTAATTAATTGTAATGTCCCACTTCAATTTTATTAATGGTAACATTATTTATCTATGTTACGTTGGGTTGAATATACAAAGATAATTTTTGAATTGAATGTATAAAGATAAATTTTTTTTTAGGAGGAGCTCTAAATAAATTTTGTTAATTATAGTCCGTTCATTATTAAAAAAATTCGAATAAGTATAAACTCTTTCACTGTAATAGATAGCTTAAATTTGAACATAAAATTTAAATTTGCTTAATAAATAAATTAAATTTAAATAAAAAAATTTCAGATCATGATCGAATCAATTGTTTTGTAACTAGATAATAATTGGAGTTTTGAAAATATTCAAAAAAAATAAAAAATTATTATAAAAGTAATATGTGATAAAATTTTATAAAAAAATTAAAAATTAAATTTTTTTTATAGGAATATTTTTTTGGAAGTTTTTGATGCACCCAACATGACCAAAATGGAGTGGTGGCAAGGGTAAAAGTGGAATTAAACATGACCAAAATGGAGTGGTGGCAAGGGTAAAAGTGGAATTAAACTAACTCGCCGCCCAGACAGCAATATGGTTCAGATTTTGCTCGATTGCGGTTGCGGAAAAACAAGTTATGAGACAACCAATTTTCTTACACGTGTCAGACAGTTTCTTTTCACGTGCTGACTCATAACGTCCATTTCACCATTTAACTTTCAAAGAAATATATAAAAAATGAATAAAAATACATTATTATTTATTAAAAATGAAATATTAAAGGAATAAGAAAAACATCAAAATTAAATAAGCGCTCTCGAATAAAATAAAAAATAGTAATAAAAAAAGGAAAAACTTTTTTTTTTTTAATGGATCTTCGTCTTCACTCCGCCGAAGGCCGAAGCTTGATGCCAGAGAGAGAAAGCAGATTCTAGGGTTTGGTTGGGGGTTTTCGAGAGATAGGGAGGAAATGGAAGGTCCGAGCAATGGGGGAATGTTGTACCACGAGGTACAAGAATCGAAGCTGTGCGCGGTGCATTGCGTCAACACCGTGTTGCAGGGGCCCTTCTTCTCGGAATTCGATTTGGCAGCTCTCGCCTCCGATCTTGATTGCAAGGAGCGTCAGATGATGCTTGAAGGTGGCGGAGATTTCTTTCCCGACGAGTCTCACAACGTCTCACTCGACGGCGATTTCAGTATTCAGGTCCTATCATGTACCACTAATCTCTATTACTTTCCACTTTCTTCTAATTTAATGTTAATATTAAATTTGGTTTATTCCGAGTTTGGTGTCTGAGAAGGGAGTGAAGATAATGTCTTTGTGGGGTTTTCAATGCCCGTTCTGATGAATAATTACTGTAGAATGCTTAAATTTAAGAACTTTCTTTTCTAGGAATAGTTCATTTCCTTCGATGAAAAATTTTGAGGTCGCAATTTTATGCTACCCACATGTACAGACACTACTGCAGCAAGACTGTAAGAATGTGATTTTCGAATTGAGTGGAAATGGAAAAGGCCATAGGAATGTTTGGGTAGGATTTCCTGATTCTAATTCCACCTATTTTGGTTTCTTTGTGCACACAGTGATTTAGGTTTGGAGCTCAATTCATTGGTACAGTAATCAACTTGAAAGTCTCTATTATCAAACACATCCCCGTCTCTTACAATACTGATAGCACTAGTTGCTTATGAATCTATTTCTAGTGGTTAATAGTGTTGTTGCTTGTCCTTATGGAAAGGTGTTCTTGTTCTTCATTAAGTAGTGTTATGAAGATTTTTAATTTGAAATTTGTGATATTATTTGATGCAATTGATAATTGGTATGGAAAAAGGTTATTCAAAATACCTTTTGGTAGCTATGTATTTGCTCCAACAATATACTGGTTTCGTTAGGTCCATGAACAGACTTGACTTCTTGTTCAGAGAAAGTCTCCATGGTCTATGGACGTGAAGAAATCACAATGAAGTGAGTTGGGCTCAATTTTGTTTAGAAACTTCCACAATTTTGGGACGTACTTTTACGTGGATCTTCTGTATTATCATGATGAGGTTACAGTTGGGGGCACCGAATGTGGCCATTGGACAAAAAGGGGCATGAAGTGTCTATCTTTGTGTGGTTATTAGAAATGATGAAGTTTTGACAGCGGGCAGCCTCATTTCCATAACTAGTGTCTAGAGTCCATTGAGGTTATCCTAAACTCAGCTATGGTCCTGATGTTTGAGCTAAAGATAGCTGGCCAAATAATACACAGATTATTTTGATTGAGGTTATGACCAATATGGCAAGGTTTAGCCAGCTAGCTATAAAGACCTATAGGTTGGACAAGTTAACAAACCTATAAGCAGCGAGCCTTCATAAATAATATAGTGTAAGTTTTATGGACACCACATGTACTCCAGTTGTCTCTCTTTCTTTCATAATTGGATGTTGTTATTTCTAGATTTTAAATATATTGACTAGGTCTGCCTGTGGATAGTGGAAAATTATTCTGTGCAAGAGATTTTATACAGTAAATATTGTTCTATGTGGAATATTTTTCTTTTTTAAGTAAATGGATTTATAGTCTTGCCTTACAGTCTTTTTGATATATCCTTCTACACAGTGATCAGTCAATTGGACAACTTTTGGCAGAAAATAACGTTAAAAGGGTTTGATATGGGTCCAGAAAAGGCATATTACTCCCCCCCTTCCAAATGTGTGTGTGTGTGTGTGTGTGTGTGAGAGAGAGAGAGAGAGAGGGAAAACCATTTCGCCTTGTAGAAATTTATGAGCCCTCCTAGTTTAGAAAAATCATTTTTTGTTATCATGCTTTGTCATTTGATTTGTGGATTTAATTCAAGTATCACTTATATCATGTAGCAATATTGTGGTCATAGCTTTTCCTTCTTTCCAAGTCAAAAACTTGGTTTTTCTTTTGCGTATGAAAAGAAATTTCTTTTTCAATTGTTAAATAAAATTCAGACAAAATTAGCAGCACTGTAGTTAGATTTCTAGTTCACAACTTATTCTGTTGTAACTTGTTTTGGGGTCTAGCTCTTCCTCATAATCTATAAATACTTCTCTACCTTAGCTAGTTAATTGTTTATTTTAAAAGTTTTATCCACTTGAATTTTCTGCATGGTGTTTTGCATAATTGGTCTGGGATGCACTCTTGTACTACGGTTCTCATTTTGTCTTCCTTCTACCATGGGGGATGGTGATATTTTCCCACTTCTTATGGCAGATAAAGAGTACTGTATCTTATTCTTCTTCTTCTTCTTCTTCTTGTCATATATGGAACACTGTTATTTGGTAAGTATTACATATATGCAACACCAACCAGCCGGTCAATAATGAAAACTATATTCAAATTACTGTTGCAAGTTAAAAGTCAGCACGAGATTACTGTTTTTGCTTAGTAGGGTGTCCTAGTTTTTCAACTAAATAAAGCAATGGTCCTAAACTAGTTAGAGTTGGCTTCATGAATCTTTTTTTCACAAGAAAAAAAAATGGAATAGTTTCGTGGAATACATCCAGAAGTAATTCAAGTATATTTGACTGCAATTTTTGTGGGATAATTGTTTGTAGGGTTTTACTATCTTCCACGCCTTGGGATCTGAGGGACTTGGGTTAGTTTGCAACTTGCCAAATATGAATTATTGGACATGTCATTTACAAAGGGTAAAGCATGACTATTGGACATGTCATTTACAAGAAGTTTGACTTTCATGGAAGAATACAAGCTTGTTTTGTGATGTTTGCTACAGGCATTATTGGTATCTGCTAAATCTTATGACTAATATAAGTTAATTTATGATATAACAGGTTCTCTAATTTGGTAAGAAAATCCATGACACTCTTAATAGGTTCTAGTTATGATGTTTATCTGTAAGATTGAAATTTCTTTTGCCTATGGTTTTTTTGTATTGGAGGTATTGCAATGCCTGGCAATGATGCAATTGTTAATACTTCCAATATAGTTTTTACGAGCGTATCAATCTATGAATTGTTTTATACAAGTGTATCAGTTGTTTTAACTAGAAAACCCCAAAGAGGGGGTGTGAGCATGTATAACCGTATCTAACAGCCCCACTGCATTTGTATCTACAGAATGCAGGCATGTACAAGTTCCCTAAAAAAATCGACAGAAGTCAAATTGAGACAAAAATGCACCATCAGACCTCCAAAATTTTGATAAACGACAGTCATACCCTTTAATCTATGAATTAGGGATTCCTCTACCTCAAAAGCTCTATTATTTCTCTCACTAAATACTCTGTATCACACATAAAGAAGTGACTTCCCATATTCACTTCTCCATCTTTTGGGGGGAAAAAATGAACGGTTACTTTGCTCTTTTCTGCACCAACTATTATTTGGCGTCAGCATGAAGTAATCACCAACATGGGTAAAGTGAAAAATCTATTTGCAGGTTCTAGAGAAAGCATTGGAGGTGTGGGATCTCGAAGTCATTCCACTCGACTGCCCTGTTGCTGAACCTGCTCAGATTGACCCGGAACTAGAAAATGCATTTATTTGCCATTTGCAGGACCATTGGTTCTGCATCAGGAAAGTGAATGGCGAGTGGTACAACTTTGACAGTCTTTATGCAGCCCCTGAGCATCTATCCAAGTTTTACCTCTCTGCGTATCTGGATACTCTGAAGGGCTTTGGCTGGAGCATTTTTCTGGTGAGGGGAAACTTCCCCAAGGAGTGTCCCATCGCATCCTCCGAAGCTTCCAATGGCTATGGACAGTGGCTGTCACCAGAAGATGCGGAGAGGATAACTAAATCCTGCAACACTGTACAAAGACCTCCGCACCGATCTGATCCAAATCAACAGCTTTCTAATCCGTTTCTTAAGGGGGAGGAAGGTCAAATACTCATGGAGGCAGAGGATGAAGATTTGAATGCTGCCATAGCTGCCAGCTTGATGGATTCCTCTCCAGCGACAGCCAGTGCCCCAGCTGAGACCTCACAAATCGAAAATAAGAACAACAATAATGGAGAAAATAAGAACAACAATAGTGGAGAATATAAGAACAACAATAGTGGAGAAAATGTATGAGAAAATATTCTTTTAGAATTTATGATTACACGTGGAGGTCTGCGATTCCATCAAGTTAGAAGGTTGAACTCCAATCATGGACTTAACATGATTGGGTTTTTTGTTTGCGAAGCAAATTACATAGTTTTTTTTAGGAGTTCTTCATAATGTGCAGTATATAAATCTTTGTTTTTGTTTGTTTAACGTTTAGTCCTTTGTCTTGTTCAATTCAATATTGTAAAAACTTTAATTTGAGAAAAATACTATGGCCTCTCTGCTTCCCACAGGATTCATGACTATTTATTGTTATTATTATTATTATTATAACAAGACTGTGTTTATACATTGTTCTCCTTGATTGTCTCCGTTTATCATATAAACACAGAGTCCTCTCATGGAAAAACTCTGAACATATTGCTTGTTATAAAATAAAATAAATATTTATGCATACAAATATTTTATCACTTGGAAATTTATGGCTTGTAGTCAACTTGTATATAAGAGTTGATCTAGGAATAGACGGGATACAAATTAATAGAACTAATTAATTTTAGAGAAGTATTTATGGGGTAATCTTAAAAAATAAAAATATTTAAATTGTAGCATTATTTTCCTAGAAAATTTAAAAAAAAAGTTATTGACCGAAAATTTTATTTTTAATGAGTTCAAAATTTTAATTGAAGGTATTTAATTTTTATTTTATAGAAAAATATAACATTTTGTCCAATTATTTTTCTTTATTTTTATAACATTCAAAAAATAAAAAAATAAAAATCCATTAAGAAATGTTGAACTTGTTGGAAACTATAAAAAAATTACAGCACATATCTAATACCGCAGTCAGTTGAATCTCTCGTGGAAGGAATGTCTTCTTCTTCAAACTCTCTATATCTATCTCATATAAAATATATATATTTGGGTATATATATGTATGTATAGCTGTTGTTGTCTGTACTGTGGGTAGAAAAACGCCGAGGAGAAGAAAAGCCATGAGTGTGTTTTCACACTTTTAGGCTGGAATCTGATATTCACAAGCCCCACCTTTTATACCGCTAAATAAATATAATATATATATATATATATTGTATGTACGTTTCTATCTCCTTGAGACTAGAAAAAGGTGGATAAAAACCTTTATAGAAGAAAACTTCTCTTTACTTCGGATGAAGAAAGCAGAGTGAGAAACTTCATTTAGCTGCAATCGGAACTGCTTGTTTGGTTGTTTATAAAATAAATCGCATTCCAAATTCTGGGTATCGATTGTGCAACAATTTCTTTTTGGGTTTGGGGATTTCTTTGAACATCGATTTCTTGAAATGGGTTCATCGGATCGATTGTTTAACAGGAAGCGGACAGTTCATCAGATCCTTGGAGGAGGACTTGGTAAGCGTAGTTGTAGTTCTTTCTCCATTTAATCGCATGTTCAATGATGGGTTATGGTGTTCAACCCTATACACATCTTTGATCTGCAACAGAGCTAAATTTTTATCTGAATTATGGATTAGAGCTTTAGAATCACAATAGGCTGTTCAATGCCAAGTTAATAATGTTAAATTCTTCATTGGAACCGGAAAAAGTCAATTGTTTTGTCATTCTATTGAAGTTTTATCACTTTTGATATCTAGTCCCTTATGCAACGACTGTTGGATTATGACGGCATAATTGTACTTAATTCAACAAATACTTATTTAGGAATTTTCTTAAATCCATTACTGTAAATAGTTTACTCTTTTCTTGGGTTGAAACAGTTGTAGATGTGATTTTGAGGAGGTGAAAAAACCTGACAATGGGGATTCTGGTGGTAACTCTTGCTACTTGGTTGGTGTTTGAGAAATCGTGTAATGATTATGTACTATTGAAGTAGCAGAAAATAGCAGCAAATTATCATAAAGCCTGATTATATAGGAAATTGACATGAGATTATACAGGAGCTGAAGAATACGCAGAAAAGGTACGGGTGTTGTATGTTGTAAATATGACACCATGAGTGCTGTATGTGCTATATACGACACCATGAGTATCGTATGTTGCAAATACGACACCGCGTTTATTTTTGTAAATCTTTTACATCCGGTCTATTTTTGAAATATTTAATTTTATTAATATTATTAACATAAAAAATCCTTGATTGTTTGGGTTGGAGGGGCTGGAATTGTGAGAGGCTTGTTCCATGGTGTTGTAGATTCTTCCGCTTCGAGTGTGGTGCATAAAGGGGGAAGTCTTCAGATGGAACGCAGCTCTGATACCAAATTGGTGGAAATAATTGTGTGGTTTGGAATAAGTCTTCAGAAGAACAATATTGCATCAAGCCCTAAAAGAAAACAGGAACTCTCTTCCTAATCGGAATCTCACCGAGACGGATAATTTTGGGGTTTCAAATCAACTCCCTTTCCATTACTCAAAGAGGGCTTTTATAGCCAATCTAGCAACAACTGAAATTTAAGAAAACAAACAACTATTCAGAAATTATCGCTACTGAAACAAATGAATGCTAAACAGAAGGTTGCCCACGTCTGAAAGATTCAAGCTCCTTCTTTAACGCTACTCCACTTGTTGTAACTTTGCAGATATTGGGGAGATCGTGGGGTAAAATAGAAGAGAACGTGGGACTAAAACAGAGGACTAGGTCTTCATTGCCACGTCTGCTGTCCCCCATGGCTTTCGGGTTCTGCCACGCAATGCATCAATATGGGCCTGCCTATTCCTCCTATACTTCGTCGTCGTCGTTGTGGAAGACACTCCTAGCGCTGGTCATGGCCTCGTTTCTCATCCTATTGTCGTCACCGTCAACAATTCAGGCCGCCGTTGATTCTTCAGAATCTGACGGCAGCGGTAGAGAATTTCAGTGGCAGATTGTCACCAAACGCAACTTCTCCTCTCTGATCCGTCTTCATCCCCACATCCTCCTAATGGTCACTGTTCCCTGTATGCAAAAATTCTCCCTTTCCGTATCTCTCCCTATATAATTCTTCTGGGCTTTGTGTTGAAGGTATTTCCCTATAATAATGGGGTAATTTGATTGAAAAAGAGCTTAAATCGCCATTTTTGGTTGTTGACTTTTTGGCAGCCGAATCCATGTTTGCCTATATCAGATACTCAGGAACTTGTTTTCCATGCAACTGGTCCCAAACCCAGAAAAATTGAAAGACTCTTCTGGTAGGAAGATAGACTGCTAATATAAAAGAAAGGCTGAGCAGGAAAAAGAAAAGACTGCCAATGTAAAGCTTACGAGTGATAGTAGAATCTGTTTACGGAATTTGAATCTTGAAATTTCCAGTTATATTTCCTTCTGTATGATTCTTTACAGTAAACCGATTCTTTTGAAGTATCTGAAATTGGACTTATGATAAATTTATATGAAGCTGGGAGTGTATAAAGGACCAGGATTGGAACCAAAACAACAATGGATGGGCTCCTGAAACTTTTTTCTTGCCCTATTATGTTCGGGATTTTGCTCGTTCCTAGTTCTTGGAATTCTGTGTTCTTATTCCCTGTGGAGATATAGTTTTGGTATGGGATTTTGTAAAGTAACCAATCTATTGTGGAATTTTCACCTTATGAAAGTTTAGCAGAGTTAATTTTGAGTTGGTATTTAACTTATGATGTGATCCAGTAACAAAGATGTTGGCAGTGTATCACATATATTGAGAATCTGACCAAAGCCCAAATGTATTCTTTTAGGTGATGGGTGAGAATTTTAAGATGGACACAGCAATAAATGTTAAGTACTCCTATGCATATGTTGGAAGAATTTCTGGGTTTCCGGGGCTGTTTTTCAATACTTCTTGCAAATTTGCTTATTGAAAATTTCGAAACTGTGAATAAAATTTTTATGGAAAAAACATTGAACAATCTGAAAGACATGGGAAAAGAAGCACTGTGACATAATATCTGAAACACATATCTAAAGGCTAAAAGTAAGATTTGTTAACATTTAGGGTCTTGTCTTTTGGAAAATATTGGTGGCAGATTTCATGTAGTGACTTTCATTTGAAGTATATGCCTTGTCTATTGGTGTATTACCTCTCAATTTGGTGCTCGACCTCTCTTGTTTAAATTGGATCATTTGCCATTCCATAAACACCATCATTTGAAGAGAATATATGCTTGGAATTAGTAGGAAATATATTAAATTCCTTATTTTCCAAGAACAAGAAAGATTTTAATTTATTGAAATTGGGAAGATTGTACCAAACTAAAAATGGAAATGGGCTTCTTGTAGAAATCGGAAAGAACCAACACAACATTGTGTTACTGTGATACCTTAAAATGCTGCCAATGATTTTCTCAGATATGTTCCATTGGAAGGAATTTACATTTAACCAACTTGTTTCTTTAAATACTTTGCATTAACACAACATTGTGTTACTGTGATACCTTAAAATGCTGCCAATGATTTTCTCAGATATGTGCCATTGGAAGGAATTTACATTTAACCAACTTGTTTCTTTAAATACTTTGCATTAACAGTTCTTTTATTTTAATATATGATGAGCTTGATTTTTTATGATCAGGGTCTGGTGAGTCTCGTTCTCTCATGAAAGAAATATCCCAGCTTGTTGCTAACAAGCAAAAAAACTTTGGCGGCCTTAAGCTGATGCTTGTATATAGAAATAAGGAGAAGATGCTTGCTGATGCTATTAATGCTGCGGAGGAAATATCAATTTTATGCTACCGCCATTCTTTGTCTTATAAGTATAGAGGCAGACTTCGAGCACAAAATATTTTATCCTCCGTTCATTTTCTTATGTTGCATCCTCCTGAACAGCTTCCCCTTGAATCTCTTAATACGCCAGAGGAGTTGAAAGCATTCCTTCAATCATCTGACAAGGCTTTACTTCTCTTGGAATTTTGCGGATGGACCAGAGCATTGTTGGCCAAGGGCAAGGACAATGGAACTGAAAATGCTTTTGGTAGCCTTTTATATTAATTTTCTTTGTCTTTCTTTTACTTTTTCTGGATGCTTTTTTAATCTTTGAAGGAGTCAAGAAGTCAATTTCCTCTTGATGCTTTCTTAATACAACTTTATTTGTTTATAAAAAAATACAGTGCCACCTTTGAAGTTCAATTCCATCGAATGGTGTGTATATAGTATTAGTTG
Organism: Pouteria glomerata; assembly: GCA_035590655.1. Taxonomy (NCBI): domain Eukaryota; kingdom Viridiplantae; phylum Streptophyta; class Magnoliopsida; order Ericales; family Sapotaceae; genus Pouteria; species Pouteria glomerata. Next base: position 25,477,088 of record JAVXUM010000001.1, read on the forward strand.
GAAAAATGATAACAGAAAAGATGAAGTAACAATTGTAATTGTTAATATGTATTCATGTTTATACATAGTAGTTGTAGGGGTGGTTTAGTCTATGCAATATCTATTTTGTTAATCTAAAAGCAAGTGTAGACAACCTTATTCGGGTGTCTAGTCATTCAGTAAACTTTAGCGTATTTACCTAGTATTGGAGGAGACATCTGTTTCGCACCATAGTTCATGTGAGCTTAAGAAGTCAAGATTTTGACCAAAACGGGCATTTATCTAACCCAAACAGGCATATATCAAACATTATATTGGGAATTAGGATTCAGTTAAACTTATTTCCCGAGATAGGATAATTTTTTTTTTTGAAACAACACCTTCGTCTATAATTTTTTAAAAGATGTTTGAATAAAGCCTTTGGCTAAAAGTGTTTAATCAAACAACACCTTTAGTCCTTCCCTCCATCCATAACATCAAATCTTGCCGTTAACCCACTACTAACTTTCTGACAAAATCCAGAAACCACATACTGCTAAGTTTGAAGCCACACAACTCCCTCTCTCTCTCTCTCTCTCCCTCTCTCTCTCTCTCTCTCTCTCAACCCCCTCTTTCTAGCGTCGAGCCCAAACAAAATAAAGACGATACATAGAAACAAAAAGCATAAAAGGTAGACACATAATTTGGAAGTTATGATTCCACTTGCAAAAAAAGACTATCCTCACACTGACTGTCACAGAGGCGTTGGATGAAACAAAGGCAGTGCTCACCAGTGCTCCAATGGCTCTGGACATTGCCTCTAACAAGGATTCCAGATCAAATGCCATAGAGCTTTGGTTCTTTGGGTTAAGGTCGGGGGCTGAAGATTCAGATTCAGAAATTGGAAGAGAGCTTTGATTTGGGGTGAGGAGCTGGAGTGATGTTCTGGCTGGAGGGAAGTTTTTGGCTAAAGGCCTTGTTTGATTAAACGCTTTTGGCCAAAGGCGTTTATTCAGACAACGCCTTTCAAAAAAATTCTGACGAAGGCATCATTTCATTTACGAAAGCATTGTTTCAAAAAACACATTTGACCCTATTTTGGTAACTAAGTTGAATTGGATCCTAATTCTGTATATACTGATAGATATATGCCCATTGAGGTCAAAACCTCTGAGAAGTCCATGTGGAGCAACTTTTTGGATTTGTTGCTCAATGAGAATCTGAATTGTTTTGTAAGCTGAAGAAGTTGCCACGTGGTCTTCACTGTAACAACTATAGTCTAGTCCTTCAATAAACCCTAGCATCTTTATGGTAATAATTATAGTCCAACATGTAATGACAATAACCTTGAGGGGTAGCTTAGTGGTGTGGAAGACACACACCTCAATTGTAAACATTGAATGGTTGTGGGTTCGAAGCTCTGCTGAAAGGTTGCTCTCCCTCAAGGCCACCCATATAGGCTTTACCCATACTTGCAAGTTTTGTGGGTTTTGTTCGTTGGTTCGCAGGTGCAGGGTTTACTTTGTAATGGTGGGTCCAATGTGGCCTTGCCTTGGGATGTTCCTCTCTGATTTTTGTTATTTCTTTACCCTAATTTTGGTTTTAGATTGCTTCATCTTGATTTTAATATGCTTATGTGACATTTTACAATTATTCATATTTGTCTATATGGAAACTAGAAATCCATTCTATGCAGTCATTTTTTTCCTTATAGTGCTGATTAGTAGTGTGTGTTTCAGATATTCCCTTTGGAGTGGGTTTCCCTGCAGAGACAAATAAATCGGTTGCAGCTGATGGAAAGAAAAACCAGAAGGTGGATAGTAGCAGCTTATTGCACACTAATGTGAAAGCTCTTTTTAGCTTTAAATGTTTTCAAAAGAGAATTTGGAAGTAAAGATCTCTCTTTCTATACATATATATATTTACTCTCCTTTGAAAACAGGGGATGGAAGATGAGAAGATGACTTGTGGTGTTCAGAATTTGGTTAGTGGAATCCCTTGGGTTGGGGAATTTAGCTCTGTAAATGACAGTGATTTCCTTGAGGCTAAAAGTACGAGGCCCACTGTTGGGACTTGCAGCTTTGAAGAGTTCCAGCAGTTTGATGCTTTTTTCTCAAATCTTACGACTGTTGTAAGAGAGTTCTTCTTGCCTCCTGAAAGGCTAAGATTTGGTCTGATTCCTGAGAGATTGCTGCTTTCATCTTTGGGCGTTAGAGATTTTAGTTCATGGCTGTCATCTTTGGATGATGGAGATTCTGGTTCATGGTTGATGATACTTCATATCAGTGGATGTCCCAGTTGCTCAAAGGTTCTCAGAGACGGGGATGATATTGAAAGTACCCTACGGATGCAAAATTCACTTGTGATAGAGGTGAGTTTATATGTAGTATCTTCATTCATTATCTGCTCATTCTATTTCTCTAAGACGTTTCTTCTATATCATGTTGCTTATCTCTAATTGCTGTAAAAGGCTAAAGCATTCAAATTTATGACTTGGCTTAGTTACAGTGTTCAAATGACCAATCAAAAATACGTTGGAAATTAATTGGAAATGGCATTAGATTTTTTTTTTTTGACCTTATGTGATGTTTGTATTTACTGAGGTCTCTTTAAGTTCCCTCAGGAATTTTGTTCTTTTTACTTATCAAGCATGATCAGACCACCATCTCCTGAGACTGATTGCTTGCTTATATTCCTGCTGTATGCATGTATTATTGTGGTTATCTACAAGATTGGTCATGTGAAATTTTATATCCTTGTCTGTCATCATGAAGTTTTTGTCATCTAGTTTTATTATGTGGTTTGGTCAAACAATTCATAATTAAAGTTCTTTTAGTTATATTTGAGGGGTGTTTGGTGTGATAAAAAGTGAGATAAAATGAGATAAATTTTGAGTTCGTAAAGCGTGCAGTGAGATAAGTTTTAAAAATTTTCAGAGTTTTTCAGAGATTTTTTTCTTGCCAAACACCCCCTTGGTTGGCTTGTCAGAAAGTTCTGGTATTCATTTATCTTGTGTTACAAATTATCCCATCAAGCACCATTGTTTTCCGTCTACTAACATCTTATTTCTCAGAGTTATTTGAATATTTGTCCGGTGAAAAATGTGCTATTGTGAAGTGGTGGGCACATGCACTTCTTGTGTATGTGTTGTTTTGATGTCTGTTTTTAGTGTCCAGCTGTGCTATTAGGTTGTTGGAAGCCCATTTTCATATACAAATGCGCTGAAACCTATCGCTTAACACGTGTCGATGTGGGGCCTTGGCTTCGCATGTACACACATTTGTCCCTCACTTTTGCTATTGTTGCTTTAAATTACCATGCTGCTTATGCTACATTGATTCATGGGTTCCCCCCCTTTTTTCTCATATGGTATAGCTGGGACATGATGGGCATGATACTGAGCCTGCTTTACCTGCAAATAAGCCTTCAGTACTTCTTTTTATTGATAGATCATCTGATTCACTAAAAACTAGAAGAAAGAGTAAGGAAGCTATTGATATTTTCAGACACTTAGCATTGCATTATCATACATCACATGGGATCAGTGAACCGAGCAATGTCAAGACTGAAAAAACCATATTTGACAATTATCAAGCATTGAAAAGCATGCCTAGAGATCAAAGATTCAAGCTGTCTTTAACTTCTCGAAATGTAGCCTTAGAGGATAAGATGTCTGTCGTGATTGTAAATGAGGGAGAACATGTGACTCTAGATAAAGTGGCTTCAGGATTACAGGGTAATTCCTTGCAAGAGATACTGGCTTATGTACTTGACCAAAAGAATAAAGTAAAATTGAGCTCGCTTGCAAAAGAGGTAGGTTTCCAAGTTTTATCGGAGGATTTGGATATCAAGGTACAAGAAACTTTACCAACGCAGACAAAAGTTCCCGAGTCTGATCAAGTTTTGCCAAAGCCCACGGAAGACCTTCCTGAAGCCGATGTTGGTTTGCACAATAATCAGATACCATTTATGGATAGCACATCTGAAATGAAGCATGAGGAGCAATATAAACATACCAATTCTGATGAAGCTTCTCAATCTACTGAAGAAAAGAATTATGATATAAGCAGACAGTTGTCTGGAAAACCAGATCTTTTAATGTCTAGCACATCTTCTCTGGAGCAACAGGAGCAATATGGACCTACTGATGCTGATCAATCTTCTCAGTATACTGAAGAGGAGACAACTTCCAAGAGAAGCAAGCAGCTGTCCGGAAAATCTGGTCATTTTCATGGAAATCAAGTTCTTGGTAGTTCCGAAAAAGGGAAGATGGATTGGAAAATGTTATCACAGGTGTCTAATTTTGGTAAAGAGAAGCTTCACTTAAGAAATTTTAAGGGTTCCTTCTTCTTTTCTGATGGTGGATATCAGTTACTGGGAACTCTAACTACAGGATCAAAGATTCCATCCGTTGTAATTGTTGACCCCATTTTACAGAAGCATTATGTTTTACCTGAAGGGACAGTTTTCAGCTACTCCTCACTATCTGATTTTCTTGATGGGTTTCTTAATGGAAGTCTTCTTCCATATCAATTATCAGAATCTGTTGTCCTGCACCTTAGGGAGGCCCCACGTCCACCATTCGTAAATTTGGATTTTCATGAGGTGGATTCTATAACTCGAGTTACTGCACGTTCCTTTTCTGAGTTGGTTATTGGTTTTAATCCATCTGATAATTTAAATGGGGGCAATGCTTGGAAGGAAGATGTGCTGGTTCTCTTCAGTACTAGTTGGTGTGGGTTTTGCCAAAGAATGGAGCTTGTTGTCCGTGAAGTATATAGAGCTTTCAAGCACTATTCAACCATGCTGAAAAATGAATCTAGGAATGATAGATCCGTGTTGCCTGGTATGTGGTAAAATTATAATTTTATTTTATTTTATTTTTCTTTTTTGTAATTCAAAATTTCTCCTTGTGCAAATTTACTTTCCAGTGAAGGCATTTATTTATTTATTTTTCTTCATTGAAAAACCTGTCCCTCAGAGTAAATATTCGGTGCATTAGTGATATGACTTCATCAACACGACATGGTGTAACAAACCAATAAAATTAAGGCTTTTATGCATTTTAAATCTTAATCATCAGAATGTTGAATTTAAATTTTAAAAATTTAAATTTCCCTCAAACATGATGAGTTATATTATGATTAAGATGTTAATATGCTTGTCTTTCCTTCCTTGGTTTGTTGGACCACATCATGTTGATGGCATGGTTTTACCATTGCACTGAATATTTCCTCCCTTAAATATTTAGAAACTATTTGCACCCTTTTTTTGAAAAGTTAAAAATTTGATGAAAAGATTGGACCTATTGTCTTTTGTTGGGTGTTGAGTTGCTGGAGAGTGGGTCATAATTTAGCAGAATTTTGTTTAGGGGGCATCCACCTCCCCACTGAAGCAAGCAAGTTGCTTGCTGGTAGCCAGTTCTGAATCTTGATTTATAATGAAGTTGAGACAATTCATGGACAATTCTAGATGTTATTAACTTAAGAGAATTTATTTATTGGTAAAAAATTAAGAACAAGCTCTAAGCGTATAAATTCAAATTTGATTCAAGCTTTAGCGGAAATGAATGTGGACCTGATTCTTGGATGTTTATGTGGGTTTTTAGACAATCACAAACATGTGTCTAATCAATGCTTGGATGCCCCATGGGAAAGTGAAATGCTTCCTTGACATTTGAAATAGAAATTTAACTTAAAAGCTGTCATCTTTTGTAGCACCATTTGGAAATGTGGCAGCAATCTCACAGAGGATGTCAAAAATATTGGGTTGTCTTTTTTTGTATAGCCAAAATGGAGTTTTGTTTTTGTGAAATTCCTTTTTTTTAGAGGAGGAACTTGTCATTAATGCCTTGGGAGGTGCAAAGGAAGCATGCAATTCAAGGTGATAGCTATCTGTCCTAAGAATAGCCTTCTCAGATAACTTGGTGAAAGTAGCTTGTAGTTTCTTCATAGTCTTTGCGTCTAGGTCACTCAATGAATGAGATTCAAGTTGCAAGCAAAGACATTTGAAAACACACTGAGAAATTAATGCAGCCAAGGAAGATAAAACAGCAATTAACAGAAAATAGTGGAGAGAGAATAATATGATTGCAATATGAACTTGGCCTAGAAGTCAAAAAAAAAAAAAAAAAAAAAGCAAAATCAGCTTTTTCCGTTTCTCAAAAACCAATGAATAATCCCTCATGCAGAATAAAAGAGACCATTCTTAGTAGCCCTAGAATTTTGACCATTCATCTTAAAATAAAAGAACAAATCCTACCCATCCAAACTCATCAGAAGTCACATGCTAGCCACATGATCCTTTTACTTATTTTTAAAAAATAACTCATAAACACGAAAAAAAAAAAAAGATACTAATTAATTAAGTTATGCTCCTATATCAACTCCTTTGGGTAGGAAGAACTTGATTTCGACGAGAAAACCTTAGCCTCTTCATATATCTCAGGATCAATCTTCTCCAGTTCCTTTTTAGCAATCTATGTGCTTTCAGTAGTCAGTTTACCCAACCATTTCACCAAAAACCGTCTATATTTGTTGCCTCTTTTGGATACAACTTTTTTTAACATCAAGTACATCTTAAACGACTTCGTTCTTCACCTTTGTTAGTTTGTTTACCCTGTCGTTCAACAGCTTTAGTGTCTCCATCAAAGGAATACAAATCAGAAACATTAAAGACGGGGCTGAAATGCAAATCTGGTGGGAGCCCAAGCAAATAAGCATTTGAACTTATTTTGGTCAACATCTTACATGGAATGAACTTCTTTCCCTTGAGTTTGTAATAAGTTCCTTTAGGAAACCTGTCACTCCTCAAATGCACCAAAACCATATATTCTTCAAACTACTTTACAGGATGGTGTTGGTTTGCTCTTGTGGCATAGTCTTCATTGCTATTCTTGAGAGCATTCCTCACTTCTTCATTTACCTTTCAAATATGATTAGCAAAGGCTTCTCCATCATCACTAACCTGTAATTCTAGTGGCAATGGAACTAAGTCTAAGACATGTTGAGGTTTAAGTCCATAAGCTGCCTCAAATGGGGCTTTCTTTGTAGTTCTATTCACTGAATTATTGTAGGCAAATTCAGCTTGCGAAATAATTAGAATCCCATGTCTTCACATAATTCCCAACAAGACATCTCAACAAGTTACCCAAGTTGCGGTTGATTACCTCCGTTTGTACATTTTTTTGTGGATGACAAGTGCTGCAATACTTGAATTCGGTCAAAAGTTTTCTCCATGGCGTCCTCCAAAAATGCCCCATAAACTTGACATATCTATTAGAAACAATTGAAGTTGGAATACCATGCAGTCTCACCACTTCTCTTAAAAATAAATTAGCAACATGTATAGCATTGGCAGTTCTTGAACAAAGAATAAAATGGGCCATTTTAGAAAAACGGTCCACTACAACAAAAATAGTCGTATCCCCTTACCATATTTGGAAGTGCCAAAACAAAATCCATGCTAATATGTACCCAAGGAGCTTTTGGAATGGGCAAGGGAGAGTACAAACCAGTGTTTTGCAAACTCCCCTTGCCAAATTGACAAATCGGACACCTCCTAACCAACTTCACCACATCCTTATACATCTTTGGGCAATAATAGCGATCAACAACCATTGTCATTGTCTTGTACCTTTCAAAATGACCTCATAAACCATTGCCATGAAGATCCTTCATGATTTTCTCATGCAGGGATCCCTTAGGAATGCACGATTGATTCCCCTTGAATAAATACCCATCGTGTAACATGTATGGTGGCCATTTTTTTTTTCTGCTGTTGAACCTTGTAATTCAACTACAATAGAGTTGAAAAATAGGTCTTTTTAATATTAATTTTGTTAGATGTTGTCCCACATCGGCTTAAGATAAAAGTTATTCCCCTCAAATAAGAGATGGACTTCCCTCACTTTAACACCTAAGTTTTAAAGTTGAGCCTTCTACTCTAATGTGTTGTTGGACTTCTTTATAGATTTTTCAATTCTTTCAAACTCGTACTCATGACTGTCAAAAATAGAGTTCGCCTACTCAATGCATAGAAAATCCCCAATTCTCTAGTCTCCACTTTAAATTCTTGGGCGGTCAAGAGACCCTTAAATTTTGTAGCATTAGGAAAATTTGTAGCTTCTTCCTTGAGAGGTTTCAAAGTGAGATTTACCTCATTTCCCTTTCCGAACCATGCAACCTTATAAGGATTAGGGTGCTTTTTAGTTGGTAATTTCAACCTTTCTACGACCTCATTTGAAATGATGTTCTCATTGCTGCCTCCATCAAGAATAACATTACAAACTTTACCACCACAGCAAACACGTGCATGAAAATATTATGTCTTCTCCAATCTTCTTTTTCTTCAATCTTGCGAGTAGTCATCACTCTTTGTACATCAAGGACTCACCTTGTATTGGAAGAACTTCAACATCTTCCTCACCATCATAATATTCATCTTTCCCCAGGTTCTACTAAATTAATTCTTCATTGTGGGCATGCATAATGTGTGTGTCATTTTCTCCGCAAGTAAAACAATGAACCTATGCAATATTCCCTACCTTTGAGTTGTTTGTACCAACAGGACATCTTCCATCAAATCTTGCATTGACCTTAACTTTTTCACCTTTATCAGCCACCTCATTGATTCCGTCACTTGGTTGGTTGTAGCCTAGGAAGTATGGACACTTCAAAATGGGTGTTGTATCCGTATCCTCTACATATCAAGCACTCGTACTCTTAAGACACTCCAAGATACGTGTCGGACATGCCATATAGCATGTCCTATTATGTTATCATTTTTCTTTAAATATATGATTAAGATAAATTTAAATTTGAGTAGTTGAGACCTAAAATTATAAAATCTTATAACTTATAGTTTGTTATATTTTGTATATTGAAATATTGAATTATATATTAAATTAGTTTTGTTATGGAAGTCATATTCGTATACATAGCTAAAAAAATACAAAATTTATTTTTTTTGGTCGTATCTCTGCCGTGTCTTTGTACTCATTTTTTTTATAAAATTGTCATATCCGTATCCATATCCGTACCCGTACCCATATCGTATCTGTATCCGTACCCGTATCGTATCCCTATCTCCGTACCCGTATCCATTTTTCTTAGGTTGTGGCAACTCCGTGATCAATTTTGAGACATTTTGTTCACTTCGAACACATTGGACAGCAGCTGCGTTTTGTTGTGATGTACCATCCACACGTTTAGATAATGGTCTTCTCGCACCATAACAGCTACACCTTCTTTTCAGCTATCAACGCATTTTTTCTAGTATCTTCTAGATTGAATATACGAACTACTCCCATCTCATCTAATGAGAAGTCATTTGTTCATTACTATTGTTTAAACCAACCCGAGTAGAGAGATTGTTAAACTCTAACGTATACTCCTCTACTGTCATGCTTCATTGTTTTAAGGAGTGAAATTTCTCATTCAACTCCATTACATAATTAGCTGGCAATAATTGCTTTTGCATCTTTGCCTTCATATGTTCTCATGTGCAGATTGTTTTGCTTGCCTTGTTGAGATTCTTGTTTCTCAACTCACTTCCACTGTTGGAGTGCAATACTCTTCAATTTAAGCTCGCAAATAACACCTTTCTCTCTTCCGCCATAAGTTTCCACTCAAAATATGTCTCCAAACTAGTTTTTCAATCCAAATAATCTTTCACACGCATCTTTCCAAAAATGTTAGCAACTGCAATTTGTATTGCTTGCGACAAGTCTTCAATCATATGCTTAATCTCAGCCATCTTTGCTTGTCGCACTTGGTTTTTTCCACTCCCACGATCTCTACCACGATCAACCATCGCGTCTAATCATAATTTTGAGACTCTGATACCACTTAATGCACCCAAGGAAGATAAAACACAGCAATTAATAGAAAAACAGTTGAGATAAAATAATATGACTGTAATAGGAACTCAGCCTAGGGCTCAAAAAAAGCGAACTTACTTTTTTTCATTTATCAAAAACTAATGAATAATCCCTTCTGTAGAATAAAAGAGACTATTTATAATAGTCTTAGTAACCCTAAAATTCTGACCTTTCATCTTAAAATAAGAGAACAAATCCTAGGCATCCAAACTCATTAAAAGCCACATGCTAGTCACATGACCTCTTTCCTTATTTTTAAAAAGAACTCATAACCATGAAGAAAAACATACTAATTAATTATGCTCCCGCATCAGAAATTGGAGTCTAACCTTAAATTTCAAAATGATATATTTTTTTTTTCCTTTATAAAATTTCTTTGCTCGTGTACTTTTCTTTTCTCTCTGAAATTTCTTCGCACATGTTCAACTTCCATCATTTTAAATTGTAGGGGGGTTTGTAATTCCCGTGTTTTTTATGTTGTACATTTCCACTCCAAAAGACAGATAATGGGAGCAATATTACGTTCAAGCATTAAAATTTCATTTGTGTATGTTGCAAGGAAATGACAACATTTCATAAATGTTTCCGAAACATTTTGGGAGCAAAACGTAAATATAAAAAATAACTAAAAATTTATATACATAAAAATTTAAATTTATCTAAATTTATGAAAACCTAATAATAAATCAAATAAACAATCTATCATTTTGAAGTATGTACGCTGTATTTGGGTGTAATTTGTTGTGTTGTGATTTGGACATTAGAATAATTATTTCACTAGTTTTTTGTTTCGGTTTCTTACGAAATGGAAATGTTTCGATGGAAGGAAAACAATATTTTGTTCCTTGTTTGCATTATAAAATAAACAATATGCTCTTCTTGAGTTGTATCATGTCTGACTGAGAAGGAATTATTTCTGTTTCCTATAAATGTACTCTTCTACTTTTTCTGCTCATCTTATCATTTGAAAGCACAGACACCATGGAGCAGGGAATTAACCATGTATTTTATTTTTCATAAATATAAAATGATACCAAAATGTCTAATGAAGTTATTGCTCATGTTTATTTTTTGGTCTGAAAAGTGGTTCTACATGGCAGATGACTTAAAAGATATTGCATCGAAGCTTCCACTAATTTACTTAATGGATTGCACACTGAATGAATGCAGTTTGATCTTGAGATCATCAGCTCAGGTGTGACTTCTGCAATCAACTTATCTTCTCCTTATATTTAAATGTTTTTTTCATTTTTACTTTTGAGTACTTTGGTTAGGTTTGTCTTTTCCATTCTTCTGTTAGGCATTTTCTCATTAATTATTTTGTGTATAGGCATCTCTTGCTTCAATTTTATCGAATCTGTTTACTTTTCAAGAAAAGAAAATACCTCTCTTGCATTGATATGCTATGTGGTCATTAATTAGTATTGCCTTTTTGTTATATTTCTTGAAGTACGTTAGCATATTAGGGTTGGGTTAGGTTATTTTAGACATTTTATGCTGTTGCCTTAATGTTAAAGGGCCTTCTTTAGTTTCTGAATTAAGGTTTCTTTTCAATGCCAAGATAAAACGACACAATAATACAAAACTCTTTTCTTTTATTTGTGTTCATCTTTGAATAAAGTTGTCGTGGTATTAGAGCAAGTTTTGATATTGAACATGCACTAAAATTTCAATGAGGTTTTTTTCCACCTAGAAATCTGCTGAAGATTGAATGCTGATGTCATCATTATGTCCAGCAACGTCATACTGACATCATCTCATCATGTCCAGTAACGTCATTGCTTTTTCAAAGCAATTAAATTCTCCTCCTGTAGTCTAGCTAACTCAAAGGCTTTGGTCAGAGAGTTGGGATAATCTCTTTTGACCCAGTCAAGAAAATGCTGAGTTTGTGTTTCTCAATCAACCCTTTGACCTTATTTGAGATTGACTCAAATCTGGTTTTAAATTCTTCCATAGATGAAAATCGCCTTAGTCTGATTAGCTGATCCATTGGATCTTCATAGGCATTCTCACCAAAATGCACTTGTAACCCTTCAGCAAATTCTTCCCATTTCATCCCGCCTGCTGGGCTTAAAAAATCTTGAAACCACACTTAATGCCTTTCCTTCCATATGTAATGAATCAATTTCCAGTTTTTGGTTTTCAAGAATCTTATAATGCTTAAAAAACTGATTAGCATTCTATAGCCATTCAGCTGGATTTTCGCCACTGAAAACTGGGAAATTCAGCTTAATAGTTCTAGCTTGGATTCCATTAAAAGTGTTGTTCGTACCTTCCATGGCATATGAGGGCTTGAGATTTAACTGCATAGCTATATTTCTTGATTCTAGGATGACCTTGCTCCACTTTCATCACCTTGATTCTTCTGAATAGCAGCAGTATTGGATCCACAATTGGCTCTAATACCAATTGAGACAAACTTTTTTGAAGTTTATTCTCGCCCTTACCTGTGGTGGATTATTGCAGAAGAAGAAGAAAACACAATGGGATGTTTTGAGGACTCCCAACCTCCAAGAGGCGAAATTCTCAATGATTTTTTTGATTACTGCTTTAGTCTTTTACAAGTGTATTTATCCTTAGAAATCGTAGCTAATTATTTACTCAGGTTACCCATAAATATGGTTAATCCTAATATGTTGACAGCTAGCTAACTACTAACTACTATTACATACTTTTAACTAATCAGCTAAGCCCAAGGCCCAATGATGTCTCAGCATCTAACTGAATAAGTTGGCCCGTGTAGCTATTGGGCTACTCTCATGGCCTAAGTAATCCAACCTGTTTAACCTCTAAAGCCCATTTGTTCCTTGGTCCAATTTTTGATCCATGCATTAATCCACGGTCCACCCTACCCACTGTTGACCCGTTACACCCCATCAACCCGACTTTTGAACGAACCTCACCAAACACCTGATGTGTAATTACTATAGCTTCTTCAAGAAGCTTCCTTCAGCTGTCTTCTTCAATGCATTGATTACCCTCACCTACCTCTGCTAACCCAGCTTGCATCCGAACCATTGAGGCCGAGGTGCTTGTGTGGCTATGATCAAGATTGCTATTAGTTACATCTGGGCCTTCCATTGAGGCCGAGGTACTTGTTGAGGATTTGTTTTGTAAATACAAGTAAATCTTTGTGTATGGAATTTTCTTAATACATGTTTTTGCTCTTTGTGTATGGAATTTTCTTAATACATGTTTTTGCTCTTTTTTGTTATTAATAAAATACTTTACTTACCACTAAAAAAAAAATTGGAAGCTCTAAATGAAGAATTGTAACATAATAGATGATGTTTCATCTATGTTGCTTGGATTCGGGAACGAGTGTCAGACTCGGATACGTATCTAAATGTCAGACTCGGATACGTATATTGAAGCCAGCAGCAGCGTCTCTCTCTCTCTCTCTCTCGACTCTATTCCCCCTCTTTCTCTCTCTCTCGTTTCTCTATCTTTTTCCTTTGCTACTTACAGTCCCTCACTACCACTCTCAACCCCAGCTGAACACCCACTATCTTCAGGTTTGGGGAGCCAGGAGACCTAGAGAGTGTGAAATTTATTCCGTTAGGGCATGGAATGACCATTCTCTCCTTCATCCTCATTGAGTTGAATGGTCATTCCAACAAATTTTGGGCTTTCTGCTTTAATTTGTTGTACCTAACATTTCAGGGGAAAGAGAAATTGGAAGGGACATTCCTATCGAGCCAATTCTTGCATCAAATGTGGTCTTTTCAAAGCAGTCATCGAAATTAGCTTGTGTGACAATTTCATGCCTAATTTTAGTGTTAATGAAAATTATTGTGTTAAAATTAGAATGTGATTAAAACTGCAAGGTTTTTACTGTTGCAATTGAAACTTCTGATTCAATTGAAAATTAGGTCAAAGTGTATGGATATTGCCATTACATGCTGATAACAGGTTCAACAACTTTCCTCCACATGTGACCTTTATATAGTAATTAATGAAGCTAGTTCATGTGCCCTTTAAAAATAAAATCCATAAATTTGAGCTGCTTCAAGACTTAAATGACAACTAGTAAAGAGCCGTAAAATGAGCTAATAAAAATAAACCAGTCCCTTCTTTCATTGTTTTGAAGGTGAATGAGTCGTCCTTTGTATACAAAATGGCACCTTTGATATTGAAGGCCAGATTACTGAACCTTAATATGAAATGAATCCATCAGGCATGAAACCGCTATCTAAAATAGCAAAAATTGTGATAGTTGATATATTAACTTAAGATGAATTAATTTAAAAAATTTGTTATCATCTCTATCCTTTATAGTTTTGAAAATAGATCAACTGAACATTCAGGCTCCCTCCTTTATTTACGATGAATTTTACTATGTAATGGCTTAATTGGTGCTCAAGGCATTGGGTGAAAACATTTTCAAACTGCTTGTTAGAATATTCAGGGTAATTAACCTTTTGTCCTTTCTGATTTACATGAAATATGCAGAGGGAACTTTTTCCATCACTGTTGTTATTTCCTGCGGAAAGGAAGAATACCATCCCCTATGAAGGAGACGTGGCAGTATCAGATATTATCAAGTTTATTATTGATTATGGAAGCAATGCTCGTAATCTTGACAGGAAGAAAGGTAATCTTTCTTGAATAATTGATTTAAGGAATACAAAATGACTATTGTGTCTTTTTAACATAGACTTGCGTGCTTGATTTGCCTTTGTCTACTCACTAGGAGATACAGTCAGTTGTGCTTCAAATGGCATTGTAATTCTCATTTGCTATTGTTGGAAAATGTATTTAGGAGTTTAGGTTGTCGATATATGCATTCCTAAATTAGAAAATAGCACATTTATTGAAATCCTTTTGATTGAGGGATTTGATATAGGATAGTTATTTTTTTCCTTTTCAATTTAGGGCTTCTTGTGTATAAATAGGGAATGCTGTAAACCTTTATAAGATATGAAAGAAATTCTTATTCTCTTCTTATTCTTTGATTTTCAACATGGTATTAGAGCTTTAGGCTCTGAGTGAATTTTTTTGCTTGGCCTTCATTGCGAGGAAATTTTTTCCAGTTTGCTTGGCTTTCATTGCCAGAATTTTTTTTAAGGTTTGTTCAGCCTTAGTTGTTGATGAACCATCACGGTCTTCGTCTCCTCCAAAAAACAATCTCTGAGCTGCTCAATTCCGATCACTGGAAATTTTAGCGTCATCGGTGTTCATCGTCAGAACCCTAGCGCCACCGTTTATTTCGTTTGCAGTCTTAATTGCTGCTTCCATTGTTATTGGCTTCAAAAAAGTTTCGTTGATCATCATCGACTTCCTCATGTTCGTCAGACGATTGCACAAACACTGTCGACTCTCCTAGACAATTGCAAACCATCGTCAGACCTCCGAAGTACTTTTGCGACCATCGTCGACTCTTCTAGACGATCGCAAGGTTAGTGTCGGCATTCTAGTTGTCTTCGTGATTGATGTCAGAAACCCTAGCCTACCTTCGCGACCATCGTCGCCTCTTTCTTCATCGATTGCATTGGGGGTTGGTTCTCCTCCTATCATCGACGTCGATAGTTGACTACAAAGGCTTCGCCTTTCTCACCATCATCATCGATTGCCTACTATAGTAGGCTGCGCCTCTCTGATTGTCATCATAGTGCGACCTCCAATCAGGTTTCTTCAGTCGTCGATCATCACTCCTCAAATCGTCTACTATTGGTAGTAGACCTTTGTTGTCCAGGCTTTTTCATCTTCGGTTATCTCTACTATGACCATGGCTAAGACAAAAGAGAAGCTACAGGACCTACTAATAACTCTTAAAAACCCTAGTACCTCTTCATTGGCACATTCAGGTAAATTTTCTCTTTCACATGGTTTAAATACCTCAGATAGTGCATTTGCTAATTCTTGGATTATTGACTCAGAAGCAATAAATCATGTGACACATTTTTCTCATAAATTTAGTACACACGTCCCTTGTCCTAACAATAGGAAAATAGCTATTACAAATGTTTCATTAACAACTATAGCAGGTGTTGGAGACGTCAAGATTAGTCCCCTATTTATTCTTAGGAACGTATTCCATGTTCCAAAGCTTTCCACCAATCTTATGTGTATAAATAAACTCTCTCATGACTTGGACTACAAAGTAACTTTTTTTTTTTTTCACTCATTTTGTATTTTAGGACCATGGTTCGGGGATGATAGTTGAACATGCTAAAGGGAAGGATGAATTATATTACCTTGAAATGCTTGAGAACCTGAGTGTTAGCAAGGGTAAATCACCTCTATCATTTTTTTTTTTCTTCAAGCATTCTCGTGCCAATAAAGAAAAAATTTGGCTTCACCATCGAAGTCTTGCACACCCTTCGTTCGGAGTTCTTAAAATCATGTTTCCTTCTTTATTCAAAGGACGAGATAGTAAGAACTTTATTGTGATATCTATGAACTTGCAAAACACAGATGGTGTAAGTTTTCCAAATAATAGTAAAAGAAGCTCTACTTCTTTTGCATCGATACATAGTGACATTTGGGGTCCATCTACTATTCCAAATATTTCAGGTGCTAGATGGTTTGTTTTTTTCATTGATGATTGTAATAGGGTCACTTGGGTTTTCTTGCTAAAATCCAAATCCAATGTCGGTACTGTCTTCCCAAATTTTCATTGCATGATCAAAACTCAATTTGGGTTTCAAATCAAAAGTTAGATTTGATAATGCAAGGGATTATTTCAATCAAATTTGGTCATTATATTTCTTACGGGAAGGGATCATTCATGAAGTCATCTTGTGTTTACACGCCACAACAGAATGGAATGGCAATAGGAAAAATGGTCACTTGCTTGTCACAATCCCGGGCACTTCTGTTTCAAATCATTGTGCCAAAACATTATTAGGGGAAAGTTGTTCTTACAGTTACACATCTCATAAACAAATTACAATCAAGAGTTTTGGGATTCAAAAGTCTTATGGATTCACTCTTTCAGTTCTACCCTAATCTTCATACCACAAATCATCTTATTCCAAATATTTGGTTGTGTATCATTTGTTCATGTTCACATTCAAAATAGGGGAAAACTGGACCCTAAAGCAGTAAGGTGTGTTTTTGTGGGGTATTCTTCAACAAAAAAAGGGCATAAGTGCTATTATCCTCCTACTAAAAAAAACCTTTGTTTTTGTTGATATCACCTTTGTTGAACAGGAGTCTTACTTTTCTACACCTTATCTTCAGTGGGAGACTATTTTTGGAAGATAAAGATAGTGACTTTTTCTTTCTTGATTTATCTCCATCTTCTCCATCTTCTCAAAACATATCAACTCTATATCTTCTCAGAGCCAGCCTCCTTATCCTTCTCAAGACTAGCCTCAACCCATGTTGGCACCAACCAATACCTCGAAACCTACGACTATAGGTGATGACCCTGTTGAACACCCATGGTTTTGTCAGGTATATTCAAGGAGGAAGAATCCAGTTGTTGAACTAGTGCAAGTCCAAGAATCAGACCCTGACTCTGGCAATGAGTTAACAGTTTCTAGTCCTTCTTGGCCAGCTGAACCTATATCTGATGTTGGCTTGCCTATTGCTATTCGGAAAGGAACTAGGGATTGGACTAAAAACCCATTATAACCACTCACTATTTGTGTCCTTTGAAAAATGTTTATCTTCTTAAAGGAGTTTTCTTATGAGTTTAAACACTGTGTCTTTTCCCATAACACTATTTGAGACTTTGGTCTATAAATATTGGAGAAATGTTATGAATGTTGAAATGCAGGTTTTGGAAAAGAACCAAACTTCGTAGGTGGACTTACCAGAAGGAAAAAGGCTAGTGGGATGTAAATGGGTTTTCACAGTGAAATATAAATCAGACGGCACACTTGAGAGGTATAAAGGAAGACTACTAGCTATAGGATACACTCAAATCATATGAGATAGATTATCAAGAAACCTTTACTTCTGTTGCGAAGATGAACACAGTTAGAATCTTATTGTCCCTAGCTGCCAACTATAATTGGCACTTGCAACAATTTGATGTGAAGAATGCGTTTTTGCATGGGAATCTAGGGAAGGAAATCTACATGGAAATCTCACCTGGGTTTTGGGGGGAATCTAGTAGCTGATAAAGTGTGTAGGCTTGAAAAGGCATTTTATGAACTAAAGTAGTCTCCAAGAGCGTAGTTTGGAAGGTTCACCAAAGTAATGTTAGCTATGGAATATAAGCAAAGCCAAGAAGATCATACACTCTTCATCAGGCACTCGGACTCAGGGGGATTATAGTTTTGTTGGTATATTGATGATATAATATTGACAGGAAATGATGAGGAGAGACAAGCTCTAAAACAAACTCTGGCAAAAGAGTTCAAAATTAAAGACCTAAGAAGATTGAAATACTTTCTGAGAATTGAAGTGGCATATACTCAAGGTAAGGAATCTCTCTCTCTCAATGGAAGTATATTGTTGACCTTTTGAAATATACAAGAAAGTTAGCATGCAAACCAGTAAGTACACCAATAGATTTCAATCACAAACTTGGAGAGGCAGAAGGCGATTTTGCTGTTGACAAGGACATTTATCAGAGATTGGTTGGGAGGCTTATTTACTTATCTCATACTTGGCCTGACATTGCTTATGCTATGAGTGTAGTAAGCCAGTTTATCCGCAAACCTAAAGAAGTTTACTTGTAGGCGGTCTATAGCGTGTTGTACTGCCTTAAAGAAACTCCAGAGAAAGGTGTTTTGTTCCGAATGAATGCTAGACTTATACTTAAAGCATACACAGATGCTGATTATGCTGGGTTAGTGACTGACAGAAGATCTACTACTAGGTATTGTACTTTTCTGGGTGGAAATATATTACATGGAGGAGCAAGAAACAAAATGTGGTGGCTAGGTCAAGTGCTGAATCAGAATTTTGAGCAATGGCACATGGAGTTTGTGAGCCACTATGGTTGAAGATTATTGTGGAAGATTTGAAGATTAAATGGGAGGGTCCTATGAGACTTTACTGTGACAAGAAGTCTGCAATCAGTATTGTATATAATCCAATGCAGCATGACAGAACCAAATATATCGAGGTGGGTAGACACTTCATCAAAGAAAAGCTAGACAATGGTTTGATTTGTATGCTTTATGTGTTTACTAACTCCCAACTAGCAGATATACGTATCTTTTTTGATAGGTGCAGATATACCTATTAAGGGATTGAATAACCCCATGTTTCAAACAATTGTTACGAAGCTGGGTATCAATAATGTCTATTCACTAGCTTGAGGGGGAGTGTTGAAAAATGTATTTAGGAGTTTAGGCTATAGATATATGCATTTCTAAATTAGAAGATAGCGCATTTATTGAAATCTCTATGATTGAGGGATTTGATATAGAGTAGTTATTTTTTTCCTTTTTAGTTTAGGGCATCTTGTATATATATAGGGAATGTTGTAAACCTTTTTGAGATATGGAAGAAATTCTTATTCTTTGATTTTCAACAGCTGTGCTGTCTTTTCATGCTACTTGTTCTCCTAGAGAAAATAAAATTGTGATTTAGCCTTGTTTTCGAAGAGGTGAATGGGAGTGAAAGGAGATAAATAAGAGGGCATGAATGGAAAGGAAGTGAATGTAGGTGCCTCATTTACCTCCATTCACCTCCATTAACCAATTTTCTTTCACCCCCAATTTGGTGGGGAATGGGTGTGTAAAAAAGTGTGTTTTCCTATTTACTCTTAGTATTTTTCATTATTTCCACAATATCACAAATAAATATATTTTAAAAGGTATAATAATATTTTGAACTATATTTATTTCCCAACCCCCATTCCCTTTCCCAACTCTGCCAAACAAAGAACCCGTTCCTTCTCTTCCCTTCCTCATTTACTTTAGTTTCCTTCTGCACCCATTCTCCCAAACCAATGCTTGGTCAAGGATGTTAAACACTCCTTTGAATGAATTTTGGAATTGATAGGAAGTAAGTTTATGCATTAAGAGGTCTGTTGCTTTATTTGCATAGGCCTGCTGCCTGCTTTGTTTGTTTTCAAATGTATATGCCTGTTTTGGCTTTTGTGGTCAAGTATTTTGCATTTCTTAAGCTTTGAATATGGGTTGCATCCCTTTTTATGATGCTTTTCTCAATAGAGTCAAACTAATAGAAAAAAAAATTGTGTTATTCTAACACAACAACACTGAATGCATGCCATTCAGTGAAAAAATGCCAGTTTGGAGGGGCATAAACTTGTATTTTACACAAAGCTCATCATCCCAAATCCTCTTTATCTTTTTCTACTGTTTTCCACTGTTGGTCTGTATACTAAAAATGTTCTGTCAAATTTGTTATGTATGATTTGGTGTAATTTTGTCATAGATTTTGCTCATATTTGATTTTATTTGATTTTGTTAGAAGTTTTTATTTGATTATCTAATTAGTTGGTAAATTTAATCATGGAGTTTTTCTGTCCCTAACATTCCATTTCACTTTAACATCTAGCCGAATGAATTATGGGAGGGATAGTTCTAGAAGCCTATTTGTATTGGATATGTATACTTTTCAGATAAACCGGATAGTGGCCTTACAGTTCCTTGGTGAATCTGCAATGTCTAAACAGTTATTTATGATATAAAAGATGAATTGTATGAGTCAAATCACATGCCTTTGACCGATGGGATGTTTTAGAATATAATTTAATTATAAGAAGAGGTCTTAAAGTTGATGAATTGTTGGATCCTCTTGGTAATGATGCTAATAGACAAACGGTTCGTAAAAAATTGTTGAGATGTCTAACATAGAATACTGAGGCAACAATGAAGGCGTAGAAATTGGACTTTTTTATTTTAATTTATTTTTTGGAGTGCAAGAAAAATCCATATTCAATTCTAACTGAGATGGTTAAAATCAAAATTTTACTTAAAATTGTTTACTAGTCTGACATATTGAGTTGGAAGATTTCATCTATGGTCTATATCATAAAAACATGTCTATTAATTATAATTTCTTCATTTAGAGCTTTTAATTTTTCTTTTCTTTTTATAAGTAAAGAATTTTATTAATAAAAAAAGAAAGCAAAAATAGGCATCAAGATATAGCATGCACAAAAACTCAATCATATCAACAAAACAAATTCTCAACAAACCTCACAAAAGATTCTCTGTTCAGTTTTATACCCTTCTTACCGAGCTATTCAATTGAGATTAAAATATTAACTTTAGTTTAGCTTAATTTTGTAGAAGTGGAAATTTTATGACATTTTTATTATAGATTTCTTGGTTTCCATCCTAACAACTATATTTAATTTTTGTCTTCTACTAGTATAGTAAATGAAAGAGTAATGTTACACAATCAGAGAAAGTAACCATGATATAGTGAAACACTTGCAGCACTCAAAAAGATGTATTTTGGTTAAAACCCATAAAACTCTATTTTGTTTAACAAAATTACATAAAAACCCTTGAATTTTTAAAATTGGTAAGATCGCCCATAAAATAAAGACTTTACCCGTTTTGGGTCCCTCAATTGTGATTTTATATATTTACCTCCATTAAGATTTTTTATTTAATTCAACAAGTTTTCTCACCCTAACATTGTAAAATTGTGAGATTTTATTGTAAAAATTGAGATTTTAATAACTATGATTCTAAATTTTTCTCTACCAAAATTTTACACTAGTTTTGGCTTGAAACTTGAAAGTGGATGTGGACATGGACGAAATAGCGGTGATGTGAGCGGGCATGGAGAAATGTTGGACAGGCTACCACTAATGCTTAGTGAAGTGTCTTGTCTTGCACAGCTTGCATGTTATATATTTTAGATTCAACATCTTCATATTACATTGTGTTTTAAAGTTGTGCCGAATAGCATTGGAACTCTGTGGTTAAGCATTCTTGAGCGAGACCCCTTGCGAAGTCCTATTGTTGCACTTAACCTAGTGCAAAACAAACAATATTGTATTGTAATGGTTACGGGTCGTTAGAGTGGAAGTGAAAGAAACCACATGACTCCTCCTTTGAGTATTTAACATGGTTAAGGAATGATGAAGCTAGGGATATTGGAATTTTTTCTGGAGTTGTAGAAAATTTTCATCTGCAATCCTATCTTCATTTCTAACTTTTAGAATCTATTAGCTTTGGATTTGCTAGATGTGACAACCCAATAGAGGTGAACTTGTTATCTCAAAATTAATGACAATTGCAGAATTTAAATACCAAGTGGTAATACTGGAGTGTTGAAGACGAATATGATTCAATGTGATAAATAATTTACAATGCATAATCAACTAAAATAATTCAGTGAATAATAGAAAATCAAGAACAAAATACAAGGGGGATCTCTCAGGAGAGTTTGGATGGGTATTATCTAATAGATAAGATCCATCCAATCAATGTCTAAAAGCCTAACGGAAAGCATTAGGCAAAAGAATTGCTAGAACAATGCCAATTTCTAGTATAAATTTTTTTTTTTTTTAAAAAAAGAAGATTTCAGTGAATAATAATATAAAGGGAGAAAATCTACAGGGCTTTTAGTGTTTATGTTGAAATCAAGCCTACATCCAATCCCCCACAGGTCAATCTTGAGATTTTCCACCATCTCCTTATAATGTGGTCTTGATGTGTACTAGATGACAATTTGAAAATATAATACCTATTTCCACTTATTCACTAATTTTGAATTTTATTATGATGACAAATTGATTATGTAGATAAATCCTGTGAACATATTTGTAACAATCCTGTGAACAGATTTGAAAGAGAAGACAAATTTGTATAGATTTAATTTAAGAATAAAAGATTTGAGAAATTTGTATAGATTTGTATAAATCAGTATGAATTAGGATTTTCAATTTAGGATCAGATTCATAGGAATTAGTTGCTGATTTGTAGGAGTTGGTTCCTTGATTTTAGGG
>JAVXUM010000001.1:25526743-25544687 GCA_035590655.1 Pouteria glomerata
CTTGGTATGATTGATCATGATGATGGTCAACTAATATAAAGGGCATTTTTATATTAATATATATATATATTAATTTAATTAATTTCTTAAATAGGCATGAATTGAAGTATTTATAAAAATAGGGTTAGTGGTAGTGACGACACCTTCTTGTTCTCTATTGTGAGGATTTATTTTGTATTGAGAGAGTGTCGTCAATACTTTGTGATTCAAAATATTAATTTTTTGATAAGTTAAAATTAGATAAATGATAAAAAAATATTTTTAAAAAATGATAAGGCTTATTTAAAAAATGAATAAATGATAAATGATAAAAAAAAAGAGTGGATAAAAAATAAATGATAAAAAATTACTATCTAATAAGATTTATCTTAAAAAAAGAGATGGATAAATTACAAATAATAAAAAAAAAGTTCAAATTGGATAATAAAAATAATAAAAATATGCATTTTACAGTACAAAGTGTTAAGATCTATGTAAAAAATTGATAAGTTGAAATTGAATAAATAATAAATAAAAAATAAAAAATGATATCGATAACTCTCTTGCTGCATATTTTTGAAATATTTGATAAGATTTATCTAAAAAATTGACAAGTTGAAATTGGATAAATGATAAGTAATAAAAAATATTTTTAAAAAATGATATTTGGCCACATATTTTTAAAATATTTGATAAGCCCTGTCTAGAAATTAATAAATTAAAATTAGATAAATGATAAATGATAAAAAAAAAATTTTTAGAAAATGATAAGGCTTATCTAAAAAAGGATAAATGATAAATAATAAAAAAAGAACTGAAAATAAATGATAAAATATCCTTTTTACCCAATTTGAACTTTTTTATTATTTGTAATTATCGACTTCTTTTTTATCATTTATTTTTTATCCGCTATTTTTTTTATCATTTATCATTTATTTTTTGTTTAAATAGGCTTTATTATTTTTTAAAAATATTTTTTTATCATTAATCTAATTTTAACTTATTAAAAAATAAGCATTTGAGGCCAGAGAGTGTCGTCAGTAGTATTGATGACACTCTCATATTACAAAATAAACCCTCACAATGGAAAACACGAGGGTGTTCCTATTTCTGTAAATATGTCAATTTAAGTCTATTTAAGTAAATAATTAAATTAATATATATATTAATTTAAAAAAGCCAATATAAAGAGTAGTCCCTACTTTTACCGAGGTAGCAAGACGAATTGTGTCTCGTATTGCTGAATCAAGGTCAGCTTCGTGGCCTGGCTTCACGTATAGCACCTGTAAAAAAAAATCACTACTTTGTGTTAATTGGCTAAGATTGATAGATCGATCATCGATCATAGACAACAACGTACGTTGGCGTTGAGTTCAGAGACTTAATGATGGATCATCGCCACCAATTTCAGGCAGTTGAGCTGCTGCGCTGCTGCGCTGCTGCGTCCGTTTGATGAGAGCACCCATATGTTAAAGTCCGTATCAATCTGAGACAGGAAAGAAAATTAAAGGTTGATGAAAGCAATGAAAAAGGCAGAGAAACGCAAACTTAATAACGAAACCTAGCTATTGAAGTCATAATTTATTTATTTATTTTTTAATTGGGAAGTCACAGAGGAAGTCGTTGGCTAAATTCTTTTTTTATTTGGTATCCCTCACATACTGAGCCCGACCTATATCTATAGCGGGAGAGGAGGGGAAAGGAGACGAGAGCAATGGATTTGGATCCCGCAGTGCCGAATCCGAATTTTCGTAGCAACACTAGTGAATATAGCAAAGAAAATGAAACAAGAAAACGCAAGAATGAGCTTACGTTCTCGGGTACGGTATAACTAAGTTTTCACGGTAAATATCTAATAATGAAGTGAGTAGTACAATAAGATAAAAAAGAACCTTAAAAAGGTATTTAGAAAAATTCTTCTCATCTTCCTCTTATCTTTTCTCTGAACCCACCTGTTAATGCTAATTTTTCGAAGGTCTACGATCCGATGGCCCATCAAGCCAACCTAAATCCGACGAAGCAAACCAATCCTGTTCGCTGAGAACACCGGTGTGGTGCCTGTCAAAGAGCCTCAAACGCTCAAGTTAGTAGGAGAATTGTTCTGAATTCAATTTGGCAAAGTAACGGCAGAGTAAGAGATTACATACCTGTTTCAATGGAATCTTTTTCTTTTATAGTCCCTTGGGGCTTGGAGATAAGCATCAATTAAAACGTATTCCGGATTTCATGGCTCCTTCCTTATCCGTATTGAGGAACTATCATAAAATGAACTAATTTAGGAATAGCTTCCTTAGCGTCACGATTCGTAATCCCTAATAATGGTGTAAATCAGGGAAGTCTGATTTGATCACATCGATAGCATTACTATCGTTGCGTCCGAGCTCGAACCATTTGGACTACCGGGCTCGGAGGCGAGCCCGGCTTAGACCGACCTCGAATTTCCTCCATGCCTAGGAATCCGAACTATGGGGAGGGGTATGTTTGTAATTTACCCTAGCTCAAGATTTCTCTCCCATTAGATGCCCCCCGCGTCCTCAGCTCTACAAGCAGAGTTGAGGAGTCAGGCGGTTGGGTTATTATCAGGCCGCGTGGGCATTTAATGCCCCGCTGTCATTCATCATTGCAGCGCGCCACTGGGCTTTGTGTCAATTGATATTCCTGTCACGCCGCTGTTGGATGTGCGGGCTATCCTTTGGGGTTTTTTAACACTCGCCACATGTCTCGATTTGTTCGTGAAATTTGAAAGTAGCGTTACTATATTTATTTGCAGGTTTTGGACTTCTTCGCACATTTTCCTTTGTTGTTCGCATAAAATACCTCCAGCGTTCTCCTTCTATCTTACCCAGCCTATCAGAGTTACTCTCCGTCTTCCGGTAAATGCTTGCTTTCTCTAAATATATGCTTTATTTCTTTCGTCGTTATCTATGGTACTATCGAAGAGAACGTCGCCTCCCTGACACGTTAGAGTTCACTTTCGATTTTGATTTCCTTAGGTCAGTAGCCACATTGTTAATATTCTAGTATTACTCTTCTAGGGTTCATCTGTCTAGTATCCCTGTTATGATGGCTCCCCCATCGAAAGTTAGTGTTGTCTTTGGATAGTGATGAGTCTGCAGCAAACAATCCTGGTCCCACTAGGATGGATGCCCAAGATATAGCATACGATTTAGCCTCGAATAACCTTAATTCCTCACCAAAGGACGAATCCTCTCTAAGATGGGATTCAGCTGATTTTGATTGTGTTGGGATTCACTCTCTAGTCGATAAACCTCGGTTACAGAAGGTGCTGAAATCCTTTCAGTCGCTTAGGAATTTAGCCTACCGATGGCCCGCGCCTGCTGACACAGCGTGCTCCCCCATCATGCCCGGTATGGTCACTATCTATGAGACCGCACTTTCTAGTAGGTTTCGATTCCCTTTAACCTGTTCAATCAGGGAGATTCTTAGTTGGCTCGGTATCAACCCAACCCAACTCACTCCTAACGGCTGGAAGATTCTAGTAGGATGTTGCGAGATATGGAAGGCCGCCGTGGACGAGCACGTCACTACCGACGAATTTCTGTACTGCTACAGAATTGTTGAGGCTAGTCGAGGTTGGTATTATTTCGTTGCTCGCTCGAAGGAACTTAATCTAGTCATCGGATATCCCTCTTCCATTAAGCATTGGAAGGACCGCTTCTTTTTCCTTTACGGTGAGGAATGGGAGTTTTGCCCTTGGGAGACCGAGGAGGATAAGCAAGTTCGTTACCCTTTGTTTTAGGGTTGTTGATCTGAAGAAGGTAAGAGGACCTTTCTTGTTGTTCTTTTCCTGGTCAACCCCATTGGTCTCAACTTCTAATACTCCACTCCCCCTTACCATCTCTTTTTCTTTTTAGCTTAAGCTCGGCCCAAGCTCTCCAAGAAACAGCTCGAGCATGTCAACCTGGCCCGAGAGTTCTCCCTGCACCATCATTCATTTATCCTCTCCGCTGAAACTTTGGCTGAGCATATGCTTGGTCCCGAGCCGTCATTAGAAGTACTCGAATTCGAACTTGAGATGAGTGAGTCTTTAGATTTGTTTTGATATTCTCTATCCATATATTCTGACTAATGTGTATCTATGCATGTTTTGCAGCTTCTAACTTAGTCGTTACCGATTTTTCTTCCACTGAAGCCATGAAGTTTAATAAAGAAAAGTTTAAAAATTCAGGGAGGAAAGTGCCATTCGGGTCCAAGTCTAGGCAATGCAAGAAGCAAAGGATAGATGACCCCAACACTTTCCAAGAATGGGTCGACCCTCAAGATCAGCAACCGATCTCAAACATGACAATTAGAGGGCCAACCTCTCCTCCTGTCGTTGCTACGGGAGTTATCTCTGAAGATCCCCCCTTCTTCTTTTTGGTCATGATACGCCGACTGGCGGTGCGGGAGTTACTACTTCTCCTCAGGCTAAGCCTCATCCAAATGTCATGGATGATAAGGGTTTGGTTGTAAAGAGGATGGGAGAGATCATTACCCTGGCCAACCTTACGCGGACGCGAGATCTCAACCATATCGATCTTGCTAGGGGCATAGCCCATAATCTGGCCACGGTAATGTTCAGGATTCTTTGCTATGTTATTTAAATTCATGAGTATCTCCATTTTTTCTTACCTCTTATTCCTTTTTTATTATTCTAGGTCA
Source organism: Pouteria glomerata (assembly GCA_035590655.1). Lineage (NCBI taxonomy): Eukaryota > Viridiplantae > Streptophyta > Magnoliopsida > Ericales > Sapotaceae > Pouteria > Pouteria glomerata. The sequence goes on from JAVXUM010000001.1 coordinate 25,531,385, forward strand.
TGTTTTTTGCTTCTGAGCATGGAACCCGGTACTTGGAAAGTACCCAGAATTTCTTAGTGGAACTCACAAAGAATGAATTCCTTAGTAGAAGGGTGAGCAAGCCAGAAGACAAATTAAAGCAGACCGAGGCAAAGGTCCAGATCTGTGAGGCTTACTTGGAGCAAGCCGTTAGGGCTAGGGAAGAGGCGTTAACCCATGCCTGTGAACTATCCGAGTTGCTGGCAGCAAAAACTGACCTTACTGCCAACAGAGGTAGGCAGTTGGAGGAGCTCTGGGGTCAAATCGAGGGCGAGAAGGCCAGGGCCATAGAGGAATTCAAAGAAGGAGACGATGCCCAATCCTGGTTGGTTGAGACCTATGTTGATGGGTTCAATGACGCCAAGAAGGAAATTTCGGGGTCGTATCCAGACTTAGATCTCTCTAAGGTCGAGGCCTTGGGAGTTCTTAATCAAGATCAGTCATCTCAAAGCCTGAAGAGCAACAGTGGGGGAGCTCAGCTTTAAGTTTTTCTCTCTTTTTTGTTTTTATTTTTTAACCTAAAACCTTTTTTTTTTTATTGCTGCCGCTATGAGCAATTTTATTTACCTTCCACTTGATGTATTGTCAAAGTGTATAACTTTTAAGCCCTTAATGTAACCAAACTCACTAAATTATAATGTGCCAAATACCGGGCATGTTGGACAAATTCGGCTGTTATCTTAGCGCTCACTATGAGCAATTCAATGTGCCCATTTTGCTTTTCTGAAATATCTTATAAAACACCGTGATATCTAACTCATCAAATTCAAACGAATTGGTATCGCGGTTGATCAGCTCCATAGGCTCATTCGAACTTACAGGCTCTCTAATCCGCCGGTCGATTTCAAGGATCGGCTGGGCTATTGATCAAACTTTTGAGCTCTTAGCCCTGCAGGCTCTTTCCATACCGATCGATCTCACTGATTGGCTGGGTTGTCGATCGGTCCCTTAGGATCTCTTGGCCTAGCGGACTTTTCCTTCGCTTGCCGACCCATTTCGGGGATCGACCGAGCTGTCGATTGGTCCCTTAGGCTCTCTTGACCTAGCAGACTCTTTCTTTGTTTGCCGACCGATCTCGGGGATCGGCCGAGGTATCTCCTTCTCTGTAGTTAGCTCTGAGCTATCTATAAGCACCTACATTTTTTACTGTTGGAGAAATAATATGAGTCGAAATATTGTATTGCACGGTTTTAAAGCAATAAGTCCCTTACTCCTAAGAGCTGCAAAATTTCTTATATAACCATGTTCAACAAACTTAAACTTAATAAAATTGTTTGACAAACTTAAACATAATAAAATTTTAGATGATCTTCATGCCAAGGATGAAGTAGAGTCTTCCCATCAATGTTCTTCAGCAAATGTGTCCCTTTCCTCGTAAACGAACTTATAATGTAAGGCGCTTCTCAGTTTGGCCCAAGTTTTCTTTCTCGAGCGTATTTAGTTGACTGGTTGACCCTCTTGAGGACTAAATCGCCAACCTTTAGATTTCTCGGCTGGACCCTCCTATTGTAGTATTGCTTTACCTTCTACTGGTAGGCTGCCATCTTTACCGCTACATGTAGCCTCCTTTCTTCTAGTAGGTCTACCTCATCTTCCAAGGACTTTTCACTAGCTTCTGGATTGAAGGGTTCTACTCTCAGACTAGGCAGACCGATCTTCACAGGTATAACTGCTTCCGTGCTAAAGGCAAGAGAGAAGGGGGTGTGGCCAGTTGGAGTTCGCTCCGTGGTCCTATAGGCCCATAGTATATTTGGTAGTTCGTCTGGCCATAATCCTTTCGCCTTCTCCAGCTTGGTCTTGATGATTTTTAAAAGTACTTTGTTAGCTGCTTCTACTTGGCTGTTCGCTTGTGGATGCTCCGAGAAAGAATGATAGTGATTAATATTCAACTACTCACAGAGCTCATTGAATTGCCTGCCTTCAAATTGTTTCCCATTGTCCGTCACCACCACTCTAGGGATCCTGAACCTGCAAATAATCCTCTGCCAAAGAAATATTCTCATGTTCTGCTCTGTGATGTTTGGCAAGGCTTCAGCTTCGACCTATTTTGTAAAGTAGTCGATCGCCACTATAACAAATTTTTTTTGCCCCTTACCAAGGGGGAATGGCCCCATGATGTTGATACCTCATTGGGCGAAGGGCTAGGGGCTCTAGATCGGCGTTAACTCCTGCGCTGACAACCTCGGGACATTGAAAAATCTCTGGCATTTATCACATCTTCTCACCAGAGTTTATGCGTCCTTTTCTCTAGTTGGCCAGTAATACCTAACTCGCAGAACCTTTTTTGCCAACAGCCACCAACTAGAATGGTTTCTGCAAATGCCTTCTTGGATCTCCCTGAGGACATACTCGGCTTTTTCTTCATTCACGCATTGCAGCAATGCCATACTATGACCTCTTCTATATAACATTTCATTAATTAGCACATACTTCATGGCGCGGTGTTTGATTCTTCTTTACTCATTCGGATCTGTGGGCAAGTTCTTTTCAGCCAAATATTCCTTTATAGGCTGAGCCCAGACCGCCTCTACCTCAATTTGCAGCACAACGGTCAACCGAGTACTTGGTACATCAAGGATCTCCATTGGCACACCAGGGTCCCTTTCTTTAGATAAAGTTACCCTCACTAGTCGGTTAGCCTCCTCATTGTCTCCTCTGGGTACTCGCTCCAATGTGACGTTGGAGAACTTTCTGGCTAGGCCTCTTGCTATTTCACAATATTCTGCCATCTTGTCGCCCCGAGCCTCGAACTCCTCTCCTACTTATTCAACAACAAGCTGAGAGTCGCTGCGCACTGTGACTTGGTTAGCCCCTATTCTCTTTGCCATATGCAGCCCTACAATAAGGGCTTCATATTCTACTTCATTATTATAGGCCAGGAAATTGAATCGGAGCGCATACTCAACTTTAAGTCCCTCAAGAGATATTAGCACAATGCCTACCCCACTGGCTTCCCGAGTTGATGAACCATCAACATTTAAGATCTAAGTCTAGAGCGAATCCCCTTTCTCGAATTGCTCCCTCGACGCTATTGTAAACTCCGCAATAAAATCGATCGCTGCTTAGCCTTTTATCGCCACTTAGGGCTTGTACTGTATGTTGAACTAGCTCAGCTCGACAAACCACTTAACCAATCTTCCTGACATCTCTGGCTTATGAAGCACATTCTTTAGCGGCTGATTTGTCAGAACTACGATAGTATGGGCTTGAAAATAAGCCCTCAGTCACCGAGCTGCATTGACTAGGGCAAAGGCTAGTAGCTCTATCTTCGGGTACCTTTCCTCTGCACCACATAATGCTTTGTTGGTGTATTACACCAGCTTCTGTATCCCACCTTTCTTTTTTACCAAAGCCAAGCTGACTGCTGTAGAGGATACTGCCAAGTACAAGTACAACTGCTCCTCTGGAATGGTCCTACTAAGCAGTGGGACTGCCCCCGAATACTGTTTCAGTTGTTGGAAGGCTTCTTCACATTCATCATTCCACACGAAGGCCTTCCTCATTGGAGCACCATTACTCCTCTCTTTCCTTCTAAAGAACCTTAAGAGACTAGAAGGCCTATAAGGAGCTCTAGAACGCTAGTTAGAGATACTATAGTAGAGTAGTATATAAGAGAAGAAAGACCTTAAAGAACTATAAGTTAAATAAGTAGAGTTTCTTTAACTATTACCTAAAAACAAGAAAGGAAAGGAAAGATATCAAAGGTAAAGTCCTTACTCTATTCCCTCCTTAGTTGAGTCAGGAATAGCGGACTTGGGAAACGAAGATGTTCTATGCCCCATCCACTCCTTGAGAAGGACAAGCTGCCCAGACTACATAATGGACTTGGTGGAAGCTAGGGAACTTCCTGTCACCGTATATGATATCACTCTTCAATCGGTTGATCTGTCAACTATTCATTCCATGCAAGCAAAAGAAAGAACTTGACAAAAAGGTTGGAACAAGGGTCTGGAACCCCTGATAGCAAGCTTCTTAATAGCTTAGGATTGAGTAGCCTTCCTATTTCCAGTCCAGTGTCTAGCTGTCTAGTGAACAAGCCCCTCAAGGATCTTAGTTTCTGAAAGCTTTATTGAATGGACGGACAAAGAAAGGTGGAGGTTGACCTAGTTTCAACTAGAAAAGTAAATGCCAATTGGGTGTGAAGGTCTTTCTTTCATGGACTAGATCCCAGCGTTACTGAGAGACCAACGTTTAACAAATCAGATGGTGAATCACCCACACGAGGATCATAAGAGGCATTCTAACGCTCTACAGAGCCCGATGATTCCGGAGTTCGAGATTAGATTAGATTCGGAAGCGGAGAATAGAAACAAGAGGAACGACCTAAAAGGAGAGGAAGAAAGCCATCAACGAGACAAGGAGGAAGTGATCCCTGGTCCTTTCCTCCGCCGAGCCGACTGCAATTCAAGGTGGTACGAGCCATTGGAGGGACCTCAACGCAGAGTGAGTAACATGGGGAGCATAGTGAGCAGCCGAGCATCAGTTGAAGCTGTTGACTAAGTCATATATATAGATCCCGATCGAGCGTTCTATCACTCTATTCCGTATGATTTGGTGCGTAGGCGCCTTATGTGAAATATACCTTCCGAGGGTACAAGGCTTGGTCAAGCCCTCTGACATTTGAGGAAAGGGTTTAAAAAGGAAGGCACTTGTTCGATGACCTCCGATATAAATCTATTAAGAGCTGCAACCCGTTCTGCTAACCTTTGTACTTCCTTCGTAGTTTTGAGAGATTGCATTTCCAGAATTGCCTGAACCTTCTCCATATTGGCCCCAATGCCTCGGCTAGATACCATAAATCCAATGAACTTTCTAGAGGCTACACCAAACGCGCACGTGGCTGGGTTCAGCTTCATTCAGAACTTTCATAGTGTGCTAAACGTTTCCTCTAGGTTGGTCACATGGTCAGAAGTTTCTTTACTTTTCACCAGTATATCGTCAACGTACACTTCTACATTGCACCTAATTTGGGACTTAAACATGAAGTTGACTAACCTTTGATAGGTGACTCCGGCATTCTTCAAGTCAAAAGGCATGACCTCCTCGTAGCAATAGAGGCCTCTGTCGGTTATGAAGGAGGTATGCTCCCGATCCCATTCTGCTATCCGAATCTGATTGTATCCTGAAAAAGCATCCATAAATGAGAGCACTTGATGTCCAGCCATCGAATTTACCAACAGGTCAATCGCAAGAAAGAGGAAAACTGTCTTTCGGGCATGCCTTATTCAAATCTGTGAAATCCACGCACATCTTCTATTTTCCATTAGATTTCTTAACCATCACCACGTTAGAGAGCTAGGTTGGGTACTGCACTTCTTTGATAAACTTAGCTTGGAAGAGCTTGTCTACTTCTTCAACTATGGCCTCGTTTCGATCTGGCGCGAAGATTCTTCTTTTTTGTTTCACCGACTTCATTCCCGGGAGAATGGTAATGAGCCATAACTTTAGTGTCGATGCCCGGCATGTCTTTGTAAGTCCAAGCAAACACGTCAGAATTCTGTTTTAGGAAGCTTCTAAGCTTTTCCTTGTGCGTCTCCGAGGCCGATGCTCTGATCTTCACTGGTCATCTGAACTCTGGATCACCCACAATTATCTCTTCTAGATCATCGCCGGGCTCCCCCTTCCTTACTTCTTCCTCATCACAAACTTCTAATCCATCAACAATCATGGTCTCCTGGCTGACGTCGCCCTTCAAGGATGAGATATAACACTCCCTGGCAGCCCTCTGATTCCCTTTCACGTAACCTACACTAATGTTTATGGGGAACTTAAGGCAAAGATGGTAGGTCGATGTCACAGCCTTAAATTGATTTAACGCACTTCTCCCCAGGATTGCGTTGTATGCTGAAGGGGAGTCGACTACCAAAAAGGTGACCATTTTAGTGGCCTGAGTGGGCTCGGTACCCAAAGCAACAAGTGGAGTGATTGCCCCCAAAGACTCCACACGATCTCCTGCAAATCCTATCAGAGGGGAGTAGACCGGGCGCAGCTTGACCTTTTCGATATTCATCTTATCTAACGCTTCCCAGTACAAAATATCAGCTGAGCTCTCACTATCTATCAAGATCCTGTATATCTGAAAATTGGCTACGACAGCCGATATCACCAATGGATCCTCATGGAGATGGCTCAGCTCCCGAGCTTCTTCTTCTGTGAAGGTGATAGGGGAGGACCCTGACCTAACCTTCTTCACCAGAGGTTCCGTCGTCATGATTTCCTTAGTCCTCTTGAGCTCCCTTGCGTATTTCTTCCTCGCGGTCAAGGATTCACCTCCTCCAGCTAATCCACTTGAGATGAACCTTATTTCTCTTAACGGTCACTGGGTTGGTTGCACCCTCTCGGGGCTTCCCATGGCGGAGTCCCCCTTGGTGGTGTTCTTCTGTTATCCTTCTGTTCTCTCTGCTGACCGGTCACAAACCCATTATACTTCCCCTTTCTAATTAGACTTTCCACCAATCTTTTCAGATCAATGCATTCCTCTATATCATGCCCGTGATCTCGATGGTAGAGGTAGTATTTGGACCTGTCCCTTGAGCCCGACGGGGCCTTCAATCCTCTTACCCATCTAAATTCTGGATCATTCTGGATAGTATGGAGGACCTGCTCCATCTGCAAGTTGAGAAGTGTAAACCCCCAATCCGGCCTCTCAGATCAGTCTCTTCGATAATCATCTCTACTCCTCGTCTCATACGTCTGAGCTGCCTTCGGTTCTCGGTTGACCTTGGCTTCGAGCTGGTGTTTCCTATCAGATCGTGATGTCCCCACCTCGGTGTCCCTCCGTGCTCTCATGGCGTCCTCCGTATTCATAAACTTCTGAGCTCGAGACATCAGTTCGGCCATATCCTTCGAAGGATTTTTAGCAAAGGAAAAAGCAAACTCCCGGGCTTTAAGCCGTTCATAAAGGTTGTGATGGCCACCTTACCTTCGGTTTCCTCTATTTCCAATAACTCCTGATTAAATCAGTTCACATACTCTCTTAAAGCTTCATCTCACCCCTGCCTGACTGTCAACAGATGAGTCGGGGGTTTCCGTTAGCGCTGCCAACGATAAAGTGGGAAGCAAACTGCTTGCTAAGTTGTTTGAAGTTACTAATTGAGCCGAGCTTGATTTTGTTGAACCACGCTCTTGCTGGCCCCTTTAGCGTGATTGAGAAAGCTCGACACTTAATCTCATCAGGAATCGCATGAAGGTGCATGGCCGAGTTGTAAGTATCCAAGTGATCCAACGGGCCTTTGGTTCCATCGTAGGGGTCCACCGTGGGCATCTTAAACTTTGGGGGTAATGGGCATTCCATCACCGCCGAAGTAAACGGAGTTCCGGTTTTGTCTACGATATCTTCAATGACGTTATGATTTCGAACAGCTGCCATTACCCCATTAACCTGCGCCTGCATGGCTCTGATTCTTTTTTCTACCACTGTATTCTTTGTCTCTCCCCTAGGACGACGTGGGATGGTTTCACTCTGGGCTTCAGCCGCCGGGCCGTTTTGGTGGGAAAGAATATGTTGTGTATCATTCTCTCCTACTACTCCCCCCTCTCCATCGTTGTGGACAACACCTCCATTGCCCCCATTATTGATGGGTAAGTCTTGAGGTTGAGTGCACGATTCTGCTCCATCAAGGCCTGCATGGCCATTGCCATATCTGCAAACTGCCTCTCCATGGCTGCCATTCTTTCATTGCCTTGGGTTTGATCCTCCATTGACAAATTCGGTCGATCCCTATGAGTAGGGGCACCGGATCGAGTCTGAACCATAAAAGTTGGGAAATCGACAGTAAAACTCGGTTCCCACAGACGGCTCCAACTGTTAATACTAATTTTTCTAAGGTCAACGATCCGATGGCCCGTCAAGCCAGCCCAAATCCGATGAAGCAAACCAATCTTGTTCGTCGAGAACACCAGTGTGGTGCCTGCCAAAGAGCTTCCGACGCTCAAGTTAGTGGGAGAATTGTTCTGAATTCAATTTGGCAGAGTAACAACAGGGTAAGAGTTGCATAACTGTTTCAGTAGAATCTTTTTCATTTATATTAGTCCCTTGGGGCTTGGAGATAAGCATCAATCAAAACGTATTTCGGATTTCATGGCTCATTCCTTATCCATATTGAGGAACTATCGTAAAATGAACTAATTTAGGAACAACTTCCTTAGCCGCACGATTCGTATTCCCGAATAATGGTGTGAATCAGGGAAGTCTGATTCGATCACACCGATAGCATTACCATCGTTGCGTTCGAGCTCGAACCATTTGGACTACCGGGCTCGGAGGCGAGCCGAGCTTAGATCGACCTCGAATTCCCTCCATGCCTAGGAATCCGATCGATGGGTAGGGATATGTTTGTAATTTACCGTAGCTCAAGATTTCTCTCCCTTCACCACCAATGCTTAGAAAACTCTAATTGAACTTGATTTATTTATGCAATATGTCCCATATATACATATGCTAATAAGAAACCTAATCCAAAATGGACTTAAATAGACCCTTGAAGAAATTGGTTTCACATTGTTTGTTGGGATGAGCTTCCTAGCGAGTTATTCTGCCACAAAACATGATCCTTGAATTTTTCAGTGACCTAACCAATGGAGCAACCTTGTATGCTCTACGTTTTTCCCAGCAACTCCTAACTATACTCTCAACAAACCATCTATTGAGTTTCGAAACATCTTTATACATTCTCAACTTTTCTCAGCGAGCTCCTCCACTACTATACCATACTGGGGCCAAGCTCTCAACACTCCCAACATAGGCATCTGCCCTTGGCTAAAGTTTGAGTACAACAAGTATGAGGTCGAGTCTAACAAATCCTTGTTAGTGAACATTAATTAATTAATATTGTTGTAAAGGAAATTAGAGGAATCCAATACCTTTCTGCAAAATGGGGAAGAGCAGATGCTACACTTGCTGGTTAAGGATGGCTGGCATGCTGCAGCAGCTAACACAGTTACATTTTATTTTTGTTATTCAGTTTATTATGCAATTATAGGTAACTCTGCCATGCCATTGTATTGAATATTCTACCCAAATAAATTTTGGTCATTACATACATGATATAAAATATTAGATAAGAAACAGGTGATTTGAGCATAAAATAATGGATAAATACGTTGATTCTTTTGTGAATATTAAGAATTTAACTGGCTCACAGTTCAAATTCTCTGCCAATGAATGTGATTGAACTCTCTATTTACTATGAGTCAATATATATTTTGTCTGATTTTATTTAATTTTTAATGTTTTAGAATTTTCTTACAATAGATATAAACTATTCAACGGAGGATATAATCCTTAAAAGATTTGATTGGTATCGTCAAATCTATATAACCGACCCCACCTAATGAAAAAAATCTTAATTTAGTTTGATTTGATTTATATATAAACTATTCAAACCTATCCATTAACACAACTTGATGCACTATTTATATGTATTTTGTCATGTCGACAATTTGTCTGATTCCGAATTCTATCTTGCCTCGCATTCCTTTAACTCCCAATATTAATGTTTATGAGCTCGAATTCAAGTGTAGAAAGAAATTCACAATGTATTTTATATATGATGCCCAGAGGGTAATTGAAATGCTCGCAAATTATTCCCAATACAATCAAATTCGATCGACTGGTTTGGTATTCTTCTTTTCCTTCAATTTTTGTGCCATAATTTCCCCACAATTTAATGTTTTTAACCTTGTATTCATATTCTATTATATATAATGATTAATATGTTTTTTTTCTTCTCCCATACCATAAAATCCTCCGTAATAAAACTAAATTTAATGCATTTTGATGTAGATTACGTGACAGTTTTGTTTTTGGATTGCCAATTACAAATAATAATAATAATAAATAAATAAAATAAAAATAAAAAATTATGACGTATTATTATACAGTTAAATCATATAAAAAGAATGAGTCGAAGTCTGCATTACTTGGTTCAAACACCTTGAAATATATATATATATATATAAAGAATCATATGAAAAGAATGAGTCGTGGTGTAGTTTTATGTGTAATACGGGTATGATTAGTTTTCTAAGAGGAAACAGAAGAAAATTGTTGGATTGTGTGTGTGTGAGAGAGAAAGGGCAAATAAATAATAAAAAAATAGATAAAAAAAAATTAAGGGCAGAACAATAATTTTTTATGCTAAAAAATTAAAATAGAAATTAAAAATTTTAAACGTTTAGAATGTGACCATCATTTGGATGCAAAAATTGACAATAATAACCTAATTTGAAAAATAGTTAGATGATTTTTTTAAATTTTGAACTATAAAGGGGGTTATCTATTTTAGGGTTTAATCATGCATAAGTAAATTTAAAAAATTTAAATTACAAAGTGAGATTGTTAATTTAGATGAAAAAATTATCCGAATCACTTCAGTCCAAATCATAGAAAGATTATTTATACTTTTTTAAATGATAAGAGGTTTATATATTTTTAAGCAATCACAATTAGTGTAAATTCTACCCATGATCTTTTGGAAGGAGAAAGATTAGTCTGACAAACAAATATCACACAAAATTAGGTAAATTTAAATACCTATTGTGCGTGCACGCGCGCACACACATATATATATATATATTAGAGTTCATGTAACTTCTTATTATTTAAAAATTTTATATTTATTATTATTTTTCTCTTTTTAGATATCACCTTTCATATTATGTGTTTCAATTATTTATGTGGTTCTTTTTTCCAATAATTTAATTTAAGTTGAATTTTAGTGATTATTTTTTCTTTTATATATATATATATTTTTTTTTGGAGAGAAGTATTTGAGGTTTGGCAATGAAATTAAAATGAGGAGCACTCATGACTAAGTATATGTTTGAGACGAATAGTTAGAAGTTCAACTTTAGGTTATTCAACTTTTTGAATTTTTTAAAATGATTAAATTTATCTTCTTATACTTTAAACTTTTATTTTTTAAATCATAAAAGGTAAAAATTTCAAATTAACAAAAAATTAAAAAATTAACTACTAAAAAGTGCTTTTTAAAACACAAAAAAATGTCCCTTTTTAATAGTTAACTAGTAATTACTATAAAAAAAATTAATTTTTTTTACTTCTCAAACACTATCTAATTTTTATATTTTTTAGGAATAAATTATGTTTGTCCATGAAAGTAGAAGATTTAATGATAAGAAGTATTACTTGTTTGTTGCAACAACATGCTTTTAGTATCAAACCCATAATGATGAGTTATATGACAGCAACTTTTAATCACCAAAAATAATTTCTATGCGACAATTGTTCACATTTAGTAATGAATATTTGTCACTACCGTGCACTTTCATTTCTCTTTTTTTTTTTTTTTTTTAAAGGATTTTCAGTTTTATGTTAACAAGAATCTCTTTGCATTTGATATAAGAATTATTCTTTTTTATAATTATTTAATCAATTTATAAAGTGAATACTTTTATTATTCTAAATTTATTAAATCATCCTATTTATTTTAAAATTATATATATATATTTTTGTGTGTATATAATTTGAGATGAACGGAGATAGCGTTAGTATTTGTGGAATTTTTTGTACTTTGTATTGACGAATGGACATGAAGATATTCCAACGCTCATTATTGACAGCTAGAGAATAGCTTTTATATATAGATTTGATGGTTTAAACTTTAATTTAAAATTGAAAGATTGATATAAAGTATAATGATGAATTTAGTAACTTTAAAATGATATAAAGGTGAATGAGAGAATCTTAAAGTTTTATGCTAATTTTAAGAATCTTAAGTTGAGTTTGAGTTTTAAAATTCGTGTGAAACCATCTAACAGTCAAATTTAGAATAGTTTTATCTATTAGATGAACTTTTATAAAAATTTAAAAGGTAAAAATGTAATTTTAATTTCTAAAATTATATTACAATTTTAAAAACTCTCAATCTGATATAAAGCTAATTGGTTATTTGAAATTTTTAACACTAATAATTGACATACAAAAATAATAGAAAAAAAATATCAATTTAAATATAGTAGACAGATTCATTATGAATAAATGTCAAAATCAGTTTCAAATACAATTTGAAATTTATTTCTATACGAAAGCAGTGTGTAATGTTTTTCGAAAAATATTTTTATCCATAATTTTGAAAAATAAAAAATACTTTTACTTATATTTTTTTAAAAAATATTTTATATGAAAGACTAGAGAGTGGGGTGGAATTACAAGACCTTCTGAATGCAGAGGTTGATAGAAACCGGAGTGTCGTTCCCCTCAGCCAAATCTTGCAGCTGCAGATCTTGAAGAGAGAGAATATAATCACAACTCCATTTTTCATTCCATCTCCCATTTGTTGACGATGACGTTGATATTGTGATCAGACGGCGTGGAGTACGTTGCCTTTGTTTGGTTATCTTGTTTGATGAAAGAATTAATATAATTAGTAATAATAAGTTAAAAAATAATGTGCAAAACTTATGTAATGTTAAATTGGTAATTATTTGCAGTAAGGTACATTCAATTAATAATTATATAATGTACGAGTGTTAGGGAAATTGACCGAAAAATTAACGTCGTATGTATATTATAGAGCAAAAATTGACAATCGTTTATTTTCCTTTGATTTTCCGTTCTTTTAATTTCTATCCAACTAATTAATTGCCAACCCATTCACTTCCTCCAATTTATCTGGAAAAATTATAAAAAAAAAAATTTTTATTAAATAATTTCATTTTTACGAACACATCTTTGAAAACTCAAAAGAAATTGAATTATAAAAGCTCTACTTAACAAAATTTTTAGTTATCAATTTTCATTTTCATTGTTTTGAAAACTAAATATGAAAACTCATTCATTATTTTTTTTTAATTTTTAATTTTTTAAAAATAACTATGTTTAAAATTATTGAAACATAAAAAAATATATTAACATAAGTTTTCATTTTTTTCTACAACAATAATTACTACTAGTCACAACTGACGATTATATACTATCGCCAATTGTGGTCATCTGCTTCCAACTGCCTCCATTGACGCCTATTATTAATCACAGTGGATCGATCACCCCCACCGTTAACAATTGCTGATCAGCCACTACTAATCTTTGAACGCTACTAGTGGGTTGCCACATACCTCTAATCGACTATCATCCACCTCTAATTACTCACAGCCAACTAGCATCCAACTTTGGCTAACGTTATCAGCTAGCATCACCTTAAATAACCACCAACTTTGTCGCCTATCGCATGCTACCACTTACCTTCAGCTACTATTAGCCATTACGACTCACCTCCACTGAAAAAAAAAAAAAAAAAAAAAAAATAATCCAAAAAATCTTTAA
>JAVXUM010000001.1:25546113-25565481 GCA_035590655.1 Pouteria glomerata
TATAAAATTGAACTTTAGAGTTAAAAGAATCAATACGAAGTGTACTTACGCAAAATACTGTATGTAAACCCTAGGCGAAAGAACTCTGAACTCTCTAAGTCTAAAACAATAGGTAAAAGAATGCCTCCCCTTTAAACATCAGATTCATGCCTTTTTATAGGCATACATAACATAAGGGTAAATTAGTAATTTCATCATTCCACGAAAATCAGAAATTTCACTCACGGGCGCCCATGGGAAAGTCTGGCGTGCGCCCACGGGCTTCCAACACTTTCTCAGGCTTAACTTAGCCTCGGCGGGTGCCCACAGATTTCTTCGCGTGCGCCCGCGGATTTCTGTTGCAACTCTAAGTCTGGATAGCTTGCTGTTCTGCAGTTCTGACGCAGTTTTGACCTTGAAGATGGATGATCGGCTAAAACACAAAAGTTGTTCTTCTTCGAGTCCTCTTTCCAACGCAATAAGAGTCACCTCAATCAGAGCTCCGAGTGAAAAGTTATGCTGAAAACATGAACAGGGTATCCAAACCTACACAATTCAACAAATGTGTAAATATCACAATAAAGTCAACAAACTATCAAAATAAAACACTTCCAAACATGTGATATTATAGCAGAATTGATGCACAATCACACCCCCTAACCTAGATTGTGCTAGTCCCTAGCAAATCATGAACTCAAAACATGGAAGGTATAACCAATGTGTAGGAGGACATCTACCAATGCACTTTTTTATTCAAACAATAATTAAAATAAACTCTACTACTAAGGTGATGTCCATTTTCGTAGGAGACACACGACCACACTTAGCACGTGAAGTAAGCCCTTTAAACCCATAAGTTCCCTCTAGTGGACGGGTAAGGTCTCGTGAGGGTTTGTAGTGATGTTACCCACAAACATCAATGGTATGGTCTCAAGGTGTCAAAGAGTGATTAAGGTCAACAATACCTCAAGTTCAAGTCCAACAAGTCACAAAGCGCAAATATCAGGTGTAATTACCAAGTGCTAAGCATGAATACATGGACTATTAACATAGGAGAAACATGTGTACAAAACAGTGGCATTCATTCCACAAGGTTACAAGAGCATAAACAGACTAGGTTTTGACTTCAAATCCTCGCTGGGTATATACCACTCATAAAAAGAAGTTCACTCATCATGGGGTTCACTTAAATAATGCCATCCTAGTTGCACAAGATCCCACAAATGAACAAATTTACTGAATTACAGTTTAGAGTGGATAGCTCATATCATAACTGTTAATGCCATGCGATAGATTACACCACATGACCTAGACAAGTCCACCACAAGCACACATAAGAGTTGCTCACTCAGAATCCACTAGGTCTTTTATTCGGTTGTAACTTGGCCATGGGTACTGGTTAAACAATGAAAGTTATGGAATTCAAAGCACATGTCTTGGATATATATAAGCCACAATGTCCAAGTCCTAAACTATCCATCTCCTCTCCAAACCCTAACAAGAACCACAACACGAAACTTATTCACAAACTTACAACAACTCTTGAGACATTCTCACAGATTGCTAGTACTGTACAAGTCCCATAATTGCATAAACAAAAGGAATGAAAATATATATATATTTTTTTTGATTATGTTTTTATTTTTCATTTTTTCATTTTTTTTTGATGAATAATAGACTAAACAACCTATGAATTCTCATCCCAACATCTTCTCTCATATTGTTCTCCATGGCTTACACTCCTTACCTAAATTCACAACTTAGACATTGAGGCACTTCCACAACCCAAAACATGTGAGGGTGAGTTTTAACTTGTGTGAATAGGTGAAAGGGAAAGTACATGAGGTGAGAATCAAGATAATTAAAAAAAAAAAACATAACGAAAAGGCTTTAAGTTGGTTCCTAAGGCAATGTTTAACAAGGACATAAAGGCCCAAAAATAACAAAGAGGGCCTAGCATCATGTTCAAAGCTTGCAACGACTCATACGTGCCAAGTGAATACTCATGCAAGTATGTGTAATGCAATTAAGACATTAAAAACTAAGATAAAGAACAGCTGAGCTAAAATAATGTACAACCCCTCTAGAAAAGAATAACAAGCCCAAAAGCTCACAATTAGGGGTATAAGTCTCCACATAGTCACAATATGCACAAGTAACCAATGATCCACAAAGTTCATTATTAAGCACATAAGTTCTCCTATAATAGCAAAAACAATGCACTTGATTATGACACATTCAACTTAAACTAAGTTCCTTTATCAAAGCTTGAACAAGATTTATTTATCACTTTCTCACTCAAATTCACCATCAACCAAACCATGAGAGTTTTTTTTTTTTTTTTAATTTTAATTTTTTTCTTTTGCTAAATTTTTTTCCTAAATTTTTATTTTTATTTTTTTCCTCAATATATATATATATTTTTAATGAAATGTAAGTGATCATGCGTCATCATGCGAGCTCTACCCCCAACCTAAATTAACATTGTCCTCAATGTGAAAACCCTAAAAGAAAAGTGGGTATAAAGATCAATAAATATAT
Organism: Pouteria glomerata; assembly: GCA_035590655.1. NCBI lineage: Eukaryota > Viridiplantae > Streptophyta > Magnoliopsida > Ericales > Sapotaceae > Pouteria > Pouteria glomerata. The sequence continues at coordinate 25,548,634 of JAVXUM010000001.1, forward strand.
AGCACATAAGCCAAGCATGCACCTGAAAAGATAACCCCACAAGTAATAAGAACACCCTCCAACCTAGTTTCTACAGCATTTCCAACAATAACTAACAACATATGTCCTAGTTTAAGCTCAAAATGTAGAAACATAAGGTAAATAGGGTGGATATTACCTCAATAGCTTCCTTATTTGAAGAAAATAAAAGCTATACAGGAAAAAATATTAGAAAGAAAACAAAAGAAAAATAAAGAGAAAATAAGACAAGAGAGAGAGTTAGTACAAAAGATAAAATCAAAATAAAATAAAAGAAAATAAGAGAAGAAAATCAAACCAAAAAAAAATATAAAAATAAGAAAAAGAAAATTCTAATCTACTATATACAAAGTAAATGAACAATAGGGGTCATCCAACACCCATTCTATCCCATGTGTTCACAAAAGGTTTAAAAAATAGAATGTTTTCTTCGAGCTCATGAAACCTCGAAAGTGAACTGTCCTCGGGTGTGAGACACCCCGAGGGATGGAATGCCAAGTGAGGTTTATAAAACCTCAGATGCGGCCTTAATACAAGCAAAGACATGGACATGGTGGGTTCTATCAGTCTCTTAATACCTAAAAAATCAACGTACTCACCTCTAATGTCTATTACCTCCCCCCAATGATGGTTAATCACAATGTAATCACTCACAGTCCCTAGAGTAAGACTTTCAGATGGGGCTAATTCAAGATGCGAGAGATGCACACTATTCTCAATCTTAGGTGAACATGTGAGTGAACAAGGATCAACGGACTCATTGATATGCTCCTCGGGCCATGTGGCATTCAAATGCTCAGTTGGAGTCAAGGGACTCTCAATAGGATCCAAGGTGGTCAGGGTAGGTTGAGTGTTAAGCTCAGTCGTAGGAAAAGATTGCATGTCTCCTAGACTCTCGGTAGATGGTACAAAAGTATCTTGCATAAGAGTGTCAACAGGGAAATGAGAAAGAGGCTCATCCCATATATTATCCTCAACATAACTAGGGTAATTATCCTACTTAATGCCTATGGTCTCAAATTGTGCATTACAAGGTTCATTAGGCCAATTATCCCGAGGCTCCTCAGACTGGCCCTTGGTGAGTGGAAAAAAATTAGGATATGCAAACTCCGATTAGTTGGGCTTTATACATGTGCTGTTTCCAAAGGATGGATCATAAGGATCAAACGAAGTAGAAACATGCATGAAATAGTCTGTGTGGTTTCTAAGTGCATGAGATTCAAAATAAGGTTCAAGTCTTTTCCATGGCTTGGTATGTTCATAAAAAAATTCAAGGAATGACCATGCCTCGCCGAGAGTGAGGTCAAGAAATTCCTTACCCAAGACTTTATCAAATGCTTGGTGCAACTCACGAGATAAAGCATTGTATAATATGGCGATGATGTCTCCTAACTCTAATCCGTGACTTAGGAAAGTGCCCAAAAGTATTTTAAATCTCTCCCAACATTTATAAAATGCTTCACCCTTCTTTTGATAAAAATTTTTGATTTAGAGGCTATAAGTGAAGGTTTGATGAATAGGGAGGTATTTTTCAATAAAAGCATGATGACATTGTTCCCAGGTGGTCTATTCACCAAAATCATAGCACCAGTCACCATCCACATTTTGCAAAGATAAAGGGAAAAACATGAACCTAAGTCTCTTACTCATGTTCACATCATCACATAAACCACACACTGCCTCAAATCGATCAAGGTGAAGACATGGGTCTTCCTCCTCGTGCCCAAAGAATTGGGGTAATTGGTAATAGGTCTCTATTGTATAGTCATATCCAAATTGGTCACTTAGAGACTCTATGTAAGCTGGGGCATCAAAGGGACCATGATAAAATTCACCAAAATCCATGTCTATGATAAGAAAACAAAAATGAAAACAAAATAAAACAAGAAAAACTACACTAAAATGCGACCTAAGTTAACTAACATGCAAACTAGGTCCTATGATGTGCAAATGTATATGTTATAATGCAAAAGAAAGAAAGCTACTAATAAAGACATGGAGGAAAGGGATAATTCACCCAATTTCTCAAGTAAACTCCCCTTAACTCCTAAGTCTAGCACTTAATTGCCTTCCCCGGCAACGGCGCCAAAATTTGACCTTGAACCGTAAGTGCACGGGTCGTAGTAGGTAGCAAATTTAAAATTATAAAAACAGTATAGAGTACTGGTCATTCTCTCCACAGGGAAGGCTGTTTTGAAAGTACTAGACTTGTTCTCTTATTTTAGTAGGTAAACTTAATCTAACCTAAACTAAATTTGGATTATGGGGATGCTTAAATATGAGTTTGGTTGAGGATGATGGAGTGAAGGAATCAAACTAAAACAAGACCATTAAAAATAATATTAACTAAAATAATCTTGACTTCTCACCAATCCGGTGGTGATGTGGTATAGAATAACTTGAACTTGTAGGCATACAATGGAAATCACAATAGCCAAGCATTTTATCAAATATTTTGTGTTCAAACACACAAGGACATTGAAACATACAATCGGACTTAGCATCCTCATGTAGGTTGTGTCACGAATGGCTCGATTTCTACCAAAAATTCTTAGTTATGGTTTTATTTTGGAAAGTGAGTTTTACGTTTCACTGGGACATTGAAACGGAGTATAAAATCTCAAGAATTTCTTCTAAAAAATCCTACACCGATTTATCATAAGCAAAAGTGTTGAAATGGGTTAACCAACTATTGTGAAGGTTCCATGTATGCTAGTTCAAAACCTTATTTGAAAATTATATGCAAACGAGTTCAAAATTCTAATACCGACATCACCACCTTCAAGGGTTCGTAGCCAAGAAGGTGATTTAGCCTCGCATGGCAAGAAATAAATTAAACATAAACATTCAACAAAATAGTAAAAGGTGAAGAGCAATTGAAAATGAAATAAGCAAAATAAACTGTAAAACTTAGGATTGATAAATTGAAATGAACTTACAAAGTATTCATGAATAGAAACCCTAGGCGGAAGGAATTTGAACTCTTCTTTATTTTAAGTTAAAATAAGGTAAAAAAAAACGTCCTTATAATATGGTAGAACAAGTATTTATAGATACACAAACATAAGGGTGAAATTGTCTTTTTACAGAATGAAAGAAAACCAAAAGTCACTCAGATCAGGCGCCCAAGCCTAGGTGCGGGACGCCCTAGGCACTGTTTACTCAAATTTTAGCCTCTAGGGGCGCCCAATTGACAAATGTTGGGGCGTCCAAGCCCAGTGGGGCGCCCGACGTAGGTTGGGGTGCCCGAGCTTCAAGGTGGGGCGCCCGAGGTACTGTTTATCAGCTCCAGAATTCTTGACAGCTTCATGTTCTGACTTTACAGCTCAATTTTGACCTTGAAGACGATGGATTCAATCTTCGGCTAAAACACAAAAGTTGTAGGTCTTTGAGTCTTCTTTCCAAATCAACAAGAATCACCTCGATCGGAGTTACAAGAAAAAAGTTATGATAAAAAACTGACAGGGTGTCCAAACATGCACAATCCAACAAATGTGTAAATATCATAATAAAATCAAAGACTTATGAAGATAAAACACTATCAAACATATGATATTATATCACAATTGATGCATAATCAGTGATTGCCAAATTGCCATACCTTGAGGCTTATACACAGTGCCAAAGTTTGAGAAATTTGATGGAACGAGGGGATGTGCTAGAGAGTATATGGTTTGATTTATTAATTCTTTGGGTACACATGCCTAGGATAATAACTTATGGCTAAGGAAATTCTCCAAATCCCTAATCCACTAGGCTTATACCTGATATGCTAACCTCCCAGTAGAGTTGATAAATTCTTGGGATGATTTAGTAAAAATGTTTTATGCTAAGTTCTTTTATGTAGATGAAAGATTAACTACTCTTTATCTTATGCAGGAGACTCAAAAACAAAAGAAAGATCTTTATCATATATCATTGATTCAAATAGAAGGCAATTGAAATTTAAGGCCCAATTTTAGAGGATTAAATGGTGAAAATGTGTATAGAGGGGATGCATACGACTTTTAAAATGCACTTGGTAAACCATCTGTTTTTAGACTCTAGTGTTGTTTAGCTGCAAAAAACCTTAGTGAAATAGTAAGAGGGTCATTTTGACTACTTATCACCCTACTTGTGCTATCGCTTTGTAATAATTAATTATGGTATTTCATAGAAAGAAAAAATGCACCGAAGAGAAAGTATATGCCATAGAGATTGATGAGGCAACACTAGCTTATAGAAAAAATAAGAATAAAGAAAAATGACTAAGGATAATTGAAGGGTCAGCCCCTTTCCCAGCCCATATCTCTAACACTGATTTGAAGGCTCTTCTTGAAACATCAACTGCAAATGGCACGGTTACTCTGCCTGAGCCCAAGAATTATAACAATACACGAAGAGGAAACTGGGATTTTGCACTTATCACTGAATAATGAGTCATCCCATAAGAGAATGCTTGGTATTTTGATTTTTATTTTATGAGTTGGTAAGGGATAATAATTTGAAAATCACCTCGAGAGATGTTCTTAAGGATCCGCTATCGCGGCATAAAGAGAATAGGAATATGACTATAATCTCTCATCATAAGGAGGAGCAACCTGTGTGGGTAGTAAGTATACGGACGAGTAAAACATGCCCAAAGTTCAATAATGTTAGTGCAGAGTCCATAAGTAAGACTCCTAGATTCAAGAATTTCTTCAATCAATTGGTGTTGATTAAAGAAACTAGAACGAATGTAGTTAGGGCTTTGCTCTAAGTAGTGGAAACTAATCAGAAGGAGTGTATGGAAGTCAGTGGATCAGTAGGGGGAATTCTCAAAGAATATTTGTTATCCCCCAATTTCACAGAAGGGGATAAACAGGTTCAGCAATCGCATAATTACTCGTTATATGTTCCAGTGGAACTCAACGGTATGGAGTTTTCAAAAGGATTCCTAAATAAAGGGGCTTCTATCAACATACTCATCTTAACAACATTTCAAGCTGCAGGGATTCTTAGGGGACATTTGGTAAAGGAACCCATTACTATTAATAGGTTTGGAAGTCAATGACAAAGATCACTGGGAATGTGTAAGTGATGTTAAAAGTAGGAGATATTGTTTCCCTTACGAAATTCCATGTTGTTGACTCCTCTACCTTATATTATGTCCTTCTGGGACGGGCATAGTTACATCAATTTGTGGCTATTCCCTCTATGTATTACTAGTGCATAAAGCTATATGGAATAGTAAGGTAGTCACGATTAGTGCATCCCATACACCATTCTAAGAAGATGAAGCATATATGGCTGATACAGTGTTTTATTATTAGGTGAATGAATATCTAGAGCCAGTACCACCCAGAAGAATTCACATCCCTGAATGGCCAGAAGAATAGCAACACAAAAGAACACCATAAGGGTATGATTCGGCGAGTCCCTATATGATTAGATAGAAGTGAGGCGATGGAAAAAGTAGTTTGTCATTTATAATGGTATGAGAGGTCAATGAACTAAGGTAGAGAACCTAACCTCTAACTAGAAGATGAAGAATGGTTATTCTTAACTCTTCTCTCTACTACCCCAGGGAAGAAGAAGAAGAAGAAGTATAAAGAGCAACAGAGGAAACAATAGAGGTGACTTAAAATCCAAAGGAAGTACGAACAACTCTAGAATGCCTAGAAGATGGCCTAAAGCCACAGAAACAAGTGTTGGAGAAATTAACCTTGCCATAGAAGGAGAGATGAGGCATTCTATTTTTATATGTGGAGACTTATCCCAGATACAAAATGAGAAGTCAATAACTCTGATAAGGGATTACTCAAATGTTTTTACATGGACTTATTCTGAAATGCCTGGGTTGGTTATAGAAGTTACCATGTATCGCTTAAACATTATCCCCAATGCCAGGCCCATCAAACAGGAGATAAGGTTCTACAAACTTGTGGTAGAGCTCAAAATCAAAAAAGTAGTAGAGAAATTATTAGTGGTGAAATTCATAAAACCCATATAGCATCGCTTGTGGTTTTCAAGCATTATGCCAATAGTAAAGAAAAATGGACAAATTAGGGTGTGTGTGGATTTTCAGGATTTGAACAAGGCCTGCCTAAAATACGAATTTCCTTTGCTAAGCTTTGATACACTGATTGATTCCACCTCTAGACACCATATGTTTTTGTTTTTGGACAAACTTAGTGGATATAATTAGATTAAGATGGCTCCAAAGGATGCTCAAAAGACAGTTTTTCAGACTCCCATTGGTAATTTCTTCTATGCTAGTGTCATGCCTTTTGGATTAAAGAATAGATGGGCAACTTACCAAAGGGCCATAGCAGTTATATTCCACGACCTGTTTCATTATTGTCTAAAATTCTATGTTAATGACCTGCTGGTGAAGATGCAGCAAAGAACATTCTATATAAAGGATTTACAGAGAGTTTTGAAGAGATACCGCAAATATAAGTTAAAGATGAATTCGCTTAAATGTTCTTTCGGAATGACAATGGGTAAATTCCTGGGATGCATAATGTATTGCAATAAGATTGATGCTGATTTAGCAAAAGTACTAGCATTAAAAGAAATGTCGTGACCTACTAATTAAAAAAGCTCAAAACATTCCTAGGAAAGGTGTTGTACTTACAGAGGTTTGTCCCAACTTTGGCTAAGGTAACATAACCTTTCAATCTTTTGCTGAAGAAAAATGTAGAATTTGATTGGGGAAAGGAACATTATAAAGCATTTGATAATGTAAAGAAAATCTTTTCGCCAACTACAGTCATGATTTTGTTACTAACCGAGTATAACATCACTTGCAAAGTCCCATAAGCTATAAAAAACCAAGCCCTGATGGATTTATTAGCGAAATTCCCCTCTAAGGTATATGAACCACCCTCGAAAGAATTGCCGAGAACGATTTTCAAGCCACAACCATTGAAGAAAAAGAGTGGTCCTTAGTTTTTGATGGGTCTTCTACTTTAGAAAGATGAGGTGCATGGATTGTATTAAGTTTACCTTCATGAGCTAAGATTGACTTGTCGTTCAAGCTTGAGTTCTGATGTTTCAACAATGAAGCAAATTATAAAGCATTGATACCAGGATTGTTGGTCGTGCGAGAATGAGGGTTGACCAAAGTGTGTATCAAAGAAGACTCGAAGCTACTTATCAAGCAAACTAGTGGGGAGTATGCCGTTAAAGAACCCTCCCTAGTATTATACCTGGACAATTATTCATATTTAGATAGAGCATGCCCTAAGGTCTAACAATAGGTACCCAAAAGCACTAGCTACATTAGCCTCTAAAATAGAAGTTGAAAAAAAAAAGAAGGTAGCATAAAAGTGATAAAAAGAACATTACCATGCTCAGTGACGAGCACTCTACCAGAGGAGACTATGGAAGATTGGAGATCACCCATCATTAAAAAACTAAAAGAGGATGAAGGTAAAGTCCCTACGACTCAACTAAAGCACTACACCGTTTGCCAGGGGCTATTATACGATAGAGCTCCAAGGGGCACTTTAGTTAGATATTTGGGAGAGAATGAAGTTAAAGAGAAGTTAGTAAAAATACATAAATGAACATGTAGAATAGGAGAAGTCAGTCTCTATGGGAAGGCCCAAAGGCAAGGCTATTTTTAGCCATCGATGGCTGAAGAAGCCACAGTGATTCAAAGATAATGTCCCATATGTCAGGAAAGTCTAAATAAAGGAAAAATGCAATTTTGTCTATACCCCTATGGATTGGACACAATATTACATCAATTACCTAGCAAAAGTATTACTTTTGTTACTACAGAGGATGTCACAGTAATTAGAAAAGTTTTTTTTTCTTTGTTCATAAGGGACAACTTTAAAGATATAGCTTCGAGGCTTGGCTGGAACAGAAATATAAGATGCTTTAGAAAAAAGACATGAAATGGAACATCAGGGAGGAGGAAGTTATACAATCATATGCTGTATGCAGGGTGCTACTGGCCAACGATGAAAGAAGATACAAAAAATTATACAAAGAAGTGTCATTTGTGCCAAATGCATTCCTACCTCATTCACCCAATTGTAGTAAATCTTTGAATAGTGGGAACTCCATAGCCTTTTCATACTTGGGCAATGGACTTAATTGGTTCTATTAACCCTCCTTCTTGCAACAACATTTGGATCATTACAGCAATAGAGTTGTACATTAATTAAGTGGAAAGAATTCCTTTATGAAGAGCCACGGGATTAGCAGTATCAAATTTTATTCAAGAGTACATTATCTGTCACTTTGGGATCCCTAAGGTAATACTCTCGGATAATAGCACTCATTTCATCATATATGGGACATTTTTTAGCTTTGTGTAAAGATTTACACCTTAAGTCATCTGTGTACTATCCCAATAGAAATAAGCAGGTTGAAGCTATAAATAAAACCTTGCTCATGACATTGAGTCAGATGCTAAAGAATTAACATTCTAATTGGGCCCATGCATTTCCAATGGCTTTATGGGCCTACAAAACATCGAAGAAGATATCTACACAGATGACTCATTTTTCCTTGGTCTATGGCACCAAGGCCATCCGTCTAGTTGAGATAGTAATACCTTTGGCAAGGATAGCTCTCTGAAGTAAAGTAATCCTAAAGTCCAAACTTACAGATCTAGAGGCTTTGGATGAAAGAAGAGATAAAGCTAAAGAGAATCTGAAGATATACCAAAGCTTAGTTAACCGGGCTTATGACTCATTGGTAAAGCCCAGGCAATTTGAAGAATGAGATTTAGTATATTGAAGATAGCAAATGATGCGAACCCTAAAAGATGAAATCCTTGAGCCCATAATCAAAATTAGAATACTTATCCTAAGACAACTAAAATTAGATTAAGAACCTTAACCGTTAATTACCAGAATCAAGAACTGAATATATACAATTTAAATGCCACAAAGATGCAATCATTGATAAGTTCTGAAAGTTCAATGAAGAACTGAAGAGAAAGTTCTCTCTATCTCTTATAATGTAAAAACTAGTCTCTTATAAAAGATGTCTTTCGCGTTATATATAGCTCGCGTAAAGAAATCCTAAAAAAAACCATAATTTAATCAAATTCTAATTTGATTAAAGTCCAAAATAGGCATGGGCTTAAGTTAACTACTATCTAGTCAGTGTAAAATAAAACATAAACATAAATAATTTAAATAAACATATGCTACATCTTTAATAAAACCTAAACAGCTTGAAGCCCAATCTGTATAAGTCTTGTATATCCACTCCCATAAAATGACTTTATTCTTATTCGGATCCCATAGACTAAAGCTTGATCCTCCTTTAAGCCCAACTTTATATTTGACACCACCTTAGAAGAATTCCTTAAAACTTTCTTAGCCTAAATGTTATGAATTAGAAAATTTATTGCCTCTTTGATCATCTCGGCCCTAACACTTGTAATTGGTCCAACCGTCACATGTAATGGATCTTGTTGATTCTCATTATTCCTCATCTCCTCAAAAGGATTCAGCCTCAAATCGTCACCTACATCAAAAGGAGAAAGATTATAAACATTAAATATAGCACTGACATTATACTCACCTAGAAGATCCAACTTGAATACATTATTATTTATCTATTCAAGGACTTGTAATGGACCATCCCCTCTAGGTTGCACCTTAAACTATATTTGGGTTGGACCTTTTTCTTCCTTATATGCACGTAAACCTAATCACTAGGTTTAAAGATAACATGCCTGCAGCCTTTGTTGGCTTTAGATACATATTGTTCGTTTTTCTTTTCTATGTGTTGTTATATACTCTCATGGAGTTTCTCTAGCATTTTAGCTTTTTTCTTCCCTTCATATTGTCTATACTTTACCATAATGTTGTAGATAGCTTTTCAATCAACACGCATCTTCCAGGATCAACCCTTCTTAGGCACAGGTAGCACTGGAATTGCGCATGAACTAAAGCTCGCTCACCCTTAGGTATCTTTTAGCTAGTAGCTCCTCAACTTTCCTTTGAAGCTCTTTTGTCTCCTCCGAATTACTTCTATAGCTGGTCGATTAGGAATTGTAGCTCCAGGCATAAAATCAATTTGATGGTTATCCCTTTAATGGGTGGAAACCCACTATAAACATCATCAGGTAATACATCCTCATATTCTTGCAACAAAGAAACAACAACACTACCCAAAGATTTGTCAAAATCATTAGTATTAAAACATGCCTCTTTGGTTAGTATAAAAGCTCTCTTCACGTTACTTTTCTTGGCATAAAAGCTTGTTTGCTTTTCTATTTTTTTCTCACTCAATTACTTTTCTATTTTTCTGTCATTCTCATTTTTTTGCACTATTAGCCTCTTTTGCATTTTTATTCTCAATCTTTTTTTTTTTTTTTTTTTTTTCACTCTTAGCCTTACCTACTCCTCTCAGCTCAGTTTCTCTCTTTAACTTCAATTTGTCTTCATATACTTGCTTTGAGGTTGACGGTGCAGGGATAGTAGATTTGTTATTTTTTACAAAGGATTACCTATTCTTGAACCTATCATGAATAACCTTCCTATCAAATTGCCAAAGTCTGCCCAACAGTATGTGACCCACATACATGGGAACAACATCACAACGTATTTCATCATTATACTTTGCAATTGAAAAGAAACTACCACTTACCTATTTACCCTTATTTCCTCACTCATTCAACCATTACAACTTTTATGACCTTGGATGTTTTATAGTAGACAAGTTTAATTTTTTAATTAAAGTAGCTATATTGGTGCAACTACCCCCATCGAGAATCATACTACATATCTTGTTATTGATGTGGCATTTAGTATGAAAGATGTTTTCCTTTTGCTGCTCTAATTCATCCTGCTTGGTTTGAGCACTCAATGAATGCCTAGCCATAAGTGTTTCACCCTTAACTGGATACTCAACACCATCATCACTAACATTCTTATTAGCAATATTTAATCATCATCACTATCACTTTCAATTTTCACTTCTCCACTATCATGTAAGATCATAGTATTTTTTTCGGACATTGAGAAGATATGTGTCATGTCCGCAAACAATAAAAACAATCGATATTATGATGATGAGTCGTTTAGGAATCAACTTTACCTATATTTTTGGTGGAAACATCTTCTTTACCCTTAGGTGGTTCGGTATTAGCCTTAGAAATAGCCGTTATCCTTTCTCCAATTCAGTTTCCACAAAGAAAATAAATTGGAATTTTAGTTTAGCCTTAAACTACCATTTCTTTTACCTTCATAACTATAAGTAGCATATCATCTAATTCTACAAAGTGTTGTAACTCTACAACATTTGCAATATTATGGTTCAAACCATTCAAAAATCTTACCATAGTAACTTCTCTATCTTCCTCTACATTCTATCGAATCATAGCTACTTCCATCTTCCTATGGTAATCTTTTGCACTTTTAGAACCCTAAGGTTTTGCAACTTCTAAAATAGTTTACTAAATTAATGGCTAAGGATAAATCTTCTCCCCATGACAACATTCATCTCACCCCACGTCTCAATTGGCTTTGATTACACTGGAAAAGTGTAACTACTAGCTCAATAAATTAGTATATATTTTCGATAGTTGTTTAATAAGTTTATATATTCAGCTATATTTTATATTAATATACTTCGTTTTCTTAAATGCTGTGAGGACGGTGACAATTCTTTAATAAATGACAGAAACCGAAAAAGAAAAATCAATAGAGTAAACATCAGAGCTGTGTAGTGGATCGGGAACAAGTTTGGAGCTAAATAACCAAGCAAAGAGGTGAACATGTACTCTGTGGTCCGGACCACTTGGCGTACAGTCCGGACCACCAAGTATCCCAGCAAGATGAAATCTATACACTGTGGTCTGGACTACTAGGTACACGATCTGGACTAGACGGTTTATGTAATCCTTCGAGCTTTGTTTGTTAGGTTTTAGATTTTGAGACTGATAAATACCAAAGGTGTCTATGTTTTGGGGGAGACTTTTTTCAGACTTTATTTCAGCCATTTTAGGGTTTAGATTTTCAATTTTTTTTTTCTAGAGTTTTCGCTGAATATTAATTATGTTTTGGAAGTGCACTATTATGTTGTTCTGTTCTCTTTCCGTTGTGGTTGTGTTACGATTGATGTTTATGCTTTCGAAGTACGATATCTCATTACTTTTAATTTAATATAAGTTTATTTTATTGTTTGATTTCTTGAAATTCTAGATTTTCTTCTTGGTTTTAACCTACGAATGTAATGGAATCAAAGAAAGGGATTTGAATACATTATTTTAAATGAAATATCATACTTTTGTAAAAACGTAACAGTCGTCAAACCTGTGTTTAACTTTAGAAATCGAATCACTGTGTTATAATTGAACTTTGGGTACAAAGTGTTACTTGTGTACATCAAATGTTTGATTCAATGTCCCTATGACTTCGAAATAAATTTCAAAACCCCTAGTTTATCGATTTGTGTACGGAGAGTTGTTTTAAAGTTTTATCTTCCAATCTAGCACTACAGGTGTAGAGGTTAGATTGAGTTATAAAGGGTATTCAAATCTATGTCTTTGAGTACATTACAGGAATAGGTTAAAACCAAGTTTTCTCAAGTAAAAGTAATTCAATTAAAGCTTTAAAAACAAATTTAAAATTCTCATCTACAATTTGTGGTTTTAATTTCGTTTTGCTCAAAAGAAACATAAAGAAAAAAAGTTTTATATTTTCTATCGTATTTTCTTTTCTAGTTCAGAAATCCTAAAAAGATTTTTTTATTTAAATTTTCTAATCATATTTTTTTCGCAAGCACGTCTAAATCTAGTTCTTTTAATTGTAGTCATATCCTTGCTCCCTGTGGAAACATCTAGACTAAACAACGACCTCCTCTTGTACTTAAGAGTCTAAGCCTCTATAATTTCTGAGAGCAGTCAAGTTTTTAGCACCGTTGCCGGGGAGTAATGGTTAGTGTGACAAGTTCAAAGAGTAATGCGAAACGTGCTTACTATCATTTTTAACGCAGTTGGACTTGGATTTCTAGGTGACATCGCTCCAATTTCTTTTGCTTTTATTTTAGTTAGGAATTGTTAGAGAATTTCTCTTAAAATAAAAAAAAAAAACATATTCATTTGCATATTATATAGCCTAGCTTGCATGTTTGTTCACTTAGGTTGCACTTTAGTGTAGTTTTTCTCCTTTCTCATTTTGTTTTTACTTTTTATTTTCTTATCATGGATATGTATTTTGGTAATTATACTCATGGTCCCTACGATGCCCAACTCTATATAGAGTTTCTGGGTAACCAATTTGGATATAAATATACACTAGAGAACTATCACCAGTTACCCCAATTCTTCAGCAATGAGGAGGACGACAGACCCGTGTCTTTACCATGATAGGTTTGAGGCAGTGTGTGGTTCTTATGATGTTAGAATGAGCAAGAGACTTAGGTTCATGTTTTTCCCTTTATAATTGCAAGGTTTGGCCGGTTACTGGTGCTGTGATGGTGAATGGACCACTTGGGAACAATTTCGTCAAGCTTTTACTGAAAAATACCTCCCTGTTTATCAAAATTTCACTCATAGCCAACAAATTAGAAATTTTTATCAAAAGATGGGTAAACCATTTTATAAATGTTGGGAGAGATTTAAAATATGTTTAGACACTTTCCTAAATCACGGATTAGAGTTAGGGGACGTCATAGTCATCTTATATTCATCTCTATCACGTAAGTTGTACCAGGCATTTGATATAGCCTTAGGTAGGGACTTTCTTAATCTCACCATGGATGAGGGCTGGTCATTCCTAGAATCGTTTTATAAGCACACTAGGCCCTGAGAAAGTCTTAAACCTCATTTTGTACCTCATGCACTTGAAAACCACATTGACTCTTTCTTGCATGCTTCTACTTCATTTGATCCTTATGATTCATCCTTTGGAAGTAGCACATGTGTGGAGGTAGACTACTCGGAGTTTACATGTCCTAATATTTTTCCAATCACCGAGGGCAAGTCTGAGGAGCCCCGGGATTATTGGCCTAGTGAACCTGGTAATGCACAATTTGAAATCATGTTGGGGATAATGTATGGGATGAGCTTATTTCTCATTTTCCTCTTCACTCTCCTATACAAGAGAACTTTGTAACATCTATCGAGAGTCAAGGAGACATACAATCCTGTCCTACAACTGACCTTAAAGCTCAACCCACCCTGACAACCCAGGTGACCTTAGAGAGTTTGGATATTCATTCTGAGAGCATTAATGCTATAGGTTCAGGGGAGCACATTAGTGAGCCAGTCTCTTTAGTTTAATCATGTTTTATCACACCACTCATTGAGACTACATCTGATATATCTCCTTTTATTGGGGCTAATACACACGATGACTTAGTTATGAAGGCCCCCATGTTTGATAGGAAGTATGATTTGAATTATGGTTGGGTTCTTACTTCAGTACCATAAGACTATGATAAGTGTGAATTTCCTATATCATCATTTGAGAGTTTGATAGATAGGCCTGAAAGTGAGAGTAGTGCACAACTCTTCTCTTCTGCCCTAATCCCAACTGAGATTCATACCGCTAGATCTGAACATGTATTGTATACAAGTGATGACACATGTCGGGAGGGGGTAACCAAAAAAAAAAAAGTAGGGTGCATTGACTTTCTAGGTGTTGAGGGGATACTAGAGAATACATAACCACAGTCTATGTTTACATATGCAAATAATTTTGGGCCATATTTAGGGTTCAGGGATCCCCACAAGGCCATGTATTCTCTAGTATTCTTTACACTTGGAGCGCACTCACTTGCGTTACCTCCACGGTTAGAAGAGCATATCATTGAGTCGGTTGACCTTAGTTCACCTTTTGGCTTAGCCCCATCTAATAGTCTTACTAAGGGGATTGTGAGTGACTACCATGAGACTGACCATCATTGGGGGGATGTAGTAGACGTGGGAGAAGCTTACATAGACTTTATGGATGTCGAGGGAGCATTAAACCCCATTATTTCCATATCAAAAGACTTTTTAGGTGTTGAGAGATTATTAAAGCCCACCATTTCTACGTCCATTGATTTCTTGGGCATTAACAAACTTATTGAAACCACCATGGCCATATCCATGCAGGCATCACGACCGCATTTGAGGTTTCATGAACCTTATTTGGCATTTTGTCTCTCGGTGTGTCTAACACCCGAAGAGCATCCACTTTCGGTGTCTTGTAAGTCCAAAGAGAACCTTTTATTTCTTAAACCATTTGTGGACGCGTAGGATAGGAAATGTGTTCGATAACTATTTCTTTGTTTTATTTTTACATAGTAGATTAGCTTTTTCTTTTGTTATTTTGTTATTTATTGTTAGTTTAGATTTTTTTTATTTATTCTCTTTTCTTTTATTTTTCTACTAACTTTCATTCTTCTTTTACTTTATTTTTCCTTTTCTTTTTATTCTCTTTTAATTATAAAATTCTTACTTATAAAAAAAAATTTATAACAATTTTCTTGTCTAACTCTTTCATTTTTATTCAAATAAGGAAGCTTCTGAGGTAATATCCTTTCTCCCTTTTTATTTTAATTTTCACTTCCATTTGGTATTTCATTTATATGTTGGGAGTGCTGTAAAATCTAAGTTAGGGGGATATATTAGGTTATGCCTTGAGTTTCGTAAAAAAAAAAAAAATATGATGCATGCTTAGGTTATTTTGTGCTTTGTTTTTATTTATACCCTTTATGGTTATAGTATTCATTATGCTCACTATTGCACACTACGAATCCACATATGCTTCATGGTCTTCACATTGAGGACAATGTGAATTTTAAGTTGGGGGTGATAGGGTTCGCATGATGAATTAATTTGAGATGCATAAAAAATAAAAAAAAAATAATTTTTGGACAATTTAAAGCGATCTTGACTTAGCATGATTAGACCTTCCATATGTCTATAAACTAGTTTGGTGGCGGTAATAGTCATAACGATAGTGAATGGCTTATTTTTAATATAGAAATAGGGAATGATAATTGAAATTAAGTACTATAATACCTTGACTTTTTCAAGTGAATGTACATAAGGAATTTGATATGTTTTGTACTTAATTTGTAATCTAAGTTAGGGGATCACTCTAGAACTTCATTCTAGCTTAAGGATGATGACATTAGAGCATATTTAAACCCTAAATTTGATTAGGTTAACATTGGTTCAAGGTTTAGGGAATTGGAAACCCTAATTGTCCAAATGGAACTAAGTGATTGATTAATTGGTTTTAAGTGTTTTAAAGCTTCAAAGTGTTAGGGAATTGGCTTAGGATGAAGAGGAATAAATTATTCTAGAGGGTTAGAATGGTAATTAGGGTTCAAAGGATGATTAGAATGGAAAATGGTGAGGTGGCCGGCCATGTGGAAGAAATTACATAAAATTTTGACTTTTTAACCCTAATTTTGACTTAGGGACATATATGTAAATATGTAAATGAATGAGGGGTAAAATGGTAAATTGGGAAAGGAGGTTTGACCGGTCAAATGAGGTGGAAGAAGAAACAAATTTGGTTGGTGTAGAATGGTGTAGAATTATGTGGAATGTTCTACCATTTTCTAGTTAGCTACATGGTGTATTAGGTGTCCAATTTGATTAATTAAGTGGGTCCTACCATAAGTTTATGTGTAAAGTTTAATAATTAATTTAATTAACATGTGTTAGCTTATAATTGTGTCACGCCCCGAACCCGAGGGCCCGGGGGCGTGAGTGTTATAGCAAGCATTACATGTTACTACGGTCCTCGTATCAGAGTAAACCCAACTGAAGCATAGTGGACCCACGAAATAAAACTGCTATATAACGGCCTAAAAGTGGACTATCGGGGAGTACCTAATAAGTCCCTGTCACAGTTTAGATAACAACTGCTCAACATCAACACAACCATCAAG
>JAVXUM010000001.1:25578142-25591344 GCA_035590655.1 Pouteria glomerata
ATATACACCTTGCACAGGGACTTTATTAGGTACCCATTTGCCCAGTTTTTAGGCCGTTATATAGCCGATGGAATGTTGTGAGTCCATTGCGTGACCGATGCGTTTGCTTTGATCCGATGACTCGGTTTATATGATATGCATGTTTCACACTCACTCCCTGGGTCCCCGGACCCAGGGCGTGACAAATCATACTCCATTTTTTACACTTAAGAATAATTCTGCAAACACTTGAACTAATTTGGATAATTAAAGAGTTTAGTTTAAACCACTGAACCTTAAACCATTGTTGACTTAATTTATTTTAGGTTCCAAACATGTTCTTATTTACATCTTCTTTCAACATAATTAAATTCTAGAACTATTCTAATACTTAGAACACAATATCATCACCAAAACATGTAAAATTTATCGCACATATTCATTCAAAAGTCTAGGGTCTTACATAAGTGCCACTAAGCCAACACATACCTAGATCGACATAAGCATTACTAGACTAGTCTAGGTGTAAGTGTCACTAGACTAGCCCTCATTGATGTAAGTGCCACTAGGCTAGTCCCACAAATGTAGGTGTCACTAGACTAGTCTTCACAAGCGTAAATGCCACATGGTCAATCTCAATGATATATGTTCCATTAGCCAATCAACACATTTTAAGAGATCTAAGTGCCTAACGGTTGCCTAATGGCCATTCTCAAAAACGTTCCCCATGTGGTGTAAGCGCCTAAATGCCAATTGTTGACTTCACATTTGGAAGATTAAGAAAAAATCTTTTTTAAGCTAAAGTAAATAAAAATCAAGTTTTGTTTTGTGTGAGTTTTAATTACCCAATAGAGTTGATGAAAATTAGACTTCTATATATGATAACTAAAAAGTAATGTTTTATCAATTTTTTGCTTGATCCAATTCTAAAATCAAGTTTGCCTTTAAAATATATATTAAACATC
Organism: Pouteria glomerata; assembly: GCA_035590655.1. Classification (NCBI taxonomy): domain Eukaryota; kingdom Viridiplantae; phylum Streptophyta; class Magnoliopsida; order Ericales; family Sapotaceae; genus Pouteria; species Pouteria glomerata. The sequence continues at coordinate 25,579,087 of JAVXUM010000001.1, forward strand.
AAATTTACTTAAGCGGCTTAATTTAATTTATTTTTTATTTCAAAACGTTTATCAATTTCAGTGTACAACAATTCTAAACCCTTTCCCAAGTCCAATTATTATTTAGGCAACTTTTTGTCTTTTTAAATTTAATTTATTAATTTATTTAAATTTATTTTTTTTGTATTTTTAAATTTAATTATTTGAAATATATAAATTTTACAATAATAAAAATTGTTAGTGTGAGAGAAGTTAATTTTTTTAGATTTTTAAATTTAATTAGTATTAAATAATTTTTAAACCCTTTCCCAAGCATAATATTATTTAGACATTCTTTTACTTGTATTGTTAAATTTCATTTATTTGATAATGTAAATTTTACAATTATAATGAACCAATAGGTAAGTGAATTTATTTCAAAAACTTATAAACTTACTTCACATTGATTTAGATTTATGCCACAATGTAGTAACTTTATAAACAAAAGAAAAAGTAAAGTTGTGCTCATCTACTAATATAGGACAAAAAGAAATGTTAAGTTTTGTGAATGAAAAAAAATATTTGAAGAATGAGGTGTTGAAACATGCAATGTAGTATTGGAATGAAGTAGAAGAGGACAGATAAAAACATTTACGTAGTACGTAGGAATGAAGCAGAAATTGAGAGGGATATAGGTCATTTAATGCCTTGATTTCTTTTTTATTTTAAAACATTTGTCAATTTTATTACAAAATAATTTTAAAACCTTTTCCTAAGTCAACTTATTATTATTTAGGCAATTTTCTTCTTATTTAAATTTAAATTATTAATTCATTTGAATTTATTTTTTTTAAACTTAATTCTTTTGAAATATATACATTTTACAACAATAACAGTTGCTAATATAAGAAAAATCAAATTTTTTATATTTTTTAAATTTAATTAGTATTCAATAATTTTTAAACCCTTGCTCAGGACTAATATTATTTAGTCACATTTTACTTGTGCTTTTAAATTCAAGTCATTTGAAATATTATTTAGATATGTGTTTTTAATCCATGTGGGGCTGATCGGCCACAACGTCTAATGGCTCAGAGTATTGATGAGTTGGTGACTTTATTCGTTGATCAGAATAGACTTTCTTAATCGGATATAGTTGAGGGAGAATTGCACCACAAATATAAGCGTTAATGGGGCAGTTCAATTAATGCTGAGGCTAGATAGGCTAGCCTATATACAACTGACAACACAGTCCAAACATTATTTCGATGAGACGGCTACCATCAATGGCAGTTTTGGCAATGATTACTTTTTCATATACATGGATCATTCATCTTCTTCAGCCGTCCTCATCTATAAATTGCGATGCTTACAATCACTTTGAACTTTCATGCCTTTGAGCAAACCCACAGTTCTTAAGCGAGCTTCTTTTCATTCCATCTTTTCACATAGTTTATTCGAGTCAAAGTAGTGCCTAATCTCTCTCTTGCTAATCTCTTGGATATAACTTATTCGGTTGAATGGTTCTATATTAGTATACATTTGACTTTTAAGCCTATGTTTATCCAAATAAGTGTGTGATATTATGTATTAGAGTGTTTCTGATATGCCAATTCCTGTTTGGGTATGTCAAGTCATGGTGTGTTGCATAACATAGTATGGGATAGCATACTATATGATGTCCTAATGAGTCATGTCATGGTATAAGATGATAATAAAGCATGGTAATGTGCCAATAACATCAGAAAGTATGATATTATGATTTAGTATGATGTCATGATATGATAGCATATTAATATGATGTGATGTGTGACCTAGGCAAATCACGTGGAATTCATGTCATGATGGCATGCCATGAGTAATGTCATATGCATTTTAATATGTTTCGAGCCTTCCCAATAACCATTACTCGCTAAAAATATCTCGAATGTAAGAGTCATGACCTAAGTAATTTAGTGGCTCGGGTCCATTTCGTTAACTTGGTCCTAATTACATATTAAAGAATTATATCATAATTATATAAATAAAGAATTAAATAATTAAATTAGAAATAAATTTAAAAATTATTCCCTAAATGAAAAATACTTTGAAGAGCTTGAAATGGTTGAATGTCTTTGAATGCTTGGAGACTTGTTCGCTTTGTTGAGTGATGTAATGGTTTGAAATGGCTTGAAGATGAGGCATTTATAAGCTTAATTATAAATTTATAAGAATACCACTTAGGTTGGAAGAATTCTTTCATTATATGCCTTTGACAAAATTTTTTGCAAAGTATGCTATTTGCAAGAATTTCTCCAAATACAATGAATATAAGAAATCTTGGCAAAATAAATAGTGGAAGGATTCTTGCACATGGCTTACCCGTATCCTATAGGTGCTATTTTGAGGGTTATTTCAGTCATTTGGAGGGTTTTGCGAGGGGAGCCAGGTATTCGGGCAATGTTTGGCTATGTACGTGTATGTTCGGGTATCCTCTCCATGCGAATTGAAGATCCGAGAGGTTTTTAGGCATGTGTGATGGTTCCAAGTACATCAATTTTGAAATTCTAGATTTAAAAGATGACTTTGATCAAAATTGGAGTCAATTTGACCTAATAGTGACAGTCCAAAATTTGGTACTTCAAAATGGGCTGAGATGGTAATCGCCCCTTATTTATTTTCATTCAATGCTAGAGGATATTTAAGAGATTATCTGCCTTACCATTTTTGATTGTAAGAAATTTAACTATAACCCTCGATTGATAATTTGGTGTTTCTATCAGCACGCGTTAGCATTGGTAATTTCTAGCACGCATTTTAAGGTGCATACCAGAATTTGATCTAATATATCTCAGGTGATGGACTACATCAGGAAATATGTCTTTAAACTCATTATGCAATTGGGGACCAATCTAATGAGATTTAAGGGTCCAACTGATGTCTGAAACACCGGACACTACTTTTATCGATAAGAGCTGAACTTGGTTTGTGGTCCCTAGATAACCTCTAGAGTAACCAATTGTCAATTTAAGCTTAGATTATTGTTCTTTGACATTTCATTGATGGTTCTGTAGCTTTTTATATTTTTTTCTGAATTGATTTTCCTAATTTGAAAAATATAGCTTTCTTTATGTGTCAGAAAAGGCTATGTACATTTTATACTTTAAATTAAATTTATCTCTAAACCCTAAAATTCACCATTTTCTCAGTATAGATATCTTCAATGTGTCCGGATATCTTTAGTAGGTTTTCATGAAGTTCTAACTTGATTTGATCTTCCAATTTATTCTTATCTTTTTGTTTGGGATGTATTTGTCATTTTTGCCAAGCAATTATATACAATGAAATTGGAAAAATTGAATTGTCTAATGCTAAAAAAAAAATTATGAAAAATATTCCAGGGCTATGATTTAATGTACAGAAAAATGCCATGTGTTCAAATGATAGTTAGATTATTCAGTGTGTTGGGAAAAATGGGGTGCTTACAAAGAGTATGAAGCTTGTGTCTTGGGAATTAGTATGGTCCTTTATTTTAGAGTCAAGGAGTTAACAGTCTATGGAGATTCGGATCTTATAATACAATAGAAGAACGAGGTTATTAGACACTAGACGAGATATTTAGGTCTATCATGAATTAGTGATCACGATATATTCTACCATGTCCCACAATCAGACAATTTGTCCACTTATGCGTTTGCTACCTTCGCAACTTCTATAAAGCTGTTTTAGAGCTATGAAGATATCATATGATTTAGATTCAAGCCCAAGGCACACCTTTCTACTGTTGCAACATAATAGAAGAAATATCACAGCTTTAGTTCCATAACATCAAGCGTTTGACAAAAGAGACAGTAGCTGACAAAAGAGACAAGAAGAAACTCCTAAGGCTCTCCAAAGAATACCTTATATACAGAAAAATCCTACTCAAAAGGTCACCATTCGGTCCTCTAAGATGTGTGATTGAAGAAAAATTTTAATAGATGATGAAGAATTCCATGAAGGTACCCTATGGTTCTCACATGAGTGGTCCTCAGTTGGCAAGAGAGGTAATGAGATCGGGCTACTATTGGTTGCCAATGTAGCCCCCTTATATCCAGTAAATCCAAAAATGCCACAAATGCCAGACTCACATGAACGTAATTTGTGCAAGCCTAAAGAAATTGTAGACTGTGTTATTGTCATGGCCTTTTTCAATGTGGGAAATGGACATGCTAAGACCTATTACTCTGAAGGCATCAAATGACCATCATTTCATATTGGTAGCAGTTGACTACTCACCAAATAGATTGAAGTAGAGTCATATTCTAATGTCACCAAAAAGATTGTAGTCAAGTTTATGAAGTGCAATTTGATATGGCAATTTGATGTTTCAGAGTCAATCATTATAGGCAACTTTGCTAACTTGAACAATAAGGACTTGACAGCATTGTGTAAAGAAATCAAGATCAAGCACCAAAACTCAGTAACACCAACCATAGATGAATGGGGCAGTTGAAGTAGGTAATAAGAACATTAATTATATCATTACAAGAGTATAGAGACCTATAAGGTCTAGCATAAAACTTCCATATGCACTTATGTTTTCTATAGGACAACTATATGGGTATTGAGCAGGTCAACACCACACTCACTGGTTTATGGAATTGAGGTTATATTACAAGTTGAAGTGAAAATCCCATCTTCAAAGGTCATCTGAGAGGCTCAGCTGGATGACGTAGAATGGATCAATCACAGAGAAGAATAACATTGCACGCTAGATAAGAAACAGATAGAGGCTCTAAATATCTACAACGTTTTCAATAGAAGATCACTTAGACATGTAATTAAAAGGCTAAGACACGAGAATTCTGAGAGGGAATCTAGTGTTTAAGAGAATATTTCTCATTCAAGAACACACAAAATGAAAATTCACCTCAAACTATTGAGGACCTTCTCTTGTCCATAAGATCTTGATAGGAGGAGCTCTCATTCTTGTATAAATAGATGGGGAAGTATTCCCCAGTCCAATCAATTTTAGCACTGTAAAGTTGCATTGCTCTTAATTAGAAATTTATAAAAGGAGAAAAATTAAAGTAAATAATAAGATAAGGCAGTTTTTCAAATTTTTAACTACAAAAATTATATAGGATATATTTTTCATTAATGGACAAGAGAGATCAAATAATAAAATAATCTAAGGTCACAATGAAAACTTTCTTGCAAGTTCATAGGAAAAAACATAGGATAATGGCAAGATAAAAACTTGTTGGTAAAATGAAAACTCGAAAGTGTGCTGTAGCATAATAATGGCAAGATCGACATCAATGAAAACTCACAAAGCTGTTGATAGCGATATAGACAAACCAAAAAAAGAGGTATGTCCTTTTTGGAGCGATAATACCATTTTCTAAGAAACTAACTATTCTAATAGCAGTTCATTATACCTAATGGTTGATTTATCTATTTTTTTGACAACTCATCGATTAGCTAGAATACATCATGTCACCATATTGAAAATTACACAAACCTAAGAGAAGTAAAAGAGTAAAGTATCTTTTAACCCATCTTAAACATCATGCATTGTTTGAAATAGGCTAAAATAATGAAAGTAAAAAATTTTGATGGATTTACTTTGATTAGAAAAGATAATGATTATAAAGACATTACCACTGGTGCCCTTAAGATAAATTTATATAGATAAGGAAGCTATATTTGAAGTACAAATAGGAAATTAATGAGGGAAACAAATCCCAAGCATCTAAGCAAGCTTGAATTAATCTCTTAAGGTGAAGTATATCATTTATTAGCGAGAGATTTTCTCTTTATGATAACCCTAGCATGGTTAACTAAAAGAGCTTTGAGATCAGACTCGGGTCTCTCTGCTATTTATCTTGCAAGTTAACTAATGGCAAAGGCAATAGATAGCCTAGCACTAGCAACAACTACCTCATGCACAAGATGAATAATGGTGATATCATGTTCAGATACTTAATCTTGGGCATTATTGCTAAATGGAGTAGATCTAGTAGTTCACCACTATTCATAGAAGAAGTAACCTACTCAGAATGAGCGTAAGCATGCTTATTATCAGCAAGCTGATCTCCTGATTAGCACATAATATTATATATTTATAAACCTTTTAATGAGCTAATTGCATAAATATATTCACTTAAAAGTTAATTTTTTATATATTTCTCATGACCTTGTATTCCATGTTATTTATTGTTTTCATAGATTAATTTTTGGCATTTAGAAGCTTAAACAACATAAGGAATGCAAATGGAAGAATCCCGTGTGAATGTGACGCAAAACAAGGAAGAAATGGAGCTGAAATAGGGAATAGATCTAAGATAGTGCAAACAAGGGTTTGAACAGACTAGTTCTTATATGTAGGAACCAATGACCTCAGAAAATTAGCCATGTCAGAATGAATCATAGAGCCTTATTTCAGTTCCTACATGTAAGAACTTGCTATGTTAGGAACTTGGTCTGATAAGGGTCTAAGCAAACTTCTTATGTAGACAGGGATCCGAGCAACCGTACTTTCTTGAGTTTTTAATGACATTTTTGTATTATTTTAATTGGAGGGACCATAAATATTTGGAGGGTTTCATGAGTAATGGCAAAACATTATGTCGAACATATTTTAGGTTAGATTAAAGACGTTTTGAAGGGTTTCTTCATACCCTCACATTGGATTTCAATTTCTTTAGTAACTTTTTGTTTCTCTTTGTTATTCTAGGCAACTAGAATAGATCAAGGCAAAGGGCTATTGGATCCTTGAAGATTTTCACGTATTCGAATCAATTGAGGTACAATTTGCAATTTAATTCTAATCTCTACATATTTGGATGTTTGATTGTTTGATCTTCCTTCAATTCCTCATTTGTACGAGATTTTTGCATTGCCTATTCATGCTATGTATGTTTAGTGCTTGCAGTAGGTGTTTGAAAGAATATCTCTATGGGTGATTTACATAGAAATCTCTTATGTTTGCATGCTTTTCTAGATTTCACATAGACACTAGGTGTTTGTATGTATAGTGCTTCTATTAAGTATGTTAGTATGTTAGGTCTTTGTTAAAATGTTCACATGCCTAAATCGATAATGCATGCCATGTATAGTTGTTACTACATTTCCCTCGTACTTACTTGATTCCAATGTATATTAATATTGACTTAAACCCCAAGTGTAGGTTGTCTATTGAAGCATAGTAATTGGTAAGTACTGGACCATGTCCATAGGTAGCCTTGATAGAAAATAAATGAACAAACAGATTTGGAACTCTTAAGTGAAATGTAACCTACAAATAATGATGGGGATTGTTACTTGAGTTGAAACGGTGTTTGTTTCATGAATTTTGATTTAAATGAATGCAATGAAACTCTTGGATCAAAACCATTTTGAGTAGTAAACTATATAAAATTTCAAGATATACAAATAACTCACTCTAAACTTAGAAGAATAGATCGAAACTTTTTTATGAAATGAAGATCAACTTAGAACAAATGAGAATTGAATTGAAATTGAAATATTTAAGTTCAAATATTTGGCTGAAAACTCAAATCAAACACTTCATATGCATAATCCATAATCGTAACATATGAAATTCAACTTAGCAATTCACATACAGATCCTTGAAAATCATAATGGAAACTCATATATTTCATTCAGGAATTATACAAATTTAGAGTTTAATTGAGAATTCAACTAGAATTCAATAAGGAAATCAACTTAATCTTCAATTGAACTTTGAAGTATAGAGATATGAAATTGAAGCTTAATTACTTTGAAATTCCATACAATTCATCTACTATCCTTGATTTGAACCCAAGATATGAATCTATTTACTTATAATTGAAAGAAAGTGAAAGATTAAATTCAAGAATGAAAGACTAAATTCAAAGTAACCATTGTCCACAAAGCAAACATAGAAGAAATTAAATTTTTCTTAGGAAACAAATATCTCTAGTTTCTGCAGCATTTATGTATTCCAGCTAAAACATTTCTTTGTATAAAAATACCCTTCTCATAATAGAACTATATTGTTAGGAAATTCAACTCGACTGTCCGGATAGTTATCTAGGCAGGGTCTTCATACTTAGAAAATTTTCACCTTTAGGAATCTACATAGATTTCTATTGTGTGCACAGATGTCCGAACAATGGTCTATTCGAACAGGGGTCCGGATAAACTTCTATTCTTGGAAAATTCTTTACTTGGATTTGAATGCAAGCCTTTTGTTATTCACATTGCTATAAGCAAATAGGGCTATCCAGATAGCTATTCAAATAGGGGTCTATCGTTAGAAAATTTTGTTGAAGTATTACAAACCCAGCTACTGTCATTCACATCCTTATCTACATAGGGGTCTGTTCAAACTTAGACCTCCTTTATTCTTTTTGTTTATGTTTTCAATTTCAATTTCTACCAAACCAGTTTAAAACATCCTTAAATGAAAATTTCTATCAATTTAGTGCATCAATTCAAATCAACAAGACTATATACACTAAGTTAAGAGATTAAATTGTACGTTTTACCGTACAATCACCTAAGTGTTCTAACAATTAAACTTAATTTCTTTAAATCAACTCACCTTGTCATGGTTTTAGCTAGATGTATATAGGTAAAACATGATCCCCCCTCAAAATTAGTCCATTGAATGCTAATTGGATAGTTCATCCTTGGTCTTTTCCTATTTAAATTTTATAGTGTTTTTATTCATTTTTATTCATTTTGCATTAGATTTTAATTGCTATGTCCTAGGTATTTGACAAAATGCCTAGGTAAGTTTTATTTCCAAAATTTAACCCAATTTTCTTTATCTTTAATAGCGTGACACCTACTAAATAAGAAAAGAAAAATTGTGAGTTCACTATGCATTTTGTTGCGGGTACGATCGGTACTTCATTGTTTTGTAACTTCAAATTGCTACAACTAATCACCTTACACTTGGGGTGTATCCGTTCCCTTTCATTGAGAGTTGATAAACATCTCCTAATAATCTAACCTACTATCTCAAGGCATTGGTCTCAATAGGTTAGCCTGAGCCTAATGGTGGAAAACACAACAACTTAAGCATCAAAGGATAAGGGGCTAGTAGGAATATGGAAGGATAAGCCGCTAGACTTAGCCATTTTCTAAATAAGCGAATCTCTATACTTAGTCATAATTAAGGCATTAATTGTGATATTCGGAGGATATGATATCTGCAACAATTATCCCATAAGCAAAGAGCTTGTCGTACTTTATCATATTTCTAGCATAAGGGAGATCTAACTAGTATTGGTTAAAATCAAATGAGATCAGCATGGTCTGATGTATTACATACTGACTTAATATATGATGGATCATTTTTAAAGTAGACTACTGCAAGACTAACCAGGGTTATAATGAGTAACTGTCTCACAAATGTGTAGTTAACATCAATCTCAATTATAAAAACATGTAGTGTAGGTTCACCTAGTGAGACCAAGATTGTATTTACAGGGAAGTAGAGATCACACTAAGGTTTCTAATTTCTTCTAACTACTGTTCTATTTTAAAACAAGAAAGTAAATATGATTTTGGGTTTTAAAGTTTTGGTCTACTAACTATTAAATATTAAAATAAAATTGCAAGATTTAAACTAAGTTAAAAGGCAAGCACTCAAATTAATTCTAACCTAAGTATTAAAGTAGCAAAATTCAAATTAAATTAAAGTAAAACAAAGCAATAAAGTCTAAGGTATTGAATGAATATGAAATAACTTGATCCAATCTACAAATTTGGACGAATACCCTATTCTCATGGTAAATATGATTATTATCTTAGTTTATAGCTCATGTTTAGAAAAAGTAAACTAGAGAGATTTCATCGTTAAAACAATATCTAAGGTACAGTTTTGAAATCACATTTAGGATAAATAAAATCAGACTGGTATCATCTTGAAAACATTCTTTGGTCCAGATCTTTTTCCTTTGATTTCGAAAATCTAAAGAAAGTTATAATGATGTAATGTCATCAGCGATTTCAACAAAATATGATCGATGTTACAGGTTTTTGAATGTTTTGAAAATGAAAGAAGAAATCCAAAAAAATAAGTCTAGATTTGTCTCCCATATTATCAAAATGTTTAGAAAGTTTAATCATATGTAGTTACAAGTGATTTTAAGAAAATATAATCACATGTATAAGTTTTTAAAGGTGCTAAAAATATTAAAAGGCAGTTCTAGAAAAATAAGAACACTAACATGCAAGTTTTGCGTTGCATGCTTAGATTCATTCACATCTAATACTCGAATAGGAATCGACCTATCATTGATGCGTTGAATCAAGTATGGATCTATGCTATCATATTAAAGAAGTAAATAAAACAAAAATTAAAAGAGAAAAATAAGAAAGCAAACTCTATAGATAAAAACATTATAATGTGCTGAAACACTGTTGTATAATCAAAACTTTGATCCAAACTTGAATGAAAAACTAATTAAAATACTCGTTAAACTAAAGAAAAATTGAACTAAACTAAGCGTAAAATGTAAAGCCTATGGTGTGAAAGTCTGATATTAGTTTTGCATTTATAAACAAAAAAAAGGAAAAACCCTAAAATTTGAAGGTTCGGTGATAGTAGCATCTAAATGCTGGACTTGCCATCCGGACCCTAGATGGCAATATGCTATTCTAATGTTGGCTATTGGACTTCTAAGGCTACTAGTCCTTGGCATCCGGACAAGTGTTTTAGGTTCTCTTTGTTTGGTCCTTATAATAAACACATGAAATAATAAGAGATTGTAGTTAAAAATGATAGGAATTAGGGTTAATGATTATACTTTTCAAGTACAATCAATGAATATATCAGGATTAATTATCCAGGGAGAATGGCCTCTACTAACAATAAGCAACTAAGTAACAAGATCATCCTGCACCATCGATAGTAAAGCAACCCATTTGTCATGAGCCTTAATTAAAGGATATTACTACAAGAAATCAACTCGATGACTATAAACTATACACTAGATCATGGTGTGTGTTGAGTATAGATGATTAGGTCCTTCCGTACAAACCATATGACTAATTATCTATAAGTACCAAAGTCCTAAGCAAGCACCAAAGTGGTGATCAATAGCAAGGATAAGAAAGTCAAATCCCGATACATCTTAGCTACTACTATAAAGATAATGGAATAACTAGATCACATCAAACGTATGTAGCTACATAACATTGCATCACATGCTATCCTTACAAGAAAATAGGATGAGGTTTATCATAACTACTCCTAGAGAATTTAATCGTGTAGCTCCCTCAAGGTCCTCAACCAAAGTAGTTGTTCTGGAAGGGAATAAATGCATAAGGGAACTAAAATCTCTCCAACAAAAAAGGCAACTCAAATAAGAAAATGTTGACATCCTAAACACGTCAACCACGGATTACACTTGAAAAGTGTAATTACTAACTCGATAAATTAGGGTATAATGCATGCATTTCATGATTAATTTATGTAATCTATTATTATTTTTATTTACATGTTGTGTTTTCTTCAATGTAGTGAAAACGAGGACAATTCTTTGATAAGTGATGATGAAAATGGAGAAAAAGAAGCAAAAGAACAAAATGAAACCATAACCAGAAATGAAAAATGGACCAAGACTTCTCATAGAGCTGAAGAACAAAGTCAGGAGGTCTTGGACACTGTGGTCCGGACACCACTCTTAAATGGTCTAGACAAACATTATGGACTTGCCGAACTATACACTTGTGTCTGGACACCGCTTGGTACCATCTGGACACCCAAGTACAAGTTGATGCATGTTTAAAGGAAGAATGGATACTGTTGTCCAGATACCCTTGCGGGCCATCCAAACCAGGCGTCCACCAGAGTATTCCAGAAGCTTCTCTTTTTTCTAGGGTTAAATTGTACACTATAAAACTGAACCTTCTGTATTCTTTTTGGGGGATTTTGTTTTCATAACATTTTTCCAGCCATTTTCAGTAGTTTCGAGGGTTTATTTTTTTCTTTCCCCTTTATTTTTATTTTGTTTTATGCTTGGAGGTTTCTTTATTATTCGTTGGTTCGTTTCACTTTGGTTGTCTTTCGTTTCACATTTACGAAGTACGGTACTCATTTATTTCAAGTTTAATTTAAAGTTTTCTGTTCTTTTTTATTCTCTTCATTGTTTATATTTTAGTTTTGATTTTTTTTTCATGACTGAATGTTCTTTTGAATGCGTAGTTGAAACCTAGGGTATATTCATTATTTTGTTCTCGTTAATTTCAGTTTATTGCATAGTAGTTTTAGGTTATTTTTAATCTTGATTTATTCTGATTCATCTAAATATGTTAGGCTAGAAAACTTATAGCCTT
>JAVXUM010000001.1:25593349-25603955 GCA_035590655.1 Pouteria glomerata
GAAAGTAATGATTGAAATTTCATAAAGATAATATTATTTTACTGAGTCCTCTCTTACTATAAAAGGGACACTTCGTCGTTTTTCCAGGTATGTTCACCATTGTCTACTAAATTATCACTCATTATTTGATTTTTCTCTCGAGCACGAACTGACTTGAGCATCGGAGAGGTTTTGGTCGGGGACCCCTCCTGGCCATTCCTGCTGATTCCACTTGTTTTGCAGGTGCTCGAATCTTGAATTTCAGTGGACGTGGTGACACATTTCGGCTGTATTTTTTACTGCCGAACAGTTTCAAATTCCCGATCTATTTAATTGTAACTTTCTGAAAGAATGAAATAAAATAAAACCACGAAACACTTTGAGAAAATTAAAGCAAGAATTGAAATTGAAGAAAAATCAAACTTCTTCATGTTCCAACCAAGAAGAATGACTCTCTCAATTCTCAAAGTTTTAACTATTAGCCAACCATGCAGTAATCACTGTAGCCTTAGAACGGACAGCAACACCCTTCAAAACTGGTCAGACTGGGCCTAAAACAACTAGGCCTAGATCCAGGCCAACTCGTTCATGTAAATCCATTGATTTATTTTTTTTAAAAAAGTTAAATTATATTTTTAGATAAACCAAACCAAACTAAACTAAACATTTTCCCACTAGGCAAGGTCGGCTATATGGATTTGATGATGCCAATCAAATTTGTTAAGAGTCATATCCTCCGCTAAATCTATGTAAGATAGATCATGTTTAATAGCAACTTTCTAATTACTTTTGGGTCTCCCTCTCCCTCTCTTACTCTTGTCAATATCCATACTTTCACATATTTTAATAGGTGCATCCGTTGGACACCTTTTAACATGACCGAACCACCTTAGTTAATTTTCTCTCATTTTATCTTCAATCGGTGCTATTCTTACTTTACCCCTAATCTCCTCGTTCCTAATCCTATATCTCCTAGTGATCCCGCACATCCATCTTAGCATTCTCATCTTTGTAACTACTATCTTCTGAACATGATTATACTTTATTGTCTAACACTCTGATCCATATAATAACGTTGGTCTTACTGCCACTTTATAGTACTTTCTTTTAACCTTGAAGGAAACTTTTCGATCACACAAGACATTTAAAGCACTCATTTATTTGGTCCACTCGGCTCGAATCCTATGACTTACACATCAGTATCAATTCCTCCATCCTACTGAACCATAGATATAAGGTATCTAAAGTTTTCTTTTTCTACAATCTTTTGAGTGCCTAAACTTACTTTTATGTTACTCGTTGTCCTATTTTGACTAAACTTGTATTTCATATATTCTGTCTTACATCAATTTAACCTTAACCCTTTTACCTCTAACGTTTCCCATCACAATTCTATCTTAGCATCCACTCTTTCTCTAGTCTTATCTACTAAGATAATGTTAAAAAAAAAAAAAAAAAAGTTATAAATGTAAGTAATTTATTACTAAAATAATTTTTTTTATATAGATTTTGACATTTTTATAAAAAACTGGAAATAAATTAATATATGATACATTAAATATAAAAAAATACTCTTTTTAATCTTCCAGCCCAGGCTCGCAAGCTTAATCACAAGCTCAACCCAAAAAACTAAATGGTCTCAAAAATTTCACAACTTGTTTTCTCTCCTTTTTCTGCTAAAAAAAAAAAAAGAATTGACATTGTAGAATAGCTGATGTTGGCAGTAGTCAATATAATGCATCTCATCTACATGGATTATATGGTACCCTAATTAACAAAGATAACTGATTATCCCCAAAAGTTAATTATTGTAACGGTAGCCAACAAAATCATTTTTCCCTTCCCTGTGACCAAGTTTGTGGCTACATAAAGAGCAACTCAGCCGCAAACTACTTCAACTGCCAGTTTCTTGATCGAACCGGGACACAAACTCTTGTCAAAATTCTCTCCTGTCAATTCAATATTGCATTCATTTTTATTCAAGCAAACCTGCAATAGGGTTGAAGCATATTAGAGAAATAAAGAATGAAAAGTACTTGCAGAAAATAAGAAAATATTATAGTCGATAATCCTGATATGCAAAAATGCAAGGTTCAATGGAATTATTAATATATTTTCCCTCCAAAAAGTATATTCGGGACCAAGTTTTTGATAGTAGTATTCTTTACTTCTTTATTCCTTTCTTCATTTATTGTTTCCTCAAAAAATAGAGATGACGAGAGAAAAATAATGAAGATGAAGAAGGGAGATAAAAAACTGGAGCTTCCTGTTTTGAATTCTAGAACCTATTATGGCAAAGAATTGGACAGGAATCTACTCTATTCACAATGTCTACGTTTGAACAGCTAAAATTCTTTTCCATCAAGTTAAACAACATTTCGTCACATTAACAAAGCTAATGCACCAATACAAAGCTAGCATGCCTTTACCTTTTCAACCATATAAATTGAATTGGGGTCATGGCAGTCCCCCATAGTGTAGGATCCACAAGTCCCTGAAGGAGATCCAAAGCTAGCAAATTTGACAGCGGAAATGTAGGCATTTATAGGGCACTTCAATTGGACAGTCGCATTGCTCTTGTAATGCTGAATTCCATCTCCATGAAAAGATTCAAGTTCAAAGGAGGGTTGATCTTCAGAAACAAGAGCACATGCACCTGAGATCTTCCGCCTTGAGAACCTAATTTCAGTAGGATCTCCACCCTTCTCCTCAAAGATCACCAGAATGTTTCCCGATGGCTTAAACCAAGACCTTGGAACATGGTACCTGATCCATAGACAAGAATATTAAATTTCCATACCACAAGAATAGTACATATTGCTCCTGCCATTACAATTTTCAGTATTGTCAATATCAAATCCAAGGAAGAAAGCTTCACAAGGATGGATACATAAAATTGTTAAAGATATATGTAATGAAGGAATTAGAGAAAAGTAAAAGGAGTAAGTTTGAGATGATTTTGAATTTTTAAAAAGTTTGTGGTCCAGTGGATATCTAATAAGTCAAAGTGCATCTAACTTGCACTGAACTGATCATTATCCATTCTCTCAATAACCATGACAAAAGTCCCTGGGATACTTCATTATATACAAAACCCAAATTATATACTGATTGCTTCTAGAGGATAGTCCTAACGTGCAATACCGGGGGCTCAGCTCAGGTGGCACCTGGGTTTGCTCCCCACAGTAACCACTAGGGTTCGAGTCTCTTATGAACCCGAATGTGTGAGAGGAATGGTGCACATTTCCCAGTTTACTCATCGACTACACATTCCGTTGAGGACTATAATAAACTGGTGGGTTTCCGGGCTACCAAAAAAAAAATAAGTCCTAATGTGCCAGCATCCACTTTGAACTGATTGCATCATTCTTTTTTCAAGCTTTTAACAGCTGGTTTAGATGATAAATGATGTGAACTATGCAAAATCTTAGACAGAAATAGCCTGCTTAAACAATCTAATCCTGAATGCATAGTCTTTTGATCAATCCAACAGTGCATTATGTTGCAAGATTACCAAATTTAACAAATTTGCTTAATAAACATGCCGGCACTTTCATGTCAGATGCCATTAACAAAACACAAAAGGAATAACATGCGAATTACCATCTCTGTGTTGGTTCTCCACACCATGTGCTGCATTTATCGGGTCTGAATTTGCCTCTGTAATTGCATTGCTGTACACACTTATCATGTTTGGAGCTTTTTCTAGGCCAGTATCTTCGAATTTCTTCCCCATTCAACCAGGCTAGGCCTTTCCCCATATGAATCATGTCCAGTCCAATAGGTTGATCCCCAGGTGGAGCATTAACAACGGCCTGCAAGATTTTAAGCAATTATTTTCCCCAAATTTGGCATTATTAGTTATAGCAGTAAAATTCACTTCAGAGAAAAAGGAAAACTAACTTAAAAATCTGCATGCAATCTTTAGTTATCTACCTTGTACCATGTGAGCGGCTGTCCCTTCGGAGGTTCTGACGTTGATTTCCACTTTACACTATTCAAACCATCAGCCTTGTAGATACCTAGATGTTCTCCTTCCAATCCAATCTGAGAAGTTCGAAAAGAAAGAAAGAGGTAAGGGTCTCATGTGGAAAGAACTAATATTAATGACAAATTTCACATTCAAGATCATCATACAAAAAGTTGAAGAGTCATCTTGCGAATTTGAGATAAAGTTGCATTAAATATTCTAGATCCCAAGCCTCCATGTATCTCAGCACTTTATTGCTCCCAATGCTTAGAATAAAACATTGAGCAATTGCCAACAGCTTGACAACTTGAGTGAAAATCTAATGAAGCTGAGTCAAGAGTTGTCTAAGCAGGAAGTCAACACTTTTAACTCAAATTTGAAAGTTGTATGGCCATGTCAAGTTGAAGCTTGACCAAATTTGAATGGCAACCTGGAGTTCAAATGAAAATACTAACATCGCTTAATATCAATAAATTTTGAAGATATAATGTGTAATTGTTATACAAAATTTTTGTATAAATTTATTTAATTCAATCCAAAATCAGTGGTTCACTGTTTCAATAAGCATTGTAGCTTAAGATTTGTAGACGTCCTACTGTTATGACCTGGTATTTATTTAGACAGTTATAAGTTGGTTGTGGCATAGCTTGGAGCCTTCTATTTTGCGCACAGCAACTCATTCTCTCAACACAACAATGTTTTTGAGATATTTGAGGCATATTAGCACCTTTTCTCCTTCAGACAACGTGGTTGCCCACTTTCTAAGTATTATAGCACTCTTTAGGGCCTTAGTGATGGTCTGTTATAGTTTTGACCTTTCCCAGAGACTAAGACCGAGATGATAAAATGGTGGGAGAAACTTATGACTATTTTAATTCTTGCTGGCCTCAATGATGATTTCATGGCTATTGTGGTCAACTTCTTGTAGGAGAGACCCTTCTTACTATGGCTAATGCCTATTCACAACTTTCGCACTCCTGTTTGGGACATCATTTTCCATATATGTCTTCCAGTAGCTTAGACTTATTGCATTGGTTGGAGGTTCTGGGTGGTTCTCATGGCTTGTCTCGTGGTGGTTCCCATACTGGTGGTTATGGTTCTTGCGGTAATTCTTATGGTGGTGGTGGTGTTACTGGCCGCGGCACTAAGACGTGTGATTATTGTGGGGTACAAACCATACTAAGCCGTATTCCTAGAAGAAGTATGGTTATCCAGATCAGGCTTCATCATATCATTTGTAAGAACAGTGGCACTAATTCTTCTTCTGTTACAGGTATTTCCGCACCAATCACTGGTGCTCATTCTTCTCCAGGTTCCTTCACCTCTATTGAACTAGAGGCTATTATGCAAGTTCTTCATATCTCTTGTTGTTTTAGCTCTACTACAACTTTGGCTCATTCAGATAGTGTCGCTTACTTTTTGCTCCATCAATTCCACACTAAGGTATTGATTCTAGTGCTAGGGCACACATTTCAGATAATTCTTATTTATTTTCTGATTTAGCTAGTACCACCCACAGTATTTACCTTGGTAGATGTGTCTTCTTAGCCAATGGCTGCTAAAGAACATCTTCAGCCTTCTCCTTCAGTAACCTTATCATTGAGTCCCTCTGTTCCCCCAAATTTCCTTTCAATTATTATTTGTTAGTTAGTAAACCAACTATTTGAATTGCTCCATAAATTTTATCTGTCACTGAATATAGTGATGTTGATTGGGCTAGAAATTGAAATGATCGACGTTCAATATTGGGTTGCTATATATTTGTTGGTGGTAATTTGGTTACTTGGCACAGTAAAAAACAACAGGTTGTGCCTTGTTCAAGTGCCGAGACTAAGTACCGTGTTATAACTCATACCGCCTCTCATATGCTCTAAGTTCGATCTTTCTTACATGATTTTGGTATTGACATTCTTGCTTCTATTGCTATATGTTGTGATAATTAAACTGCTATATTTATTGCAAATAATCTTATGTTTCATGAGCTCACAAAGCATATTGAGGTTGATTGCCATTTTATTCAAGATTTGCTGCTTTGCAAAGAATTGAGTATTCTATTTGTTCGATCCTTTTCTTAGTTGGCTGATCTTCTTACCAAGCTGTTGCCTCATCCTTCATTTTAGAGTCTTTCATCCAAACGGGGTATTTTTGATTTGTATGCTCCATCTTTGGGGGAGGGGGGATGTTAGAATATAGGATCGATTTATTTTGTTTCCTTACTAAGTTGTCATAGTTGTATTTTCTATTTACCATTTTCCTTATTTGATATAAACTCTCATTATAAATATAATTCAAGGAAGAAGAGAGAAATCAATTCAATTTCTCTCACTCTCTTTATTTTCAACCATTCCTCCATTTGTTCTCACTCTTCATATTTTTGGTTGTGTGGTGTTTGTTCATAATTTGGATCCAAGATTTGATAAACTTTCACCTTCTGCTCATTGCTGTCTTTCTTGGTTACTCTCTCACTCAAAAGGGCTATCATTGTTATAATCTCTCTTATTGTTGATATTTTGTAAGTGCTAATATTACTTTCTTCGAGTTTACTTCAAAATTTTCATCATCGGGGAAGTTTTCTTCTCGTGAGGGGGAGTTTTCTCCTCCTTGCGAGGGGGAGCTGTATCACACAACATAGTTACCCTTTGCTGATCATGTCATTGGTGTTTCTATTCCAAGTACGCCGCCCTTAAAGGTATATTAGCACCGTAAGCGTCCAATTCCAGTTGCCTCTACACTAGTGAATCCCGAGTCTCCTGAGACACCTATTATAACAACATTTGAGACTCTAAAGGTCCCTACCTCTAGTCTTATTAAGTCCGAGTCTCTTGCTATAAATGATCTTCCCATTGCCCCAAGGAAAGGTAAACGTATTTGCACTCCACATCTTATTAGCAATTTTGTTTCTTACCTTCGTGTATCACCTTGTTTATAGTCCTCCTATTGTGAGTTGTCTTTTATTTCTATTCCTACATCTTATAAGTAGGCTTTATTATCCACTAGGTAGAAGAAAGCAATGGATGAGGAGAAGCAAGTACTTTATCACAATCCTATGTGGAAGCTTACTCATTTCCCACCTAGGAAGAAAACAATAGGGTGTCTTTAGGTATATACAGTGAAATATCTGTAGATAGATTTATTGAGAGGCTTAAGGCTTGGATGGTAGCTAAGAAATACACTCAAACATATAGTATTGATTATCTAAAGACCTCACTTGTGGCTCGTGTAAACTCAATTCATATCTTATTGGCTATTGCAGTGAGTCATTCATGGCCCTTATGTTAGTTGGATGTTAAAAATGCGTTCTTGCGTGGTGAACTCCAAGAGGTGTATATGGACCAACCTCTTCGATATGTTACTACTAGAAGTGAACATCTGGTTTATTATTTACACAAAACCTTGTATGGACTTAAACAGTCACCACGGGCATGGTTTGATCAGTTTAGTTCTACTTTTTTTTTTTATTATAATTTTTGACAGTCCACATCTGATTGCTAAGTATTTGTACGTAAGACACCTTGTGGAATTATTATTTTGATTGTATATATGGATGACATCATTATTTCAGGTGATGATTTTGAGGGTATCTCTACATTGAAAGGCTATCTTGGGAAATAGTTTCATGCAAATGATCTTGGAGAATTACGCTATTTCATATGGATTGAGATTGCTCATTCCTTCCAAGGATCTCATTATTTCAAAAGAAGCACATGTTGGATTTGCTTTCTAAGACTGGGTGGTTGGGATCTAGCCCTTTGGATACTCGTATGGATCCTTTAAGGCATTTGGATTCTAAGATTGGTGATTCATTTCTTGATATTGGGAGATATCATCAACTTGTGAGTAAGCTAATTTATCTTACTGTGACCCTGCCTGACATTAGATATGCCATTGGTGCAGTCAGTTAGTTCACACATGCTCCTTGCCAACCCCATTTTGATTATGTGTCTCATTTTGAGGTATTTGAAAAAATCTACTTGTCAAGGCCTACTATATCGATCTTCTACCACGCTAGATATTATTTGATACAGTGATGCAGATTGAGTTGGTAGTTGTTTAGATTGGAGGTCTACCTCTGGATATTGTACTTTTATTGGTGGTAATTTTTTGACTTGGTGTAGTAAGAAGCTGATTGTTGTTGCTCGATATAGTGTAGAGGCCGAGTATCGTACAATGGCTTACATTCCATCTAAGATGCTTTGGATGTGTTTCTTCAAGATTTTAGTGCTTTCGTTCCAATTTTGATGTCCATGTTATGTGACAATCAGGCTGCGATACTCATTGTTAACAATCCTATTTTCCATGAATGAACCAAGAAAGTTAAGGTTAACTGCCAATTCATCGAGGACCATTTAAGCGTGATATCACCACTTAGTTGGGTGATATTCTCACAAAACTCTTAGCTCAGCTTTCATTTCAATAGTTATCTACCAAATTGGGCATACTTGATATCTATGCTCCACTTTAAGGGAGAGTGTTAAGATTATTAGAATATTCTAGATTACTTGCTTATTCTGGTGGTTAAGATTTTGAGGATTTTGGGGGATTTGATTTAGGTGACTAATTAGTTGTATTTCCTATTTTGGTGTAAATTGTTATTATAAATATAATATAAGGGAGAAAAAAAGTTTATATATTCGCAATTCTTCGTTGATTTCTCTCAACTAGTCAAATGTTTGATTCTAGTTACTTAGTTCAATTTAATCATTTGGGTTGCATTGTGCAGGATCCACATTCCAAGAGGTTGATTGGGACAAGCTGTAGAAAAGGGGGACCATATGTGTTGGAAAAGTTGCATCCTCCAGTTGTTGCTGGTACTACTCCAGATTTATTGTCTTTTCGTTTAAGTCCAAATTCTTCTACTTTTTATTTATGGCATTCTTGCCTTGGTTATGTTTCTCATTGTCATTTCAGATATTTAGTTTCTACTGGTAGTTTGGGTGTTCTTAAATGTCATGACACTTCTGATTGATGTAGACTCAAGTTGACAAAATTCACTACATTACCTTTTAATAACAACATTACTTTAACTGCATTGCCTTTTGATATTGTCAATTCTCATGTATGGGGAGCATCTCCTGTTACTTCAGAAGGAGAATTTCGGTATTATGTTTCTTTTGTTGATGGTTACGCTAGATATTGTTGGGCTTTCTTAATGAAACATCATTTTGAGTTTCTTTCTATGATTACTGCTCTTCGTGCTTTGGTTCATACTCAATTTTCTTCTGTAATTAAATTCTTTAGGTGTGCTTTCGCTAGTGAATACACATTTGATGTTTTTTTTTTTTTGGTATTTTAAATTTTGATGGTACCATTTATTAGTCATCGCACTAAACTTTCTGCTAATTCTGCTCTATGTTTTTCTAAGTTATGGTGCAAGACAAAAGGGATATCGTTGTTATGATCCCATTGCTAAGAAACTTTGTGTCTCTCATGTTATCTTTCTGGAACATATTCCTTTTTTTCTCTATCCCTTCTAGCAAATCTACCTTAGATAAGTCTGATTTGATATATAATGATCATTTTTCCATTGATAGCCATCCTTATCCGAAGCTTGTCCTACTGTGCAAACCTATTCATGCAGGTCTTTAGCTCTTCCTCCTCCACCTCCTTCCTCTATAATCTCTCAATCGAAGTATGAAAATGTGAATTCTGTCCCTTATTGTCCTTTATAAACTCGTAAATGCCCTACTCAATATGGTTTTTTAAATTCTTGTTGTTTGACCGACTTTTGCTCTTTTTTAATTTCCATTCATTCTCTATCTGAGCCTTCTTCCTGACTATTCTTGATCTTATTTGGCAACAGGCTACGGATGAGGAACTTTATGCACTGCATAAAACAAGCACCTAAGACTTAGTCCCTTACCAAATTGTAAACATGCAGTTGGATGCAAGAGGGTATACAAGATTATAATCAAATTTGATGGCTCTGTGGAACAATATAAAGCATGCCTTGCTGCAAAAGGCTTTGCCTAGGAGTTTGCTATTGACTACGAGGAAACTTTTGCCTCTGTAGCTAAGATGACCACTATTCATGTTCTAATTGCTGTAGTTATTGTCAGGCAATCGCCTGCATCTCAAATGGATGATGAGAATGCTTCTTTAAATGGAGATTTAAGTGAGGAAGTTTTTGTGAAGTCTCTGCCTGGGTTGCCACATTCTTCTCATTATGTGTGCAAGCTTTGCAAAGCTATTTATGGTCTCAAATAGGCACCTCGGTCATGATATGCCAAGTTGTTCACTATTATCTGTGGTTTGGGATTTCGATCTAGTGATCATGATAGTGCCTTATTATTTCTGTGATCTACTACCTTTGAATTCATTGTTCCTCTACTCTATGTTGGCGACATGCTTATTACCAGTGATGACATAACTGGTATTGTAATGGTAAAGTTTTAACTACAAGATCACTTTGAGGGGAAAGATTTTGGTTCACTTCGTTATGTTTTGGGGAATGAAGTTGCCTCTTCTCCTAAGGGGTACCTTCTCTCACAGTCCAAATACATATCCAATGTTCTGGACAACTATAGTTTATCTGATTCGCGGACTATTGATCCTCTATTAGAGCTCAATGCTTGTTACTCCCCCTTTGATGGCTCGCCTGTACCATATCCTACTTTGAACTGTAATATTATTGGCAACTTAGTCTATCTCATTGACTCG
>JAVXUM010000001.1:25606567-25633270 GCA_035590655.1 Pouteria glomerata
ACTTGCTCAAAAGAAATTCTCATTAAAATATCCAATATAACATAAAGTATAGCTTTTAGTCTATATCTCTATCAAAATAATCCATTATTAACGTGTACCTTCATTTGCTCAATATTTTGTTGATAGAGAGAGGTTTCAGTTTGGTTTTCCTATATTTAGGACGAAGTGAATTTTGCATTAGCTGTCTTAAGTATGGATTGAGTTATGCCTACATTGATTAGGGAACTTTTCATTTCTTGGAGTAGAGGTTGTCCAAGGTTTTGTGACAAGAAACCTTGGGAGGTTGCTCCCTTATGTTTGACATGGTGTTTATGGAGGGAGAGGAACTAGAAAAAGTTTAAAGGGTTTTGAGTTAATTGTTCATAATTTTAAGGAATGGTGATCCCCTCCTTATATTTGGGACCATCATAGTTGCCTTTTGATATATAGGTGCCTTTTTCGAGATCATGTATATACTTTGCGTGAACAAGGTTGCACCTCCTGTTGCCGCATTCTAATATACATTTTACTTTGTGTGAACACGTATTTTGGCCCCGTGTCTAGAATTTGTGGCTTGCCATTGTGACTCGTGTTGACAGCACACCATGATGTTAGTTGAGAGAACACAAGAGGGATTGGAAGAGATTCGATTATGTAGTGACCCAGGTTTTGTCCTGGTATAATACCATTTTAACGATCGGATTATGAATTTATGAGTGATACTTGAATTTTGAAGTTTGGTTATCGCAGGGATTGTTTAGTAATTATCCTAAACTTTGGGGTTAAATCCGTAATATAGAACATTTTTTTATATATACATATCAGATTATGTATGTAAGTGGCTGGTGTACGTGATCAGTGTTACGTGGCCTAAGGTGGGTTCTTCCATGTGGATTGAGCTCTCTCCATTATCCGAGTCCTAGGTTGCCACGTGATGTCGTCTTTGTCATGCTTGAAAGTGTAGGCACATGTTTGTGTGTATATCTATCAATTGTGTTGGTGTGCAGCGGAGGAGTGTGTAAAGAGGGTGGGAGCTCACTACAACATTATCAAAGAAGATAAAAGAAAAGTTCAATGTTGTTAACAAAGTAGCAGAGGATTTAGAGAGAGAGAGAGAGAAAGAGAGAGAGAGAGAGAGATAAATTGAGAGAGACAAAAAGAGAAACTGTGTGTTGCTGGACAAAAAAAAAAGGAATATCAAATGGAATAGGAAGGAAGAAGAAGAAGGAAATGAGCAATTGAGCAAATCCTCAGGAAGTTCCTATGGACAGGCGCAGACTTAAGGAAAGGAGGAAGCAAGGTTGCATGGAATGAGGTCTGCCTACCAAAGAATGAAGGGGGCCTTGGCTTGAAGAGTTTGCATGCTTAGAATAAAGCTTCTATGCTGAGACATATATGGGCATTGTGTACCAATAAGCAATCTCTTTGGGTGAAATGGTGTAAAGCTAATTTGCTTAAGGGCAAATGCTTTTGGGAGGTTAAGCCGCCATCTGACTACTCTTGGACATGGCGTAAAATACTTAAGCTTCGGGAGGTGGCACTTGGCATCTCAAGGTATAAAGTAGGCAATGGTGACCCCTTTATTATTTCATCAATAATTGCAAACTTTAAGATTTGGAGGATTCTGATCGGCGGTGGGAATTCTACAAACATTTCATATTGGGAGGCTCGAGAAGATGAAAATAAAAAAAAAAAGACTACAACCCATTTCTTCTCCTCTATTCGGCTTCATAGGGGACCGAGTAATTTCACTTGGTTCCACAGTGTTGCCAGTTACTTTAAGAGAAGAACCACACCAGACGACTAAGATGGTTAACTTCTTGGTAGTAGACTGCCCTTCGGCATACAATGCTATTTTGGGAAGGATTTCGTTGAATCAATTTAGGGCAGTCACATTTACTCATCATCTGATTGTTAAATTCCCCACTGAATATGATGTAGGGTTTACCAAAGGTGACCAAAAGGCTACAAGGGAATGTTATATGTCTTTGCTTAAGGCGGATTCGGGTAGAGAGACTCTAGTCGTAAAAGAATTGGAAGTCAGGGATGATGAGGAGCTGACGAGGGGAGAGCCTGTAAACGACTTGGAGGATGTTATGGTTGATACTCCTAACCAGAACCGAACTATGAAAATAGGTTTAGAAACTAACGAACAACTGAAGAAACAAGTGAAGGAATTTCTAGTGAGAAATGCAGATGTCTTCACCTGATCTTATGAAGATATGCCTAGCATTGACACTAAAGTGATGGCACACCACTTAAACATCTTCCTAGGGGCCAAACTAATCAAGCAGAAAAGGAAGGTTTTGCCCCCGAACGAAATGAAGCAATTGAGCAAGAAGTTGATAAGCTTTTAAAAGCAAAATTTATTCAATAAGTTCACTATCTCACTTGGTTGTCGAATGTGGTTATGGTTATGTCCGCATCACTATAGTCAGTGAAGTAAGTGATGAAGATGGGCCATATAAAAGACCACGTCTAGAGGACTGCTTCAAGTATCGTAAGATACGATAAACAGCTTTAAAGTAAGAAGTACGAAAAGCATGCATAAATTGGCTGACAATCCCCACGACATAAGTCATATCACGACGAGTGACTATAAGTTAGATGAGTTTGCCCCACCAAGCAACGATATTAGCTTACATTAGAAAAGAGCTCACCAGAAGTAGTATCCAACTTGGTAGAGGGATCCATAGGCGTATTCACAGGATGAGCACCTAAAAGACTAGTTTCAAAGAGTAAATCTAAGACTTACTTGTATTGACAAATAGTGATCCCTTGAGAAGAACGGGTAATTTCAAGACCAAGAAAGTATCGAAGTCCTCCAACATCCTTACTGTGAGACTAAGCAACCAGATGACATTTTAACGTCACAATCCTAGAAGCATCATTACCAAAGATAATAATATCATCCACAGACACAATCAAGATGATAGTTCCAAAATAGGTATGTTGATTGGATGACTTATGAAGCTAAAAATCAGTTTTATTTGTTACTATATTTTAGGCAATAAAGAAGTCAAATGACTGTCAGGATTATGATCATTTTTTTTTTTGAAAGGTAAAAGTAAATATTATTAAAGATAAATGTTAAGTACAAGTCTCAGGGGCATAACCCCGTTTACAATTCAAAACTCCCAGAAAGAATAACATGCAGAACAAGGGAAATACAAAAATCTAAATTACTCCTTCAATACCGAATGAGGTAAAGCCCACCTCTGAACAATATGCCTATTAGCCTCAGTCCTAGGGAATGGCTTACACGATAGTACACGTAATCGAACCACAGTCTCAACATGCTTCCACAAAGTGAGAACATTCATATGTGAGTTACCAAATAATCTAGCATTCCGCTCCTTCCATAAGTACTAAACCAAAGCTGCAAATGCCAACCGGGCCATGACAATGAATAAGGCATTACTTGAGAACGACTGAACACACCATGAAATAATCTCAGACCAAGAAGATATTCCATATTGCAATCCAAGCTTTTGAAGGAGGCCATACCACAGTCTAGCAGAAAAAAAGCACTAGAAAAAAAGATGACCATGGTCCTCTCCATCTGCCTCACACAAGACACATCGAGAAAGCTGCATAACACCACGAGAGTAAAGCCTATCCTGGGTCGGAAGCCTTTGCTTAATAGCCATCCACAAGATGAAGGAATAGCGCGGAACATAGTGTTTAAACCAAACAATAGAGTGCCAAGGTACCTCCTCATAATGATCCCTGATAGCCTCCTAGGCTGATCGAACCCAAAAACCATGACTAGTATTTGGCTTCCACACTATCTTATCTGACATAGAGCTATTTGGCTTATGTAAACTAGAAGTGAGATCCCGAAACTCCATCAACTCATTAGTATTCACCCCAGGCCAATTCCAACGGTTATCCACAATAACGTTAGCAACTCTAGCAAATTTAGACAAACCTGAATCATAATAACTCGTGCCTCCAAAGAATCACAAATAAGGCCTCCCGGCATCCAAGGATCAAACCACAACGAAAGTGCTCGATCATTTATCATGCTATTTTTCAGGACTTAGCAGTCACGTAGCAGATTTTTCTGCAATTTAGTTTTCATTATGCTGTATAAATAGATGCTTTGTTGCTCAGTAAAATTAATCTTTTGTAGCCTCAAAAATTTCTTGCTTCTAATATCTTTACACTTTGATTTTTTATATAACCAACAAATTGGTATCAAAACTGCATATCTTGAGCGACCTGTGAAATTGAGTGAGCCCAAACACAATTCCTAAACACTTATCACCTATCTTTGTACAAACATAAAAACCCACAACCTACTCAGAATGGATTCAGAAGTTTCATTCTCTGCAATTGCACCTCCAATGTTTGATGGAACAAATTATCAAGTATGGGCTATTAGAATGGAAGCCTCTCTTGATGCTAATGATCTGTGGGAAGCTGTTGAGCAAGTATATGAAGTTCCACACCTGCCAGACAATCTAACCCTTGCACAAATCAAAAATGAAAAGGAGAGGAAGCAAAGAGAATCAAAAGCAAGAGTAAGCTTGTTTACAGCTGTCTCATCCACCATTTTTACTAGAATAATGACACTAAAAATAGCCAAATAATTTGGGATTTTTTGAAGCAAGAATATGAAGAAAATGAAAAGGTCAAAGGGATGCAAGTACTAAATTTGATCCGAGAATTTGAGATACAAAAATGAAAGAATCAGAAACAATCAAGGAATACTCTGATAGACTACTTGGCATTGTTAACAAAGTAAGACTCCTTGGTACTGATTTTTCTTATTCCAGAATAGTTCAAAAGATCCTTGTCACAATTCCTGAAAAGTTTGAGTCCACAATTTCATATTTGAAAAACTTAAAAGATCTGTCAAGCATCACCTTGGCAGAATTGCTGAACACACAGTGGGCACAAGAATAAAGGAGGCTTATGAGGCAAGAAGGATCTCTGGAGGGTGCATTTCAAACCAAATCACAGAATAACAATGGTGGCAAAAACAAGAAAAAAAAGCAAAAATAACAAGAAGACTGGAGATTCTGGAAACAAAAATAAAAATAACAAGAGCAACAACACTCAACTCTTTCCACCTTGTCCCCATGCAAAAGAAAAAAAAAAAACCAATCATTCACAGAAAAAGTATTAGTGGAAGCCAGATGCAAGATGTCACAAGTGTGGTCAATTAGGGCATATGAAAAGGACATGCAAGACTTAATAACAAGAAGGAGAAGCTAAGGCTGCTGAGGACCAACTTCAAGAGGAGCAGTTGTATGTGGAATCATGTTTTGCCACTAACAGCTCCACTGAAAGCTAGCTTCTGGATAGTGGTTGTACAAACCACATGACTTATGACTGAGACCTTTTTGAGAGCTTGACAAAACAACTATTTCAAAAGTCAGAATTGGAAATGGAGCATACATTGCTGTAAATGGCAAAGGAACAGTGGCAATTGAAGGCCACAGAAGTTTAAAATTAATTTCTGATGTTTCATATGTTCCCGAATTAATCAAAACCTTTTGGCTGTTACTCAGTTGTTGGAAAAAAGGCTACAAAAATTGCGTGATTAAAGATATAGAAGGCACAGAGGTGTTCAAAGTTCAAATGAAAGGCAAAAGCTTTGCCTTAGATTTGATGAAAGAGGAGCAAGCTGTAGTACACAAGGAAGATAGCAATACAGTGCTTTGGCAGAAGAGATTGGGGCATTTCCATCATGCAGGTCTACTTTTCATGAGGAAGAACAATCTCGTGAAAGGCATTCCTCAATTAGAGGAGGAGCTTCCAACATGTGCTATTTGTCAGTATGGGAAGATGACAAGGGTCCCTTTTCAGCAAAACAGGGCCTGGAGGGCTACACAGATGCTGCAATTAATACATATAGATGTGGGAGGACCTATGAAAACACCATCATTGAATGGCAGTAAGAATTATATTGCTTTCATTGATGATTAAACAAGAATGTGTTGGATTTATTTTATGAAGCTTAAATCTGAGGTTGTTGACATCTTCTGGAAATTTAAAGCTTGGGTCGAAACTCAAAGCGGATGCATAATGTTGGTGATCAGGTCTAATAATGGAACTGAATATGCCTCTAAAAAATTTAACAAACTTTGTGAAGATGCAGGCATTGAACACCAGTTTACTGCACCTTACACTCCTCAGCAGAATGGTGTTGTAGAAAGGAAAAATAGGACGATTAAAGAAATGACTAGGTGTTTGCTTCTTGACAAAAGGTTGCCAAAGAAATTTTTTGGGCTGAGGCTACAAGCACAGCAATTTTTCTGCTAAACAGAGTGCCAACAAAAGCTTTGCAAAAAAAGACTCCATTTGAAGCATGGTATGGCTACAAACTGAAGTTGCTTAATCTGAAGACATTTGGTTGCCTGTATTTCTCTTAGATTCCTCAAGTCAAGAGAGACCAATTAGACAAAAAAGCAGAACCTGGGATTTTTGTAGGCAATAACTCAGTTTCAAAGGCCTACAGGATCTACTTACCACAAGGCAACAAAGTAATTGTCAGTAGAGATGTCAAATTCCTTGAGTTAGACAACTAGACCTGGGATAATAATAAGAAGCTTGAGTTTCAGAAGGAGAATGATGATGTGGATGAAGAACTTGTTAGAGGAGCCAGATCACTCTCTGACATTTATAAGAGGTGTAATGTTGCTGTAATGGAGCCTGTAGGATATGAAGAAACTGCAACCGATGAGAAATGGATGGCTGTAATGAAAGAGGAGCTAAAGATGATGAAAAAAAACGAGACATGGGAGTTGGTGGAAAGTCATAAACACAAGAAACCTATTGGAGTCGAGTGGGTTTACAGGACCAAGGTCAACCCTGATAGTTCTGTGAACAAGTATAAGGCAAGACTTGCTGTCAAAAGATATGCCCAAATGTTTAGGGTAGATTTCTTAGAAACTTTTGCCCCAGTTGCTAGGTTGGATACCATAAGGATGTTGTTGGCTCTTACTACACAAAAGGGCTGGGTTACACATCAAATAGCTGTTAAGTCAGCCTTTTTGAATGGATACCTGGAGGACGAAATTTTTGTGGAGCAACCTGAAGGATTTGCCTTTCAAGGACAAGAGCAGAAGGCATATCGACTAAAAAGGGCCCTGTATAGTTTAAAACAGGCACCAAGGTCCTGGTACAGTAGAATTGATGCACACTTGGTTAGCTTAGGCTTTGAAAAAAGTCTTAAGTGAATTTACTTTATATATCAAGAAGGTTGATGATGAAATACTTGTGGTATCTCTGTACGTTGATGATCTGCTTGTTACAAGAAGTACTAAAGAGTTGATTGACAAGTTTAAAGAAGAAATAAAAGATGTCTTTGAAATGACAGACCCTGGGAGGATGACAATCTACCTTGGTATGCAGGTACAACAAAAACAAAATGAAATATTTGTATGCTAGAAAAAATATGAAAAGGAAGTCCTCAAGAAGTTCAACGTGGAAGAGTGCAAGCCAGCTGCAACTCCAATGAATCAAAAAGAGAAGTTTTGCAAAGAAGATGGAGCTGAAAAGGTTGATGAAAGGCTGTACAGGAGCCTAATAGGTTGCCTAATGTATTTGACTGTAACCAGGCCAGATATCATGCATGCAGTAAGTTTGCTATGAAGGCACATGAATTGTGCTACTGAGATGCATTTTCAAGTAGCAAAAAGAATTCTTAGATATGTTAAGGGCACTATTGAATATGGAATAAGGTTCAGTCAAGTTAAAAATTTCAGCCTTCATGGTTATTCTGATAGTGATTGGGCTGGATGTGTTAACAATATGAGCAGCACCACACTTTATTGTTTTAGCCTCGATTCTGGAATTTTTTCATGGTGTTCTAAGAAACAAGAAGTCATGCTTAATCCACGGCAGAAGCAGAATATGTAGCTACTGTTGCTGCGGTAAATCACCCTTTGGATTAGGAATCTTATGACAGATTTGTATATGGAATAAAAAGAAAGCACATCGATATTTGTGGACAACCAAGCTACAATTTCAATTGCTAACAATCTGATTTTTCACGGCAAAACAAAGCACTTCAAGATGAAATTTTATATTCTAGGAGATGTACAAAAGGAAGGAGAAGTGCAGCTCATCTACTGCAAAATAGAAAATCAAAGTGCGGACATCCTAACAAAGGCACTTCCTGAGGTTAGATATGAATTCTTTAGGCAAAAGCTTGGGGTGTGCAGCTCCAAAGTCAAGGAGGAGTGTTGATTGGATGACTCATGAAGTTGAAAATTAGTTTTATTTGTTGCTATTTTTTAAGCAATAAAGAAGTCAAATGACCGTTAGGATTATGATCATTTATCATGCTATTTTTTTAAGACTTAGCTGTTATGTAACAAATTTTTCTGCAATTTAGTTTTCATTATGCTGCATAAATAGATGCTTTGTTGCTCAATAAATTCAGTCTTTTGCAGCCTCAAAAATATCTTGCTTCTGCTATCTGTACACTTTGATTTTTTAAATAACCAATAAATTATGATGCATAAAGATAGAATAATCAGTGAAAGAGCGTGAGAAGCGACATCAATAAGAACAGAACTAAAACAGTTAAACCACGTTCGAGAAGATTGTTTCAAACCACGCTCGAGCATGCTGTAACTATCATACCAAATGCTCACCACCCAAAGTAGAATAACTTGGGAGCTGACCCATATAAACTTCTTCTTGCAGATCACCATGAGGAAAGACATTTTCAATGTCAAGCTGATGTAACGGCCAACGGCAACCAACTGCCACAGCACGAAGGATTCGAACCAAATTTAGTCGAGCTATAGGAGAGAAAAGTCTCCGTATAGTCTACTCCATATGTTTGAGTATATCCTTTGGTAATGAGTCGAGCCTTAAGACGTTCAACAGAGCCAATTGCAAGATATTAAATAGTGTAAATCCAGTGACAATCAACAGTTTGTTTACTAGGGGAAAGATGAGTGAGTTCCCATGTCTGATTCTAATGGAGAGCATGCATCTCTTCATCCATAGCATGTTTCTATCCCAGAATTGATAAAACTTGCATATAAGAGGATGGAACCGACAGAGACAAGGCACAAAAAAAGAAAAAAAAGGATGATAGACGATGCTAAAATACATAATTAGCAAGAGAATGTTTAGTGCAAGTGCATGTACCTTTCCATAATGCAATGGGTAAGTCAAAAGGAGAAGCAGGTACCTCAGACGAAGAAGAAGAATCAACTTGGGAAGTAAGCACCGCCCTCCTATCACGATCTTGCGATACACCTTGGCAGAGGAGTTATGGAGAGAATGATAGGAGCAATGGTAGGATTTTCTAGCTGAACTGGCGTGTCTGCGGTGGTTAAGTCAAGAGAGGAAGATTGGGGCAAAGGTACATATACAGATGACATAGGAGAAAGAAGAGTAGGAAAAGACGCCCCTTCACTAGAAATAAGGTCAGACGATAAGGAGTCACCATCAGAAGAAAAAAAGGTGGTAGATTCAAAAAAGGTGACATTAGCACTGACAAGATAGCAGTGAGACTCGAGATTGTAACACCGGTACCCTTTTGTGCGCATGAATACCACCAAAAAAGACACGAGAACAATGTGATAATTTGTCTAGATCAAGATCAAGGATATGAACAAAAGTAACATAACCAAAAATTTGAGGAAGGGAGAAGGATGACCGACTAGGGTAAAGAATAGAGAAGGGAGATTGGTTTGACAAAACATGTTTAGGGAATCTATTAATAAGGTAACATACTGTGAGAACAGCATCTGCCAAAAAAGGTTCAGGAACATGCATCTGGAACATCAAAGTGCGTGTAACATCTAACACATGATGATGTTTATGCTTGATAACACCATTTTGTTAAGAAGTGCGAGGGTAGGTTGTTTGACGAATAATTCCCATGAGAAATGCAAAAGGTAACTCATTCCTTTGTTTCATTCAAAACAACCAAGTCATGCGAGAAAAATCATCAATAAATAAAACAAAGTAAAAAGAATCCATTGATACTCTTAACCCAAGAAGGTCCCCAAACATCAGTATGAATGACAACAAAAGACTCAGACTCATGACTACTACGATGACTAGGAAAGGTACTACGGTGATGTTTGCCAAACTGAGAAGCGTCACATTTTAAACTAGATACATGACTCAAATTTGGCATAATAAGTTTTAATCTTGCCAAAGATGGATGATGAAGTAATTTGTTTTCTATGTATATTGATTGAGAGTACGTTCTAGTATTTATACAAGTAATCTGTAACTATCAGATCCCTAAAATCAAGGAACCAACTCCTACAAATCAGCAACTAATTCCTCTAAATCTGATCCTAAACTGAAAATCCTAATCTGTACTGATTTATACAAATCTGTCAAATCTTTTATTCCTAAATTAAATCTATACAAATCTGTCAGCTTCTTCAAATCTGTTCACAGGATTCTTATCTTCTACAAATCTGTTCACAGGATTTATCTACACTCCCCCTCAAGCTAAGAGTATATATTAACCATACTCAGCTTTTTTTCCAAACTTTCGAAGCTTGGTTTATGCAAACCTTTTGTCAGAACAACAGTGGTCTATTCTTTAGTTGGAATGTAGTTCAAATTAATCCTTCTATTATCTATCTTTTCTTTGATGAAGTGTCGATCAACCTCAACATGTTTAGTACGATTATGATGGACTGGATTTTGTGCTATGCTTACAGCCTCTTTATTATCACAGTATATTCTCATAGGAGTATGATTAGGCAACTTCAATTCCTTCAACAGTCTCTGAAGCTAAATTCCTTCGCAAATTCCATGAGCTAAAGCTCAAAATTCAGTTTCTGCACTACTTCTAGCAACAACTGGCTATTTTTTACTTCTCCAAGTCACTAAATTTCCCCAAAGATAGGTACAATAACCCGAGGTAGATCTTCTATCAATTGAGGAACCAGACCAATCTACATCAGTAAAAATTTCCACCATTCTCTGATCTCCTTTCTTGAAAAATAGCCCATTTCCTGGTGTGTTCTTTAGATATTTCAAGATTCTCATCACAGCTTCAATATGTTTTTCCTTAGGTGAGTGCATGAACTGACTTACCATGCTAACAGCGAAGGTAATGTCAGGTCGAGTATGAGCTAAATATATTATCTTTCCCACCAGCTTCTGGTATCTTTCCTTGCTGACTTCTTCACCCCCTTCAAGTTCTAACTTGACATTTGGATCCATTGGAGTCTCAAATGGCTTGCAACCAAGCATTCCCACTTCATGAACTAGATCAAGTACATATTTCCTCTGATAAATAGTTATTCCAACACTGCTGCGAGCTATCTCCATACCAAGAAAATATCTTAATGTTCCCAAGTCTTTTAATTCAAACTCACTTGCTAGGTATCTCTTCAAGGAAGTTAATTCCATAAGGTCATCCCCTGTGACAATGATATCATCTACATACACAATAAGAATAGCAATCTTGTTATCCGTAGAATGTTTATAAAACAATGTGCGGTTAGTTTGAGCTTGAGTAAAACCTTTCCCCTTAACAGCTCTAGTGAATTTTTCAAACCATTCTCTCGGTGATTGCTTCAGTCCATAGAGAGATTTCTTCAATTTGCAAACCATATTATTGTCTCCTTTAAATCCTGGAGGTGCATCCATATACACTTCTTCATGTAAATCACCATTTAAAAAGGTATTCTTCACATCTAGCTATTGTAAAAGCCAATCTAGATTAGCTGCCAAGGATAGTAAAACTCTTATGGTATTCAGTTTGGCTACAGGAGCAAATGTCTCTTGATAGTCTATCCCATGAGTTTGAGCAAAGCCTTTGGCAACTAATTTGCTTTTATATCTACCAATGCTCCCATCAGCATTGTATTTTATAGTGAAGACCCACTTGCATCCCACTGTTCTCTTCCCAATAGGTAAGCTTACCATTTCCCATGTATTATTTCTATTAAGAGCATCCAGCTCTTCCTGTACAGTAGTTCTCCAATTTGGATCAGCCAGAGCTTCATCTATATTTTTAGGAATTGCAACTCTCGACAGTGCAGAGGTGAAGGCATGAAAAGTAGGAGACAGCCTTGCATATAAAACATAGTTAGATATAGGATACTAAGTACAAGACCTGGCTCCTTTTCTGACAGAATGGGCAAGTCCAGGTCCTACTTTGAAGTAATCTGTTTTCTATGTATATTGACTGAGAGTACATTCTAGTATTTATACAAGTAATCTGTAACTATCAAATCCCTAAAATCAAGGAACCAACTCCTACAAATCAGCAACTAATTCCTATGAATCTGATCCTAAATTGAAAATCCTAATCTGTACTGATTTATACAAATTTATACAAATCTGTCAAATCTTTTATTCCTAAATTAAATCTATACAAATCTGTCATCTTCTTCAAATCTGTTCACAGGATTTATCTACAGATGACCTAGACAATAATGCCACTGAAGAGGAGAAATAGTTAGGCGTAGTGCAGCGAAAAGTTAGTGTTCTGCAGGGCGATCATAATTGAGATAGTAAAGTCCATCCTTCTCATGCCCCAAACCAATTGTCTTTCTCATCTTGAGATCCTGAAAGACATAAGAGTTTGAAAAAAAAGGTCATTGAACAATTTAATAACCTAGTTAATTGACTTGTAGAGAGAAAATTAAAGGGAAATTAAGGCACACAAAGGCTAGAATGCAAAGTTAGAGATGACAAGGGATTAAGAGTCCCTTTGCTAGACACAGGACGAGACGAACCATTAGCTAACACTATATTCTGATTAAGAGGACTAAGGTTAGAGAACAAGCAAGAATTATCCTATATATATGAACTGACTCTTGAATCAATGATCTAAAAGGGAGAGGAAGAGGCCACAAGAGCTGAGTTACCTAAATTTGCCCAGGTGGCAGTGGAGGCTAACGGAGTAGAAACACGTAATGACTGAATGAGTTTCTGAAACTGGGATGAACTCAGAGTGAACGTCTCCTAAGAATCAGATGCGGGAGTACTACTCTGTGGCACTGAAGACTGTGCAGAACCATAATCATTAACATGATGTGCCTACTCCGATGTACCCTACTATTTCTAGCAATAATGTTTGTTATGATTTTTTCCTCCACAAAAATAATAATTACGATCACCCTTATTCCCGTAATGTCTACCTCCACCTTGAGATCCACCTCGATTATTCCTTCCTCCATGAGAGCCACGAGAAGATCCACCACGATTTTGATGGCTAATAAGAGCAGATGAATCTGTAGGTGGTGTTGTACGATCAGTGGTGGAGGAACGACTACTTAATGAGGGTATGCACTAGCTGTAGTGGACAAGGTCTCACTTACTAAAATTCAATCCTTAAATCCTCGGAGAGCAAGATTATGTCCAGATAAAAAATAAGCGATCATAAACTCTTCCCAATATTTCTTTTGCTGTAGCAAGTCTGTACTAAAAGGGCGATAATGTAATAACTACTCTCATAAGCTTTTCAAATGACAACAATAATCCGATAAAGATCTGTCGCCCTATTTTGCTGAGAACATTTGTTCGTATAACTCGTAAACACGAGAGACATTACTCTTCTAAAAGTAGGATTCAGCAAGACAATCTCAAATCCTTTTAGAGGAATCATAGAATTCTACTATAGTGGCAACGAAATCCTCTAAACTGTGCCATAGAATGCCCATTACGATTGCATCTTCACTCATCCAAACATTATACTTAGGACGATTTGAGGGAGGTGCTTCATTAGTTATATTGCAATTTATTTTTCTCCCATAGAAAGGTTTTAACCACATGCACCCAACTCAAATAATTGTCGCTATTTAATTTCTTTGGCATGATAAAGCGAGAAACATCATTAGCTTTCAGATAAACCACATTAGGAATGATCTGATCAGATGAAGATTCTGATTTCAACATAATAAAATGCCAAAAGTAATATGTTTTGCTACCCTCTAGTAAAAAGAACAACTGCTAATTAATCAAAACTAGAAAAAAGAAGAAGAACCAGACAAAACAGAATGCTCAGAACCACAACCAGGCAAAGAAACGACACCACATATTGCTCAACGATAAACACAATAACTAGTGTGTGAATAGTAGGCGGCTGTCATCAATGAAGAGAATCACGACAACAAAGACTCTTCAACAGATCTTCAATCCAGAAAAAGATCGTCAACAAGAAACAAAAACAACAACAAAACCTTTAAGGGATCATCAATTGGTGAAACCAGCAAAAGAAAAGCCTCTGAAGACATCAACGATACAGTTGCATCTACAAAAAACAACCGCTCATCAAGAAGGAGCAATCAAATCATCAAATAGAAGGGCTGAAGACAGTTACTTACATTATGCAACCGTTGTTGGAGAAGCCAGATCACCGTTAATGGGTCACGCGCTGCTAGTTCCTTAGTGTGGAAGGAATACAAAAAATTTTGGTGTATCTTTCATTAATCACTACAAAGCTGTTTATATACATTCAAACCTACCTACAAAATAGGAAAACGACCTAATTCACTCCTAATCAAATAATAATCAAATCCCTTAATTACGGAAATTTAAATCCCTTAATTATGGGAATATGATTTTTACAATATTTCCCCAAACTCTCCCTTAAGCTGGTGAATAGATATTTTCCATTCTCAGCTTGGATACACTTGTTTGAAACTTTGTATTGCTCAAGCCTTTAGTAAGCACATCTGCAATTTGCTGATCAGTAGACACGTATGGTGTACAAATCAAGCCATTGTCTAACTTCTCTTTGATGAAATGTCGGTCTACTTCAATATGCTTTGTTCGATCATGCTGCACTAGATTATGTGCTATACTAATTGCGGATTTGTTGTCGCAATAAAGTCTCATAGGGCCATCCCATTGAACCTTCAAATCGCTTAAGATGATTTTTAGCCACAACAATTCACAAATGCCTTGAGCCATTGCTCTAAACTCTACTTCAGCATTTGATCTTGCCACCACTGTTTATTTCTTATTTTTCCAAATCACAAGATTCCCACCAAGAAATGTGCAATAACCAGAAGTTGATCTTCTGTCAACCATTGATCCAGCATAATCCGCATCTGTATATGCTTCAAGTATCACTTGTGTTCCTTTTGAACAAAATACCTTTTCCTAGAGTTCCTTTAAGATACTGTAGTACTCGATTTACCGCTTGCATGTGAACTCTCTTAGGATTGTGCATAAACTAACTTATCACACCGACTGCATAAGCTATATCTGGCCTTGTGTGGGAAAGGTAAATAAGTCTTCCTACCAGGCGTTGATACATCTCCTTGTCCACCAAATCATCCTCCTCAGCTTCTCCAAGATTGTGGTTAAGATCTACTGGTGTGCTTGTTAGTTTATATGCCAATTTTTCCGTTTCTTTCAGTAGGTCTGTAACATACTTCTGTTTGGAGATAAAGATTCCATGTCTTGAGTGTGCAACTTCAATTCCTATAAAGTACTTCAGTCTTCCTAATTCTTTGATCTCGAATTCTTAGGCCAAACATTGTCTTGAAGATTCATTCTCCTTCTCATCATTCCTGGTTACAATTATATCGTCTATATATACTAAAAGAGCTGAGACTCCCCCTGAGCTTAAGTGTTTGATAAATAAGGTATGATCCCCTTGACTTTGTTTATATCCCAAGCTTGCAATAACTTTTGCAAATCTTCCAAACTATGCCCTTAGAGACTGTTTAAGCCTATACAGAGCTTTCTTCCATCTACACACTTGATTAGTAGTCAGGTTGCTTCCAAATCTAGGTAGAATCTCTATATAAATTTCTTCTTCGATGTCTCCATGCAAGAATGCATTTTTCACATCAAATTGTTGCAACCCCCAACCATAATTTACTGCTAATGACAATAGAACTCTAACAATATTTATCTTAGCTACGAGAGCAAAAGTCTCTTGGTAGTCCACTCCATATGTCTGAGTATATCCTTTAGCTACTAATCTTGCCCTATACCTCTCTAGTGATCCATCTGCTCGGTATTTCACTGTATGAACCCATTTACATTCCACATGTTTTTTTCCCAAAGTTAGATTCACCAGCTCCCACGTTTTGTTCTTTTCTAAGGCCTCCATCTCTGCATTCATAGCTTGCTTCCAATTTCCATTAGATAATGCCTCGGATAGTGTAGTAGGGATAGAAATGTTATTTAGGTTCACAAGGAAACTTCTATGAGAGGGTGAAAATTTCTCAAGTGATACAACATTAGAGAGTGGATACAATGGGTTTTTGGAACATGTTCTGGTTCCTTTTCTAACAGCAATAGGGAGATCCTGATCTGAATTGCTACAAGAGTTATATTCTGACTCGATTTGCAAATGAAAATTAAAAATTGCTACCTCATTTCCAGAAGTCGGAATAGATTCTTGGATTGGTGCAAGTTCCGAGACTGAAGACTTCTTTCTCGAGTACACATTAGCAAACTGAGGCAACTGGGCAGGAGTAGGTTCAGAGGCTTGTTCAGGTTCAGTGGTAGGAATAAGTTCAGAGGCATGCATAGGTTCAGAGGCAGGGTCAGGTTTAGAGGCAACAGGTTCAAAGGCAAGAACATTATTAGGTGTCACAATTTTGGGTGATGAAGGAAGGTTAAGAAGAAAGAAATCCTTATCTTCCATGATTGGTGTCTCCCCCTGAAGATAAGGAGTGGAAAAATATGATTCATTTTCATGGAAAGTGACATCCATAGAAGTATAGAATTTCTTGGAAGGTGAATGGTAACTCTTATAACCCTTCTGAGTTGGAGAATATCCCACAAAAACACATTTGATTACTTGAGGGTCTACTTTACCCCTATTTGAACTGTGAACATGGACATATGATACACGCCCGAATATTTTAGGAATAAGATGGTTGGAAATACTCAAGTCATGATAGAATTTGGAAAGCATTTCCAGAGAACTCTGAAAATTCAAGACTCTAGAAGGTAACCTGTTTATAAGATAGGCAGAAGTAAGGAAGCTTACCCCCAGTAAGAGTTAGGCACATTATTTTGGAATAAGAAAGCTCGGGTTGTATCAAGAAGATGACCATTTTTCCTTCCAGCAACTCCATTCTGTTGTGGAGTGTTGACACATGAGAACTCATGAATTATCCCTTCCCTTTGGAAAAATGGTGCATTGTCAGAATGAAATCGTTTGGTTTTGACACATAATTGATTTTGTATCATGGCTATGAAATTTGGGAGAACAAAACTGAGATTAGACTCTTTTTTGAGTAGTAAAATCCAAGAGACTGTAATCATCAATGAATGTTACAAACCATCAAGCACCGGAAATATTAGGAATAGAAGAAGTTTCCCAAATATCATTATGAATAAGGAAAAATGGAATCCAACTTCTTTTATTGCTAATAAGAAAAGGTACATGTTTATGTTTCGCAAACTCACACACATCACATTGAAAATTCTCAATTTCTAACCCCTTACACAGAAAAGGAAATAAGACTTTGAGAGTCATAAATGATGGGTGTCCTAGTCTACAATGATACAACCAGACCTTTTCTTTATTAGATAAATAATGCTCAAAAAGAAATGATAGGGGTGGTTTACTTTTGTTGTCCTCTAGATGGCTTGGTGTCTCAAGGTAATAAAGTCCGTCTCGTTCCTTAGCATGTCCAATCGTCTTCCCCGAATCCCGATCCTGAAATATACAAGCAGTGGGGTTAAATATGACATTGCAACACAGATCTTGAGCAAGTTTTTGTATGGAGATAAGATTAGTAATAGCTTAGGAAATGAAGAACATTTTTTAGGAAAAGTGAGTGAGTGACTTGGATGTCTCCTAGACCTGCTACTGTGCTTAATGAACCACCTACTTTGGCAATTTTCCAATTGCTCGGACAAGGGTTATATGTGTGAAAGTTCTGTAAGGAGTGAGTCATATGGTCAGCGGCCCCTAAGTCTATAACCCAAGAATTAGCAAAGGTTTCATCCGAGACATGTAATCCAATGGAAATAAGAAGTTTACCTGAATGTGCCAATGAGCAGGTACCTGAGGGTTTTTCCATAGTGCCAAGTAAAGCTTTTAATTTCTCAATCTCCTCCCGATTAAAATCTACTTGGTCTTGAGTCTTTGTCTCACTTTGCTGTACTGTGGTCATGTTTGCTTGCCCACTATTTTTCTTTTGTTCTCCTTTGTTTCCCCATTCTTTACTGGAGGGTTTACCACGAAGCTTCCCACAAGTTTCCCGAGTGTGCCTTGGTTTCATGCATTGGGTACACCACAAACTCTCCTTGTTTTTCCGATTCATTGATTGATCTGCTCTTCCATTCTCAGAGATTGTTGGTTGTTCTAAGCTTGCTTTGGGAGCCCCTCTGCTAGCTACCATAGCTGAGCCTTCTATGGTCTGAGATTGAAGCATAACTAATCTCCTACTTTCTTCTGCTTGAACAATAGAAATAACCTCATTTAGAGAGGGAACTTCATCCTTACCAAGTATTTGAATTGTGACTTGGTCGAATTCAATGTTGAGTCCAGCAAGGAAATGATTAACTCGGTCTTTCTCAATGTAGTTCTTTAGGACCACTGCATCCTCAGGGCACTTCCTCTCAATACACCGATAATGATCAAGTTCTTGCCATAGATTTTTAGCACATTAGCGTAATCCATAACAGTTTTGTTTCCCTATTTCGTTGCTGCAGTCTTAACTTTGATTTTGTACACCTAGGCTGCATCTTTGGTCTTTAAATACGTTTGTGGAACAGCCTCCCAAATATCCTTAGCAGTGGCTAAGAATATATAGGTATCACTGATCTCAAGAGTTATAGAATTCCATAACCACGCCATAATCATTGAATCTTCCTCGTTCGAAGCGTCAAATTTCAGATCGCCCAGCTTTGGTCCATTTCCTGTGAGATAACTTATCTTGCCTTTCCCTTTCAGAATAGCTCGAATAAGCTGAGGCCACTTCAAATAATTTTTCTCGTTCAACCGATATGCCGTTTGAATTTTCCATAATTCTTCGGTCTGGACAACAAACTGTGTGGCAATGTCTTTTATTTCTGATATGTTAATAAAGTACCAAACTAATTAAAATGGAGATTAGCAGCAATCTGAGCAACACCAGGTACCAAATTTGGAGGTGACTGACACTCGAAGATAGGGTACGAATAATGGCTGACCAACCATGACAGAAGCACAATCACACAGACTGTGAAGATGAGTGACCACCTTTTCCGACCAACGAAGACAGTCGGCTCTGATCAATAGTCGATCGACGATTAATTGATGAAAGAGAAACTGCTAGGAACCAGTTGATCGAAACCTGGTGACCAAGGAGGAGGACAAATCGACTCCAATTGATCGTCTGTTCTGGCAATCGATCAAGGGCTGGATGTTGTACGCAATCACTTCTTCCTCGATCGACAGGGGCAACGAAGAAATATCGACCAATCACTGATCGCTGGATCTCCGATAGACGATTGCTAAGCCTGCGACCGATGATAATTGAGTGATCAACTGAGGTTACGAGAATTCTGTTGACCTGTACTGTGATCGATTACGCAATCGTTTGGAACCGATTGTGTAATCGTTTGGAACTCCGAGTATTCATCTGAGAAATTGAAGCCAACGACGGAACTAGATCGGAATATAAATAGCGATTAAGGTTGTATAATCAAAGAATGCCCAGCAATGAAGGCGTAAGCAAGCAAAAGAAAATTCCAAAGAAACTCTGGCTTTGATATCATGTGGAAGGAATACATAAAATTTTGGTGTATCTTTCATTGATCACTACAAAGCTGTTTATATACATTCAAACCTACCTACGAAATAGGAAAACTACCTAATTCACTCCTAATCAAATAATAATCAAATCCCTTAATTATGGGAATATGATTTTCACAATATTTTCCCACACTTAGCACGTGAGATCTGACGCCAGAACAAGGACGTACGTGAAGGCCTGTGCAAGAGTTTCCGACTAACGGATCTCCTAGGATTCTAGTTACCGACTGTCGACAAGGATCAAATTGATGCCAGATGATGACTCCGTCACCGAAGAGATCACTAGCAGCGAACAAAAAATAATAGGAGTAATTACCAAAAAAAAAATATAATAGGACCTTTGCTTCACTTACGTGGTTTGTCTCCTCTCCTTTTTTTTTCTTAATTTTCTTGCTCTGATACCATGTAAGAATATGAAAGATAGAAAAAAATGAGGAGTATGTACATCCCCCTCTCCCATATATTCTTATTTATAATGTTGAATTACCACTAAATAGCAAATATAGCTAATCAAAGTTGTCAATACAAGAACAGAAAGAATAATCAAATCACAATAATAACAATATAATATCTCTAACAGTAACATTGATTATACTAATTATGCTAACACACCACTCTCAAGCTATTCCAACTAACAAGAGGAACAAATAAAGGGTTTAGCCAATTCTTTTCGGAGTAACAAATCCTGAACGGAGTGACAATGGACCTCAATGTGCATAGTGCACTAATGAAACACAAGATTGTCACAGTGCAAAGACATGAGAACGAAAACATCAACACCGAATTCACAAAGTAAGGAATGAACCAATTGAATAAAAGTCACAATAGTTAAAGTGACAAAGAAGAGAATGGAGCCAACCTTACAAAATGGATATCTTATAATCATCAAAAACCATATCCCATTGTAGTTCTGCCACTATAGACAATCATTAATTGAATTAAGAGTTCCTTTTGGACAACATCAAATTAGCTTCTAAGGTTTAACAAGTATCAACTGTTAAAACCTTCAACAAACCATATGCAACATAATTTTACAAATAAATGGTGTCAAGAGAAAATAAACTAATATAAATAATAAAGTTGTCCCTCTCTCTAATAACTTAAACTATTAGGTGAAATGGAGGCTAACACTCAAACGTGAACAAAGGTCCATAATTCAAACTCCGTCATAACCCAAAAGAAATCAATAGTCGGACGTGTTTAGCCATTCAAAAAAAATAAGTAAATAAATAAATAAATCTGGCCACATGTGATGCGAATTATTAGGAGAAAATAAATCAATATAAATAACAAAAATGGCCCCTCCATCAGTGCAGTCACACCAAAAAATAAATAATAAATTAATTAAGCTTCTAGGTGAGATAGTGACTAACACTCAAATAAATGGAAACTTACTTGTAGGCCCACTGTCATACTTAAAAGAGCGATTTCATTGTTCCTTGCCTTGAGAGAAATGGGAGTCTGAAATTTGAAGGGTGATGCTGAGCCATTTCCCGAGGCACTACCTGGATAGAAACATATAATTTATAATTAAGTTGGCTTAGAGACATAGGTGGCACTAAATCTAAAACTAGATGTGATAGAAATTCTCCTAATAGAATTCAGTATGACATCAAGTGAAAGGGAAAGATTGCATAAAACAATTTTTGTGTCAGTGAGATTGGAATAAAATCTCCAATATATATAATAACCTTGAAGTTTCTGATTCACGAAAGCATGGAGAGCATGACCCTTTGATTCAAACTGTGAGCGTCGGCTGGCTTCCATTCCTCAAGAACTCTTCATTCTCATCAACATGAAAACTGCAATTGATTATATTCCACGAGAACTCTTAAATCTAAGCAAGAGTACGAGTAAATTAATTTAAATGCATACACTCACTATTCCAGCGTTGTTATATAATTCCATTTGACTGTACACTTTGAAGGAGTATTGAAATGACGAACATTTAGTGAGATTAATTAAAACTATTCTATGAGAAACCTCTGCATATCAGAACTCGGAAATATAAACTTATCATAGTCATACTATTCTATTTCTAATTCATTATACCATTCATTTAACTTATTTATTAACAATGTCTACTAAAGTAGCAAGACATATCCCTCTTAGTGAGAGAAATTTGGGATAAGGAACCACTGAAAAAAATGTGGGATATATACACTTATGGATTAATGAAAATGTGCAAAAACTCTAGTTGCCTTTCCCACTCTGTGACTCTCTTCCTTTTTGCGTATGGCCTTACCACAACCCTTCCGCAGCAACATTCAGACAAAGACCCTATTTTCTTTCTATTGAAACCTTGGCACAAAACTAAGCCACAATCTTCTCATACGGATAAAATAGAATGCTCCCAAGCAATGGGAAGAGCCTGGGGCCTTGACCATGTACCTGTTGAAAAATGAGCCAGTGATTGTTTGTTAGTGGCTTAGTTAAGGGAATCAACGGCCCAAA
The DNA here is from genome assembly GCA_035590655.1 of Pouteria glomerata. Classification (NCBI taxonomy): domain Eukaryota; kingdom Viridiplantae; phylum Streptophyta; class Magnoliopsida; order Ericales; family Sapotaceae; genus Pouteria; species Pouteria glomerata. The sequence continues at coordinate 25,628,670 of JAVXUM010000001.1, forward strand.
GGTAGTTGGGGCCTAAGATGACGTCAATAATGAGAATTTATTTTGTTAAAAGTAATATAAAAAATTTTATTAGATAAAAATATATAAAACATTTCATGTAAAGATAATTTTTTAGTCACTTTGAGATGCAAAATTGCTTATCAAGTTTCTCTTTTTAAAATTCATTAAAAAACTTATACTATTACCTTGCAATGTGGTGTTTACTTTTATGGTGACAATAAATCTATTAAGATCTCTTTTTGAAATTGAATGAGTTATTTTTATCTTTTTTATTAGTTTTTTATATTTTTACATCAAGATTGATATTTTAAATTAGAACAATATTAGCAAACAAGTAATTAACGCAATGATCACCATAAAAAATTACTGTAGTCTAAGTATGAATATAAACTGCTTCTTGCTTTTCAAGAAAATAGATGCATAATTTGATATAATTTTTTTCTAGAAAATATTTTAATTGTAAGAATGTAATGGTTGAAAGTATAAATTTATTTTGTAAGCATTTAGTAAAAAAATTTTGCTATTGTATTACTCATTGATTTATTTATTTAAAACTTTTGGATTGGATAGGCACTATAGGAGAGTTTCTAGCAATAAAATTTTGTTATCATGTTATATGTTGACTTTTTTTATTTATTTCAAACTCTTGGTTTGGACAGGCATTATAGGAGATTCCCTATTTATTATTTTTAGGATAAATTACATTTAATGCCCTTGTAGTTTACATTGAATCTCGCTTTAGTTCTACAATTCCAATTGTAACGGTTAACCGCCTATAATTATGGTCAAATATAACTTTGGTCCTTTTGTTAACAAACCAAATCAAGTCTTTTCCCACTAGGTGGGGTCGGCTATATGAATTTGACGATCCCAATCAAATCTATTAAGGGTCATATCCTCCGTTAAATCCATGTAGGCAAGGTCATGTTTAATAATTCTTTTCTAACAGCTCTTAGGTCTCCCTCTCTCTCCTACTCCTGTCATCCTTTTGTTAACAAAAATTAAGAAAATGTGACTACAAAATGTTAAATATCTATTACATGTGATCGAGACGTGACATTTTTCGTTAATAAATTTAACAGAAGTATCAAAGTGAAACTTGACCATAACTGTAGGGGGATTGATTGTCACAATTAGCACTATAGAGATTAAATCAGGACGAGATTTAAACTGCAGAAGTGGTTTCTGTAATTTACCCCTATTTTTATTATCTCTTGGGACTAGATAAACATTAAAAGTAAACTGAAGCTTGAGTTTTGCAACCATTCAAAATAAAATGATAAGGTAACATATCAACAAAAAAGAATAAGGAAAAAAAAAAAAAGATTACATAAAATTGAATGGCAATAAGATTTGGGCACTTCATTCCAGAGTTATTAAAGGACGTTACTTACCATCATTATCTTTTGGGACTAGAAAAAATGTTTAAATTTTGAGGCATTTTGCAATCTACTATGGAATACATATTAAAATTTTCTAAACCTAAGTCGGGGGTCTTTTCTTTTGTTAGGAACTTAGGAATTTGCTTAGTGATTGAACCGATCATGAGGGAACCCACAAGAGCCATAGCGGAAAGGGTAGCCATTGTAGAAAACAAAATGAAAAAAGAAGCCATAATTGTGTCTATTTTATGCGTCGTTTGGCAATTATTGTATAAAATCAAAATTTCTACAAATACTAGCTCTAGAATGTATACCTTATAAATTACACATAAAATATTTAAAATTTTCACACAATTTCTAATGGTAATCAAAATTATCAACATTGACAAGTTAAAATGGAATCAACTAGCCTTTATCCTTCATGGTTTCCAGAGACAAGCTAGTGTGCAACCAACTAGAGCTTGAGCTGGTCAATTGCATAACATTAAGTTCTCCATTGTTACTAGTTGAAAGAAATAAGAGACAGAGAGGATTGAATTGTCTTCCTCCCTTCTCCCTTGAATCTTATTTATAATTAACGTATCAAATAAGGAAATCAAAGGAAAGAAAAAGAAAATACAACTGATAAGGAAACAAAAATTATATCGATCCTATATCAATCCCAGAAGGAAATAAAATCATCAATCAATTCTATATTCTAACACCATCCCTCGAGCTGGAGTATATAAATCAAAAATGCCCAGCTTGGATGAGAGACTCTGGAATGAAGAGCGAGGCAAGGGCTTGGTGAGGAGATCAACCAGTTGACAAGAGGATCGAACAAACGGAGAACTCAGCTCTTTGTGAAGCAACAAATCTCGAATAAAGTGGCAATACACCTCAACATGCTTGGTACGTTCGTGGAACACGGGATTACTGGCAATGAAGATAGCAGCTTGATTGTCACAGTGCATTGCCATGGGGGAAGGAACATCAACACCAAAGTCACAAAGCAGAGAACGAACCCAAAGCATTTCAGAGGCAGTGTGAGCCATAGCACGATACTCAGCCTCAGCACTGAAACGAGCGACAACTTGTTGTTTCTTGCTGCGCCAAGTAACCAGATTACTACCAACAAATGTACAGTAACCTGAAGTTGACTGTCGATCATCTCGGTTTCCAGCCCAGTCAGCATCACTATAACCAGCCACTGAAAGAGAAGAAGGGCGGTATAATAAACCGCGGCCAGGAGCACCTTTCAAGTAACGTAAAATATGACATACTGCTTCAAAGTGTGTGGAACGAGGAGCATGCATAAACTAACTAAAAATATGCGCTGCATAGGTTATATCAGGCCGAGTGACTGTGAGATAGATCAGTTTTCCCACTAAGTGCCGGTAACGACTTACATCAAAGAATAGTGAACCAGTAGCCATATCAAGTTTGACAGATCAGCAGGCCGAGAACCAAGTAAGCCAGTTTTAGATAGAAGATCCAAAACATACTTACACTGGGAAAGCATGAGGCCTGCACTAGATCTTGCTATTTCGGTACCAAGAAAATAGCGAAGAGCACCCAAGTCTTTGGTATGAAAGTGATGACTTAAATGGTTTTTCAAAGCAGCAATACTTGTGATGTCATCTCTCGAGATAATGATGTCATCAACATACACAATTAAGACAATGGTACTAGACGAAGAGTGCTGGGTAAAGATAGAATGATCTGAGGTAGACCGTTGCAAACCATATTTCAACAGAACATCACTGAAGCGATCAAACCAAGCACGTGAGGATTGCTTCAGATCATATAGGGCACGACATAACCAGCACACTAAGTGCTCATTCCTAGGAACCACAAAGCCAGGTGGTTGATTCATATAAAGTTTCTCTTGAAGTTCACCGTGAAAGAAAGCATTTTTAATATCCAATTGGTAAAGAGGCCAAGATCAACTTACAGCCACGACAAGAAGAATACGAATAGAATTAAGCCTAGCAACCAGAGAAAAGGTCTCCAGATAATCAATGCCATAAGTCTGAGTATAACCTTTGGCAACAAGTTAGGCTTTAAGTCGTTCAACAGAGCCATCTGGGAGATACTTGACAGTATAAACCTAACGACATCCCGCTGATTGCTTCCCGGAAGGTAATGGTGCAAATTCCCAAGTATGATTTTTATAGAGTGCTTTTATTTCTTCATCCATGGCATGTTTCCATCCAGGAAAGACAGGGCTGCTTGATATGAAGCTGGAACAGAAACAGAAGACAAAGCGGACACAGAGGAATACAAACAAGGAGAAGTCCGATGATAGGAAATAAACTTAGCAATGGGATGCTGTGTGCAAGTATGTTTACCTCGACGCTGAGCAATGGGTAAATCATCATTAGAGGTATGAGAAACAATAGTTGGAACCTCAAATAAAATGGTAGATTGAGATGGGCCATAAGAAACAATGGGTCTGTCTGGATTCCGTTGATACACTTGCATTGGAGATTCCTGCAAAAAAAGTTGAAACATGGGTAAAGGTAATGTAGGACTAGTCTCACCCTCACGAGTAAGATGTTACTCCCCTGAATACTAGAGATAAGATCATGAGATAATTAAGTCCCAGAAAAAAGAGATTGTCTCAAAAAAAGTAACATCAGCACTCACAAATACCAACGAGATGCCGAATGATAACAACGGTATCCTTTTTGTATACAAGGATAGCCTAAGAAAACACATTTTCGAGAACGAGAAGATAATTTATCTAAACCAGGATCAAAAACATGAACAAATGCCACACAACCAAAGACACGAGGAGTAAGAGGAAAAGGATTATCATCTGGGTATAAAATAGAGAAGGGAGACTTGTCACCCAAGAGAGTTGTTGATATACAGTTAATGAGAGAACATGCAATTAGAACAGCATCACCCTAAAAAGGTTTGGGCACCTGCATATTAAACATCATAGTACGAGCAACATCAAGCAAATGACGGTGTTTACGTTCGACAACACCATTTTGCTATGAGGTATGAATACAAGATGTTTGGTGAATAATACCTCGATCAGCACAAAAGAAAGTCATAACAGATTGCAAGTATTCAAGAGCATTATCAGAGCGAAAAATTTTAATGCGTTTCTCAAATTAGGTGGAAATCTCATTATAAAATCGAGTCACAATAGAAGGCAATTCAGATCTCTTTTTCATCAAAAATAACCAAGTCATGCGAGAGTGATCATCAACAAAAATAACGAAATAC
>JAVXUM010000001.1:25633370-25675292 GCA_035590655.1 Pouteria glomerata
ATGTTTTTGTGGACAGTACCAGATCGTTTTTGACAGTACCAGATGTTTTATAGACAGTACCAGATGTTTTTAGGACAATACCACATATTTTAGGAAAGTGAATCACATATTTTATAGACAGTACCAGATGTTTTGTGGACAGTACCAGATGTTTTATCGACAGTACCACATGTTTTTAAGACAGTACCACATATTTTAGGACAGTACCACATGTTTTTAGGACAGTACCAGATGTTTTGTGGACAGTACCAGATATTTTGTGGACAGTACCAGATATTTTATTAACAGTACCACATGCTTTTAGGACAGTACCACATGTTTTAGGACAGTACCAGATGTTTTGTGGACAGTACCAGATGTTTTTGTGGACAGTACCAGATCGTTTTTGACAGTACCAGATGTTTTATAGATAGTACCAGATGTTTTTAGGACAGTACCACATGTTTTAGGAAAGTGAATCACTACCAGATGTTTTATAGACAGTACCAGATGTTTTTAGGACAGTACCACATATTTTAGGAAAGTGAATCACTTACTATTGCTGGAGCAGAAAATGCAACGATTTGTTTGCTGGAGCAGAGATGCAATGATTTATGGTATATATATTAAATCAGTTATGGTAAATCAGTTATGGTATATCAGTTATGGTAAATCAGTTATGGTATATATATTAAATCAATTATGGTAAATTAGTTATGGTAAACCAGTTATGGTAAATCAATTATGGTATGTATATTAAATCAGTTATGGTAAATCAGTTGTGGAAAATCAGTTGTGTTTTTATAACAGTACCAGATGTTTTGTGGACAGTACCAGATATTTTATCGACAGTACCACATGTTTTTAAGACAGTACCACATATTTTAGGACAGTACCAGATGTTTTGTGGACAGTACCAGATGTTTTGTGGACAGTACCAGATATTTTATTGACAGTACCACATGCTTTTAGGACAGTACCACATATTTTAGGACAGTACCACATGTTTTTAGGACAGTACCACATGTTTTTGTGGACAGTACCAGATCGTTTTGACAGTACCAGATGTTTTATGGACAGTACCAGATGTTTTTTGGACAGTACCACATGTTTTAGGAAAGTGAATCACTTACTATTGCTGGAGCAGAAAATGCAACAATTTATTTGCTGGAGCAGATATGCAACGATTTATGGTATGTATATTAAATCAGTTATGGTATAACAACGATTTATGGTACTAAATCAGTTATGGTATATATGTTAACATATGTCAGTTTTGGTAATGTAACGAGCCGAGGGTTTTCCGCGAGCAGTTACCAAAACGGTTGTATTGATATTTTAAAGAAGATGGAAAGTCGCGGATGTTTCGGTTTACGAAAAAAATGACTGATGTCCTTTTTTGTCATTTTGTTGCATGTGTGACTTATTTACAAACAAGTTTTTTCACTATGACTTTAATCCTTATATTTTGATAAAATGTGACCGGCCTCCAATTCTCCCTTTATATTATAAATACAGTTTAGGTCCCTTTTCTTCATGAACGAATACAGTTTTTCATAAAGAACCGTAGTACAAACTAGGGTATTAATTTAGAGGAAGAGCATAGTCACGATATACAAGCTAACCAAAATTGAATCACATGATCGCTTTATCTTCAAAACGTAAGATCACGGAGCAGACATGTATTTTTTCGCGTTAATTTATTCTTTTAGTATTCCTTTATATTTATATACATAATATTTATTATACTTACATGTGGGATCAAAGTCAAGATAGTGTATTAGGAATTCAATTCATAAATTTTTTTTTTTTTTTTTATTATCGTTAAGGCATACAAGGTTGTATAGATTTTATTTGAAAGTTTGATTTCAATTTTGTTCAATTTTGTTATCGTTTGGCCCTATTTCACTTCAGATCTAATTTTTTACTTCAACTATTATTTTTTTCAAATTTAATTTCTAAAAATTTTAAAAATTTCGAATGATTTATCTTCTCGTTTGAATGACCCACTATATTTCGAACAACTTTGCTCTTTTTGGCACCATATTAAGATGGGGACCCAATCTTCATAACATTCTTATCATTGTTATGCTAATATCATGAATCGATTAATAGGATATTCATTAGTTATTAATAAAATGCATGTATGAATTTGATTTATGTTATTGAGAACATATATTGTTGATGATATTATGTTATGCATGATAGAGACATGTCAAGTATATTGGGATCGGATTGCGTCATTCAATTGATATTGTGCGGTAGAAAGGGCCTAGTTATTTATTATGACTTGTTGATGTGCCCAAGAATAGTCATATTATGAACTTGGGGTTCTTTTTAATTAATTTAATTTTAAAATGAGATTTTAAAATATCGATGACCATTAGTCGCTTTATATGAACAAAGAGTAGTCATTGAGTAATGAGATATTTTTAGATTATTTTTTTTGAAACTATAGACTGAGATATAGTGACATGGCTCTAGATAGATTTTCTTGGCGTCGTCAAATCCATATAGCCGACCCCACCTAGTGGGAAGAGGCTTAATTTGGTTTGGTTTGGTTTGGTTTAATATTTGTTTTCGGATTATGCGGTTCCTTCACTTCTTTTCCCTCTTTAAATGTGTGAAGGAAGCAGGCATAAACAAGGGAAATAATAAATTGCATTGCTTAATAGTCAGATTTTGATGACATCGATCGTATGGGTAAATGATAAAATCAAAAAGAAATTACCAATATTTTTCAGTAAATGATGAAAAACAAAGAAGTTAACAGTTTACATGGACTATTTCCCACAATCCCACAACTATGATAAAGAAATAAACGGCTAGTCTGGAATTATATTGGAAAACTCGAAGGCGTAACTGAAAACACCCATTAATCGAGGAAATGAAACCATACTATAGAACAATTTTAACTTCTGACAAAATTTAAACGCTTACCTGCGGCTGCTGCAGCACGTGGCCATATAGTTTGTTCAATATCAGATCCATCAATATGTTCACCCCACATGCATACCTCACCCCCCATAACCAATTCTTGTTGCTTGGGGTTCGTGATATTTTTGAGCGGTTCATTTGTATAGAATTCTGGCCACATGGTATCCAAGTGGTCCAAATACCACTTATCTTGGTTGCTTACTATGCACCTCAACCCAGCTGCTACCACTCTCTCCGCAACACCACCCCCAAGCCTGTCACATAGAGAGTTAGCAAATTAGAACAATAAATCAACACCAGCACAAATGCATCTCTTCCTAAAATCTCAGCGAAGGAGAAAAATGAAGTTAATAAATTAACATCACCTTACTCCAAAATATATTACTAGATTTTTCTTAAACTTTGACAATTATTTACAACAGCTTTCTACTCAAATTTCAATAGTTTCTGACAACCAGTCACATGTGGGATCACGACTTTAATAGTTTCTTTCTAACTGTTCTTAGGTCTCTCTCTCCCTCTCCTATTAGCAATCTCCATACATTCACACCTTTTAACAAGTGCCTCCATTATATGCCTTCTAACATGACCGAACCATCTTAATTAATTTTCTCTCATTTTGTCTTCAATCAGTGCTATTTCTATTTTGTCTCTAATCTCCTCATTCCTAATCCTATCTCTCCTTATAATCTCGCACATCCATCTTAGCATTCTCATCTCCACAACTGCCATCTTCTGAACATTAGTATGTTTTACTGCCCAACACTCTAATTCATATAACAACATTGGTCTTACCGCCACCTTATAATACTTTCCTTTAACCTTGAGGAAGACTTTCCGATCCCATAAGACCCGTGAAGTACTACCCAGTTTGAATCCTTGAGGACCACCCAACCATTAAAAAACAAACAAACAAAATAATAATAATAATAATAATAAACAAACCAAGCAATGTCAAGGCGAGTAAAATAAATTTACCAACCAATCATCAATATTTACTCAAATTAGCATCGAGTTTAGCAAAAAAATCCTATGGAATATCAACAAGAAGATAGCCTAATAACCCAGTTCCAAATAATAAATCAAGAATATATGTCCTTTACGAGAGAAATAAACCTTGCTTTAAATTGTGCAACCTCAATCCCAAGGAAATACTAAACAATGCCTAGTCTTTTGTATAAAATTGTCTAACCCAAATGACAATTTAAACCCACAATGCCAGTAGTATTATCACTATAAATGAAACATCATTAATGTAAACAATCAAAATAATCATACCACAGGAAGTTATATGGATAAAGATCAAAGGTCAGGCATCTAAAACCATAGTCAAGCACAACTGCACTAAATCAATCCACCAAGCACGTGGAGATTGATTTAGACCATAAAGGGGTTAACCTAGACAACAAATAAGATGCTCACTACCAGACCCAACATAACCAGGTACCTAATCCATACATTCCTCCTCATGAAGTGCCCTCATAAAGAAAAGCATTCTCAATATAAAATTGAACTAATGGCCAAGAGAGACTAACGACAACAAAGAGTATCCGAAGAGAATAAAAGTAACCAATCAAAAAAAGAAAGTCCATAAATAATCAACACCATATATGTCTAAGGACAGTCATTGGCAACTAGACATGACTCGAGGCATTCAACATAAACATCTAGAAGGTACTTGATAATGTAGGCCCACCAGCACCCCCCCCCCCCCCAATCTTCTTCCAATAGGTCAATGGAGTAAGCTCCCAAATCTAGTTCTAATGAAGAGATCCCTTTTCCTCATTCATAGCATACTTCCACCTAGAAGAAGATTAGACCTCTTTATATGATGTTGGATTATGTAAAGAAGACAAAACAAAGACAAAAGCTTAAAATATGAAAATTACTTTTTATATGGAGTAAGGTCCCAAATCTCGTTCCAATGGAGAGATCTCATTTCCTTATTCATAGCATATTGTCACATGTAAATATGAAGATTATTCTCAAATTATACATATTTCTATCAACAGAATAAAGTGCATTAATGGGTCTTGCTTGTGACAATCCTCCACTTCTTAGATCTTACTTTAGATAACTTGAGGATGAGTTATTTTTAAAAGGGGAAGAATAAATTAGGATGAATTAATATATTTTTCCAACTTCTATTAGGAATATATAAGTATTTAGAATAATTATTATTCCATTCTTCTAGGCTCAAAACTTTATTCTTGTCCTTTGGGAAATAGGATTAAGGATTCCTAAACTAGTTAGGAAGTCCCATTAATTTAGTATAGGATTATTTTAGGCATTTTAATTGTATTTTTTGTCTTTATTCTTGGGCCAAAGGCCATATTGTAATCACTTTAGGATCTAGATTAGATTTGTTTTCACAGTTTGATTATGAAACACTATTAGAGAGTTAGGAAACCATTTGTCATACGATATAGGATTAACTTTTTTTTTTTCTTTCTTAGGATTTTAGATATTCCAGAATAATTCAAATTTGATTTAGATTTGATTTCTTAAATTGATGTATCTTAATTTAAGAATTATTTCCTAATTGGGTTGTAATTCATCAATATAAATACAATGTGAGGGAGATGAGAAAATTGAATTCATACTCCTAATTTTCTCTGATATTCTTCAACTTTGCATCAGAGTAATTTCATCTTTTTTTTTTTTCTTGTTTTCACCAAAAAAAAAAAAAAAAAAAAAATTACCGTCAACAACAACTAGGGCTTGTCGTCGGCACTCGATTGATCCCGATTACTCATTGTCGTTGATTCCAGTCGGACAGAAGCTTGCTGTCGGCGCTCGATTGTTTTCAATTGTGCCTTGTCTTCAATTCCAGTCTGAGAGGAATCCTTCACCAGTGATTCCAATCGACTCTCATTGGTTCTCGTTGTTCCTCATTGATTCTAATTGGTAATTGCAGTTGTCAACTGTTGATTTCAGTCGACGATTCTTTGACGCGAAGAAGCACATGTGAGTCACAGTGTTTCTCTTTTGTCGATTTTGGTGATTCTCGTCAACTTCGAATGGCCTGGTCACTCGTCGGTCTTGATCGCTGTTCACGCCTCGTTGCCCAGATGTTCTGAATCGCTATTCACTGTTTGTTGGTTCTTGCTTAACTGTTCATCGCTCATTGCTTGTGGTACTCGTCGCCTAGATGTTCTGATCGTCATCTGGTTGCTGTCTGTCGGTTCTTGCTTCACTGTTTGTTGATCGTCCCTTGTTTGTTTCAATGATTCTCTAATCATCGTTGTGTCTATTGGCTGCTCTTCAATCGTCAATTGATTCTCGGTTTCTGATATTTGTCTGGTTGCTCGATTCTTTCATTCTCTGCTTTGTTTCGGTAGATAGTAACTGTTACTATCTATAACGGCTTCTAATGAAAATAAGATCGCTGGTTCTGGGTGTTCATCTATTGAATCTGTTATATCAGTTGATAGTCTTCCAAAATCTCTCTCTTCTGACAAGTTAAATGGCACAAATTATTTAACATGGCCCCATACCGTTCGAATTTTCTTGATTGGTCGTCAATTGGAAAATCACATTACAGAGTCCCCACCAGATTCAAAATCTCCTTCGTATTCCCAATGGCGGGCTTCGGATGCCGTCATTATGAGCTAGATCTGGCAGAGCTTGGAGCCTTCGATTTTTTGCACAGTTGCTTTGTGTGACTCCTCTAAAGCCATATGGAATTCACTTGCAGACTCCTTCTCTCAGAAAAGCAATGTTTCAGAGGTTTTTGAGGCATATGAAAAACTTTTCACTTTTTGCCAAGGTACTCAACCATTATCTAAATATTACAGCAATCTCAAGGCCTTAGGTGATCGTCTACTTCAATTTCACACATTTCCAGAAACTAAGGCTGAGATGATTCGTCAATCGGATGAGCTCATGATAGTTCTGCTTCTTGCTAGCCTCAATGATAACCTCTGCAGTTACAGGGATCATTTTTTGACAAGAGAGACTACACCTTCCATGGCCAATGCTTATCCTCGTCTTCAGCATTCTTCCTTGGGCCATCATGTTCAATCAGCCTCCTCAATTAATGGGTCTGACTCTACTGCTCTTGTTAGTTGTTCTGGTGGCTGTGGTTCTTGTGGTGGGTCTCGTGGTTCTCGTGGCGGTGGTTGTAGCTCTAGACGGGACACCAAGAAATGTGATCATTGTAGGGGTACTAATCACACTGAACCATACTGCTGGAAGAAGTACGGTCATCCTAAGCAAGCTTATCATGTAATTACTACGCCCACTGACACTGATTCTTCTGCACCAAGCACTTCTGGTTTGACTCCGAGTTTAAGTGATCCTGTTACATCTAATACTGCTTCTTCAAGTCCCTTTACTCCTGCGAAGTTGGAGGTTATTGTGCAGGCTCTTTGCATCTCTCGCTCTTCTACTACTACTTTAGCACAGTCAAGTAGTACTACTGACTTTACTTCTCAATCTTCTTCTTCTCCTCCATGGGTTTTTGATTCTGGGGCTAGTGCACATATATCTGGTAATTCTTCACTCTTCTCTAACTTATCTTCTACCACTCACAATATTACTCTCGCTGATAGATCCTCCCAACCTATGGCTGTTAAAGGATACCTTCACCTGTCTCCCTCTTTAACTCTACTTTCTAATTTCTTTGTACCTAACTTTCCATTTAATTTGTTATCTGTTAGTCAATTAACTAAATCCTTGAATTGTTCTATAACCTTTTCTCCATCTTCTTGTGTTTTTTAAGATCTCAGGACACAGAAGACGATTGGTTCGGGATGTGAACAAGATGGTCTATACTACCTTGATCCTGCTAGCTTTAAATCTTCTCATTCAACCTTTGGTGCATTTGTGTCTCATTTCTTGTCATTTGGGTCATCCGTCCTTAGCTCGTCTCAAGATTGTTGTAACTAGTTTAGAATCTATATCGAGTCTTAAATGTGAGGCTTGTTAACTTGGCAAGCATCACCGTAATTCGTTTTCAAGTCATAAAAGTAGTCATGCGTCTCAACCATTTGATGTAGTCCATACGGATGTTTGGGGACATTCAAGAGTTGCTTCTATTAATGGTTTTTGGTATTTTGTCATTTTTGTTGACAACTATTCTCAAATGACTTGGTTGTTTTTAATGAAAAAGCGTTCTAAGCTACCTGCTATTATTTTAAAATTTTATAATGAGATTTTCACGCAATTCGATAAAAAAATTAAAATCTTTCTCTCTGACAATGCTCTTGAATACACTCAATTTATCATTAACCAATTTTGTGTTGACCGGGGCATTATTCATCAAACTTCATGTGTTCATACATCCCAACAAAATGGTGTTGCTGAACACAAACATTGTCATTTACTAGATGTTGCCCACACTCTTCGTTTCCAAATGCATGTTCCAAAACAATATTGGGGGGATGCTGTCTTGACTGCATGCTATCTTATTAATCAGGTTCTTTCACCCCTTCTTGGTAACTATTCCTCTTTCTCTTTTGTATCCGTCGAGTACTCTTTTTTCTCTTCCGCTTCATACATTTGGTCGTGTTGCCTTTATTCATAATTTAGATCCTGGTTTAGACAAGCTTTCCTCTCGTGTTCATCATTGTGTCTTTCTCGGTTACTCTCGCACTCAAAAAGGTTATCAGTATTATTATCCTCCTTCTCGTAAATATTTTGTTAGTGCCGATGTTACCTTTTTCGAGTCTACCTCTTATTTTTCACCTGAGGGGGAGTTGGTTTCTCGTGAGGGAGCGTCTTCTCTTCCCTCTCACAAGAGAGAGTCATCCCACACTACACAAGTTCCCTTTACCAACTTACCATCACTCATTGCCCCAAATGTGCCACCACCCGTTACCTCAAGCATGCCATCACCTTTACAGGTATATTAACACCACACTCGTCCTGAATCGGTCCCGTCAGTTTCTGCGGATTCTGAACTTACTTCAACCTCTGTGGATTTTGAGCATTCTGAGACACCTGTTAAAATTGATAATCTTCCCATTACTCTTAGGAAAGGTGAACGTCTGTGTACTCAACATCCTATTGCTAAGTTTGTCTCATATCATCGTATGTCACCCCGTTTCCAGTCTTTTGTTTGTGCCTTATCCTCTGTTTCTCCTTCCAAATCTTATAAGCAGGCATTATTATCACATGACTGGAAGAAAGCGATGGATAAGGAGATGCAAGCATTACAACAAAATCATACATGGGAACTTACCTCTTCCACCCGAGAAAAAGAAGGTAGGATGCCGTTGGGTGTATACAGTGAAGTATTTGCCCAATGGATAAGTTGAGAGACTTTAAGTCTCAGTTGGTAGCTAAGGGATACACTCAGCCCTATGGTGTTGATTATCTAGAGACCTTCCACCAGTGGCTCGTCTTAATTCAATTCGTATTCTATTGGCGGTTGCAATGAGTAAGTTGTGGCCTTATTTCAATTAGACGTCAAAAATGCTTTTTTGCATGGTGAACTTCAAAAGGAGGTCTATATGGATCAACCCCCTGTATACGTTACAACAGGTAGTAAACATTTGGTTTGTCAATTACACAAAGCTTTGTATAGACTTGAGCAATCTCCACGGGCATGGTTTGATCAATTTAGTTCTACTCTTCTTAACTATGGTTTCAAACGACCCACATCTGATCATTCTGTTTTGGTCTATCAGACATCATCTGGTATTATCATTTTGGTTGTATGTGTGGATGATATCATCATCTCAAGCGATGACATTGAGGGTATTTCTGCATTGAAAAGTTATTTGGGGAAGCTGTTTAAGACAAAAGATCTTGGTGCATTACGCTATTTCTTAAGGATTGAGATTGTCCACTCCTCACAGGAGATCTCATTATCTCAAAGGAACTATGTTTTGGATCTACTCTCTGAGACTAGTCTCTTGGGATCTCGTCCTACTGATACTCCTATGGATACTTCTGTGCATTTAGACTCTAAGAGTGGTGAACCATTCTCCTATGTTGGTAGATATCATCGACTTGTGAGTAAGCTAATTTATCTCACTGTGACACGGCTTGATATTACATATGCTGTTGGAGTAGTTAGTCAGTTCATGCATGCTCCTCGTTAGCCTCACTTTGATGCTGTGTGTGAAATTTTGTGGTATTTGAAGAATTCGCCTGGTCAAGGTTTACTTTATCGACCTTCCACAACAATAGACGTAATTGGATATAGTGATGCAAACTGGGCCGATAGTCGTTCAGATAAAAGGTCTACTTCTGGATATTGCACTTTTATTGACGGTAATCTTGTTACTTGGCGAAGTAAGAAACAACATGTTGTAGCTCAGTCTAGTACAAAAGCTAAGTATCGTGCCATAGCTCATACTACATTTGAGATGTTCGCTCTCTTCTTCAGGTCTTCGGTCTTTCAGTTCCAGCTCCAATGTTCATGTTTTGCGACAATCGGGCCACGATATTTATTGCTAATAATCCCTTATTCCATGAACGAACCAAGCACATTGAGGTTGACTGCCACTTTATTCAAGATCTCTTGCTTAAACGCCATATTGCTACACCATTTGTACGCTCTGGTTCGTAGTTAGGGGATATTTTCACCAAACCATTGGCTCGATCCTTATTCCAAAAGTTGTCTACCAAACTAAGCATGTTTGATCTCTATGCTTCAGTTTGAGGGGGAATGTTAGGATTTTGGAGATTCCAGAATAATTCAGAGTTGATTTAGATTTGATTTCTTAAATTGACTTATCATAATATAAGAATTATTTCCTAATTTGGTTGTTATTCATTAATATAAATACAATGTGAGGGAGATGAGAAAATTGAACTCATACTCCTAATTTTCTCTCATATTCTTCAACTTTCTTTATAAACAAGACCCTTCGTAATCAATTTTAATTAATTCAAATAATTAAATTATTCAATATACTTTAGATTAGTTTGGAGCTTCACATTCGTGCCTACGCCCTGCTGCTGTGTCACTAACAAAAAACATGACCACAAAAACGAACTTGTGAAGTCCACATTGTTCAATTAGAAATAGAGATCCACTAACTTCAGTTCTGGTTTAAGGAGAACACCTAACTAAATTTATCAGATGAAAAGCCTAAGTCCGCCTAACTTCTAATTATTACATGATTTGTCAGCTAAATTAGAAAGCAGATGCAATCAATGCACTTTACCTATTTACATCATAAGGGAAGCAAATAAATCCTATCACTGTCTAACATCCATTTCTATTTCTCAGAATAAAATGACCATGAGTCTATTTTACACAATAATAATTAAAATGGAAAAAGTATCTTTAGGGCTTACCAGTTGTGCACCACAGTTTTTTGGCTTAATTTATTCCCAAAGTCATTGAAGGTCTCTTCCCTGCAATTTTTCAAGAGCATAATTATCATATCTAACATAAATAAAACACAAAAATGTCATAAATTAAGATTTTATACCAGTTAACAATTTCATATCCATGGGACAGTGCTATTTTCTGAGCCCGCAGAACAAAGTATTGATAAGCTCCAGCTTCATTCATACCATGCTTCCGTAACCTGAAAATCAGAGAGTTAATAATGTAGATGTGCGAGCATGGTTTTATAAAATAATCCTTACGGAACAATTTTCATAAATGAATCTCAAACACCAGCCATACAGCTTGATGGCTTATGGTGGGTTTAGAGAAATCGTTCATGTATAATAGGTAACCAAATGCAAGCTATGTGGCTGGTGTCCGAGATTCATCATGTATATTTGTTAAGTCATAGGTATAACTGTAATTATGTATAATTAGTAGGTTATTTACATTCACTCATGTAATTTGTTTGTAGTTAGGGGTTTATTGTAATTTTTTATTTTTTCTCCTCTTGTATATATTTCACGTAATGAGAAGAAAACCTATCTTCTTACCCCATAATTAAACTTTACAATATTGAATAACCTAATGAGTAAAGATATTAACCTTTTGGACAGACGACAAGTTCAAATGGATATGAAGGACTAAGAATGATAAACATTTTATTGTATGGGAAAAAAACCAAGTAGCAGGGTAGATTTAAATAGCTATGAATAAGGTAGAAAGTGATCTCCCATTTCTATATTTTTCATGTTGGTGTCGATTGCATAAATATTTGGTAAAAATATGAGAAACAAAAGAAATGAAATGAAACAAATGAAACTTAAAGGATGGTTGAGGTGGCAATTATGGTGCTCATTGTGGATACTTTATGCCACATGGAAACTATAGTGCATCAGATATAACCATGCCAATATCCACAATTCTAACTAGTATCCTCACTCATGACCCAGCGAACATAGATAAACATCATTCACCTATTTTTTCATAACTCAATTAACCTCAGAGTGAAAACATGACAGAAAACTTGCTAACATGGGGAAAACTAAGAACCGCAAGCCTCTTAAAGCAACACCAAAAAGTGCATTCGTTCGACAAGAATCTGCAAATGAGAATCGTTGAGAAAGAAGAAATGGAATAACTGAATTCAATTGATAATATAAATTGTATAAAGACTAGGACTGCTTGTAGCTGAATAAGGCCATGATAATGAGAAAATAAATCTTAAGAATATCAAGTGTTAAGAAACTCAACAACACATAAAAGACGAGATTTCAACCTTAAAGCCTAGATGTTTAGGTGAAGGAAGTCCATTACTTTTATGTGAAATAACTTTTTTCATAACCCAATGTGGGACATCTTTTAATAGCCCCCTTACACTAGCCTGTAGGAACATAGGTACAACGTGGACTATAATGAGGTTCAATTGAAAATTCACTCTGATACCATGTAAAAAGTTCAACAACCTATAACAGGAGGAGTTTCAACCTTAAAACCTAGGTGTTAAGGTGAGGAAAATCCATCCCTTATATGGAAGAAATAACCTTTTTCATGAATAGATGTGGAACAACTTCTAACATCAAGTATAATATCTTAGAGAATATTAAGAATTTATTATTCTAAAGATTTTATTTTAAAGAAAATTAAGGAAATAATGTCAAATAATTTGGATAGTAACAGTAAGTAATATCGAGGAGATTATTTATATAATAGTATTAACACTCCCCATCAAGGGGGTAAAGTAGATACCAACTTGAGTTTAGAAATTCAAGTATGAAAATTTCAGCAACATATGTCTTAATCCATTGCAAATGAAATTGAAAACAACGATGAAAGTATCTATGAAAATGCGGTGAAAATGGTCGACCCACCAACAAAATGGTAGTGAGAAAACAACAAAAATTGCTACGAGACAATAGCGAAAATAGTTACGGGGCAGGAAGGAAAATGCCTGCGAGATAGCAGCGAAATATAGAAAAAAAACTACTTCGAGAGAGTAACGACAAAGGATGCAAGGTACATGAGACCGGGGCAAAAATTACCGTGAGATAGCAACATGAATAGTTGCAAACCAGCATGAAAAATTACCATGTGTGATTTATGAGGATTCTAAGGGATTGACTTAGTTTGATTAATTGATTGTATTTCCTAATTTAGTGTAAGTTATTAGTATAAATACAATATGAGGAGGAAGAGTATTTGTCTCTCCCAAACCTATCATTCCTTTCTTCTAACTTGGTATCAGAGCGAGAAGAACCAATAAAAAACAATACCAAGAAACCCCAGCCGTTGCTCACCGCCGCTTCTTTAGTCACTGTCGATCTCTTCAATTGTCAAAGCGTCGCTGTCCACCACCATAGAGGTCGTCGACTACTAGCAACCACAACCGCTGAAGGCCGACCATGTACAATTTAGTCATGCGCTCCCATGCATTGTAGGAGCTTCCTGCACCAGATCTCACTCACAAAGCTTCCAAGCATGCATGCCGACGCGCGTTCATCTATTGCCTCTCTGACAACAGCAGACAGTAGTCGCTTGATGTAAGCGACCTATAGTAGCCCCTCGCATAATGTTTTGTTTGCTCGGTGATCATACTTACTCGTTCTTCACTCGCTTATGACTCGTTTGTGATGTCTTAGTTGCCCGTATTTACTCATTCGTGCTCATTGCTTATTGATTGATCGAGACTCTGTGTCTGAGTTTCCCTTGTTCATTGTCTAGGTCTAAAGCTATTGTTGCCTTATTAGTTATTCGTTGTTGGTGCTCTGTTTGCTCATCTCCAAACCTGCTTGCTACTTTCTTGGTGCTTTGTCACTTGCTACTTGATTTGTCTTCTGCTCTTGTCAAGTATTATGGCTACCAATCCCACTAAGATTAAGACTACTGGTACACAGTCTTCTTCTATTGTATAAGCTGTGCCAGTTGACAGTCTTCCTAAGTCCACCTCCTGTGAAAAGCTAAATGGAACTAATTATTTAACATAGTCTCATGCCGTTTGTGTATTCATAATTGGCGACTAGTTAGAAAATATATATTATAGATCCTCCACAGTTTAATAGTCTCCTGTTTATTCACAATGGCAGGCCAGAAATGCCATTGTTATGAGCTGGATTTGGCATAGCTTGAAGCTCTCCACTTTTCACACCATTACTTTGTGTGGCTCTTTCAAAGCCATATGGGATTCATTAGTAGGCTCTTCTCAAAGAAGTATCATTTCAAAGATTTTTTAGACATATGAGCAACCTTTCTCCTCGCAACAAGGTGCTCACTCGTCTGATTATTATAGCACTCCTAATCCTTTGGTGATCGTCTTCTATAGTTTTTTCCTTCTTAAGTTTTTGAGTGAATTAAAATGGTATCAGTGAATTAAAATGGTATTAGTGAATTAAAGTGGTATCAGATTTAGGGTTTCAAGAGGTCTTGGATTCAAGTCTCATTATCAATGTTTGTTCCCCATTTATTATTGTGCATTTCATTTGCTTGTGTTAACACAACTTGTTTGGTTTAGTTTGTTTGTCTCTCTAGTCCACATAAGAGTTGAAGTCGCATGTGAGGGAGAGTGTGAAGATAGCTTGATATACATTGTTGGCCCTTTTGGTGCCAACTTAAGTTTTTGGAACAATTTGTTACTTAACAAGAAGCAGAGAAGTTGTGAAACCTTCCATTAAACAATTTTTTGATTCTTCTAAGTCTTTTCGGCAATAGATGATTAAACAGCATTTTGGTTCTTTGATCTGTTTCTGCTTTCATATGTAGACTGCATCTACCTCAGTTAATAAAATGTTAGCCATCTTAATATGAATATATTCAAAACCATCACCAAAAAGAATGAAGAAATCAAATAAACCACCACCACCAACCACAAGCAAACAAAATGAAATAAAGGAAAATGGAAGAAAATATAGCTAGTATGTGAATATTTCAAACAAGACGTAACTTTCACATGTAATATAATTATGTTAAAAAGGTCTTTACTCTCTAGTCGTAGAAGAAAGAAAATTAAACAATTACAACTCAACAAAGCCTTGGTCCCAAAATTAAAAAATAAAATGTATTATTAAAAAAAATGTTAAAAAGTGAAGAAACGAATGGATAAGGTTTTATGATTGTTACCAGTTTCTTACATGCGGAGTTGTAACCCAGCAACCTGAAATTAATAATTGAATTGTGTCAGTCAATAATCATCATTAAATTATTAGTTCAGTTCAAAAAAACAAAGAGAAACGTTGACATAAATTCAAGGTCTTCTACCTATGTATTCAGGTATGTCGGAGCAAAACATTGAAGTACATGCGCCCAAAAGAGGAGACTAGAACTGCTATTGGTATGACATATTGATCATATGCATGTTATAAAACACTGATACGTTGGAGATTAGAATTGTTTCACAAAATGTATCTTTTGAAAGTGTCAAGTTAGCTTGACATGCATCGTTAGGCGCACTCCTAACACTGCAAGTTCTTAGGATAATTGGTGACTTAACACGGGTATCAGAGCTCCATGTTATTCTCATGCGCTCTGTTCAATCCTTGTTGTTGTGTTTGTTCCCCCATTTATTCTTATGCATTCTGTTCTGTTTTGCTTAGTTCACCACTTCAGTTTGATTTGTTTGTCTATCAACTCCACTTCCAAGACAGGATTGCATGTGAGTATTATTAACTTAATATACATTTTTAGGGTCATTTCCTACCACCTTAAACTTTTGGGACAATCAGTGACTTAACATTAAGTATGCATCTTTCACAAGATGTAGCTTTACATTATCCATGCAGGCGTATTGACAAAAAAGAATCTCTCCAATGGTTGTCGTCCACTTAAGCTACTTAAGTTTACACTCGTCATAGAGAATGGGCACACAAAACAATCTTCTACCTGTAGTGAGCCCAAAATTAATGAAAGGCAGTGGGAGGGGGCTTTTTTCAGAGTTGATTATAATTAGTTTCTTTTACCTGTGTTGGTAAAATGTGGAGTCCTTAGGATTTACAAGGGACAAAAAAATTCAGTGCTAATATGCAAGAGATTAGATCTGTACTGAGCGAGGACAAAAAAAATAAAAAATAAAAAGGTAAAAAATTCATTCCAGTAGGTAATTCCACTTGACAAGGAACAAGTTTAGAAATGTTTCAGAAAACGTCAAGACAACACGAAAATAGAAAATAAATAGAACTATTTAGAAGCACAAATTAAAATCTATCTAAATGTAAGAAACCTGATAATAAATTTAATTAAACAACTAATTTTTTTGGTACATTATGCTATCTTCTTCTGTGTTTTAATATGTTTTGATGTAAACATTAGAGTTATCATTCTAGTAGTGTGAGTTTCAGTATCCCTCGAATAGAAATGTTTGGTAATTTCATTGGAAAGGAAACAATATTTTATACCTACCAATGCCCAACATTGGTGAGACCAGCTATGTTTATTGGCCTATCCCTTTCCATGTATTTTTTGTTTGAAATTAATGACAGATTTTATTGTATGAGAAATATAAACATTATCAAAAATTATTGAACTCACTGGTATTAACTTCATCACCTCCCAAGTGAACAAATTTAAATTTGAAGATCTTGCCGAAATCTGAATCATTAGAAAAGATTGGAGAATGTTAAATACTTTCTTATTTGGTCATTTAAAGTAAATTAAGTTTGCTTAAGTAAATAAGTAATTTTACCTGAAAGAATCCCATCTATTACTTTGAAGGTAAATTCGTTGCTGACATCAAGTGGCTGCTGACAATCCTTCGATGGCCACAAGGCAGGATAGCCAGTCCCCCTACAGATAATATATATACATATAATAGCCACTTGGATGAGTTTGTGTAATGCCACCAAGAAAACATTTTCTTGATCTTGACTCCAAATTTTCCAAAGCAATAACAACTTCATATTTTTGACAAAGACATTGAAGTTTGTAATCAAATACAAGAAAATAAGAAATTGTCCCTTGAAACCGATGCCTACATGGATTCCTATTGTAACTGGAAGAACAACCAAATTTTGGGGCTTCCCTAATATGCTTATTCCCATCTGTCAAAAGACTCAAAAACACCCAAGACCATCAACGAACTACCCCTGAAGTAGGGGTGGCAACCTGGATTCATGTGTCTAAATGGATCGTGTCATAAACAAGACATGACATGAATAAGGCTAACCCTAATCCGATCAGATTAATTAAACGCACCATTATACTAAACCTAACTCAACATATTTATAAAACGGGTAAACTCGTTAATTAAGTAGATCAAATTACATCACACAACACGAATTGACATGATTATAATAGTTGAAAGAAACAAAGGAAAAAAGAGAAGTGAATTGATGCTTCTCTTCTCACTCTCATCTTATTTATAATCAAATTCTTACACCAAATAAGGAAAAGAAACACCAAATAAGGAAAAGAAACAAGAAAGGAAAATACAGCTATAGCAATCCTATAACAATCCTAACTTGTAAGGAAAATAGATAATAGGAAATAATTTGTAAGGAAATTGGAATCAATTCGCCTATATTCTCACAAAAGTAAATTTGAAAAATATAGAAAATTATAAGACAAAATCCTAGCTGAAAATGGATTTGTCTAGCCAAACTAATTAAGGCCCGAAAACTTTCCTCAAATGGAAAATTTGGCCATTCAGAGGCCTAGAGAAAGACGAAAACCCAAACAGCGATGAAAGCCCAAAAACCATCACAAGCCATTGCAAAGTGATGGGTATTGATCATTGGGCCATATCCAATCGAACCTAGCTGGTCCCAATGCCAAATTCCATATTCAAATATTTACGACTTTGCCCCTCTAAGCTTAAAATGCCTAAAGAACTCTTCCTCTACAACCACTACATCATCCCACCAAGCTTGCCCCGACCTCAACTGCAAGTACTTTGATGCTTGGATACAAGATGATGCTAATATTCCTAGCCTTCTATGGAACACTACGGAAACTAAACTTGCTAACTTGAGCACTCATTTTTATGGAAATATGGGAGTAGGTTCAGCCATGAAAACTTCGAACATCATGAATAGATGTAGGTTCAGCCCAATCTACAATTGCCTGAACTTTCTAGGGGTCGGCAGAAACCCCGACAGAGAAGACAATGAAACCTAAGAAAGAAACTTTATCAATAAAGAATGAGCACTTCTTCAGATTAGCATACAATTTTTCCTTCCTAAGAACAGGTAAGAACCGAACAAACCTAAGAAAGGTGATCCACACATTCCTCTTTAGACTCACTACACACAAGAATGTCAACAAAATAGACCACTAAAAATCATTCCATAAAAGACCTAAGTGCCTGGATCATGACTCGCACAAAGGTACTAGGGCATTAGAGAGCCCGAAAGACATTACCAACCACTCATAAAAACCATCTTTGGTTCCGAAGGCAGTCTTCCATTCGTCTCCTGGCCTAATCCTAATTTGTTGGTACCCACTTTTAAGATTTATCTTAGAGAAAATTGTGGCACTTGCCATCATGTCGAGCATGTCATCTAACCTAGAAATGGAAAATGATACGTTACAGTGATCTTATTTATGGCTCTACTATCGACACACATCCTCCAAGAGCCATCTTTCTATGGTGTTAGATGAGCTGGGGCAGCACAAAGGCTTAGACTTTCACAGACAAACCCTTTATGGAGTTCACCTACTTGTTGTTGTAGTTCGGCATGCTCAAAAAGATTCATCCTAAAATGGGGCAAGTTCGGGAGGGAAAATCCTGGAACAAAAACTATAGCGTGTAGGATATCACGCAGAGGAGGCAAGTAATCAGGTAAATTCTCAGGGAAAATATCTTGAAAATTTTGAAGTACCTGATGGGCCTCTTCAAGAATCAAAGGCTGAGAATCTGAAGAAACTTCTATAACAATAACTGCAAACGCGACAAACTCTCTAACAACCTCACGCTCAAATTCTTTTGGGCTGATAATATGTAACCCTTTTGTTTCCATAACTTTCTTCTCCCTATGGGAATCAACAGGCTTTGGGGGCAGCGGCTTGAGTTGAATTTTTTTTCCTTTAAATACGACAGAACATGAATTTATACGACCTCGAATCGTTACATCCATATCAAACAACCAAGGTCGACCCAAAATTATGTGACCAAAATCCATGGGGATTACATCACACTAGATGTGGTCCTTATACTCAAGAAATTGAATGGGTATTAAGCAACGCTTTTTTTCATTCCTACAGATGAGGTGCCAACCCAAGAAACATTATAAGGATTAGGGTGACGAATGGGTTTGAACCCCAGGCGAGAGACTGTACTCATAGAAACAACGTTAATTCAACTCCCACTATCAACGATGACTTTACATGGCTTACCATTAATTTTGATAAAGGTATGAAAAATGGAATGACGACGCCAGTCATCAGCCTCCGTAGGCTGTGTTAGAGCACAACGTACTACACCTAATCATGAGGTATCAAGGGTGCCATATGAAGGATCTACATGAGTGTGAAGAATGGAATTTCAAATGCAAGCTAAGACAGTATCACCACAGTCATCTTCCAGATCACAAAAATCTTCTAGATTCGGTTCATAAACTTGTTCATCTAAATGGTCATCATCAATGTGCCCTCCAATAACTAAGGCTTTATTCGGACAGTTAGCGAACACATGACCAAATTCCCTACAATTGAAACATTGCACACGGGATGAGTTCCTCGGGACATTAGTCATTGTGCCTTTTCCTTTATGCTCATTCGAATAGGAAACTTGGTGTGAGGAAGAACTACTATTGAAACTTAGTCCATTGGGACCCTTAGTAATTAACTCATAGTCCTGAACTAAGGTGTAAGCATGATCGAGAGTGGTCACACCTCTAAGAACAAGTTCTCTCTTAAGGTCGTAATGGAGTCCTTGTCTAAACCTACTCAAGGTCATGGATTCATCCTCTATGATATTGCACCGCATTCTAAATTCATCAAACTGAGTTACATATTCAGTTACAGACCAATTTCCTTGCTTAAGATTATTCCACTGATCTAGTAAATTAATCTTATATGATTTAAGCAAATATTTCACTTGAAGGTAGCATTTCATTTCATACCAAGTTCAAACGAGGGGCGCATGGCGCCTTGCCAAGAGATCTTCAACACTCCCAAAATAGCTAAGCATTACAAGACAATCCCATGCTTGCAAACTCCACTTTTCTGTCCTCTGTGAACCTATACCAGTTAAAGTATCGATCCATGTCTCTAATCCACTGGCTAAAAACGACAGGGTCTACACGACCATCAAAAGTAGGGACATCTAACTTAATATTCTTAAATAGATGTTCCTCTTGACGAAGATAGGCATCGTCTTGAGGGTCAAAATTTCCTCAATCTGTCTCACGATTCCGAGGAACAGGATTATGCCTATAAGGTACTCTATCGTTCCTTCTGCCAAAACGGTTCAAATTGTCAGGCATATTCAAAAGCTCACCATCCGACGGATTGTGACGTTGCTATATGATTGTTGCTCGATTAAGCAAGTTCTGGGTATCCTAACGACTATATTCATTTCAGCTTGGAGTGCCATTATTTGAGTTTATAGCCCCTCAAGGATTTGGACTATTCGATCATTACCTTCAGGGTCACTCATCTTACGAGTAGGTGAGCTATGGGTAATAATACGACCACTATGCAATTGCATCCAACACTAACTCAACTAACAATGATTGAGATTAATAAAAAAAAGTCCCTTAATGCAAGTGAATGAGCACAAATTCAAGCAAAAAACATGTGATTTTTTTTTTAGGAAGGAAAATTGTTAAGATCCGAACTCAATGTAATGCAACTAGTCAACTGATATATCTTTCAAAAGTTAAAAAGAGAGATGTAAACACTAGTTATTAAATTCCACGAATTAGTTAAGCTCACAATTAAAATTGAAGACAGAGAGCTTTTTCTTTCTTCTTTTCTTTTTTTTTTTTTCTTTTTCTTCTTCTTTTTTTTTTTTAATGGCCAACTAATCAAATAAGAAAGGTAATAAAGTAATATTGGAATGCTATGGATGCAAAGAACAAATGACTATGAAGGTGCTATCGGTAAAGTGGATTGGAGGCTAATAAAATTGGGTTTAAGGTAACAATATAAGTTGAGTACCAAACAAGAGATGTTAAGGTATCACACAAATAAAAATAATACTATCAAAGTGCACAGAATGTAATACTAAAAGAGAGATGAGGAAGAAGTGCACCTAATTTGATGTAAAGTAGCCCAAAAAATGTCTCAAGTGTCCTGAAAAATATTTTGAAGTGTCCTGGAAGTCACTGGATTCTCGCCAGGGCATTGCCGGCCAATCTCCGAAAAAGTCACCAAACCTTCACTGGAGCACTGGTTAGGCCTGAAAATTGTCCCGAGTGTCCAGAAAAATGTTCCAGAGTGTCTTGGAGGTTGCTGGATCTTTGTCGGAGTTTCGCCAGAAAGTCGTCGGAGAGCAGCGATGCTGGTAGTGGAGGTTGTCAAAGCTAGGTACTGTTGAAAATGCATAAAAATGTATACCCAGGTCTTTCGGATGCGTGAGGCGCGTACGCATGCGACTGTGGTTGCAACCTACGATCGAGGCTAGTTTTCGTTGGTTATCGACAAGGGAAGAGACTGATTTTCATTGATGATCAGCGAGGGAAAGAATAGTTATTGGAAGCGGTTTACGGGGTGCTTGTTTGCGGCTGATGAAGTTCTTCTGCGAAGATGAAACACAGTGGGCTTAGGTTTTTTTTTTTTTTGCAGCTAAAAACAGTGGGTTCTTTTTTTTTTTTTTCACCAGGGATTCGCTCTGATATTAAGTTGATGCGAAGAGAAGAAAGAGATGAAAATGAAGTTGTAGCTCACTATTCGATGATATCCAAAGTCTCCCCAAAACCCTAATAACTTAGCTTTTAAATAGGCTAACAAACCCTAAAAAAAATTAACTGAAGATAATATTAAATCAAGATTACAAAAATCAAAAATCCTACTCTCAACAAACTTCCTAAAATAAAATAAAAACAAAAATAATAATAAGATTAATAAAAATGACTCTAATGTCCTCATCAGTATTATTCACTTAATATATTCTAGTAATATTAGTCGCATCTATGTTGTCTCTAGCAACTTTTTCAAATCTAGCCACAACATCACTGAGTATGTTGCGACTTTAAAAATGATGTACAAAGAGCCCTTTAGGCTTTATGTATTGATATGAATAACAAGCAGCGTCAACGAGAACAAATGGTGGTACTAAAATTTATTGCTAGACTTTGACCCCGAAAACGAACTAGTGTGAGCACAGATACTTGGTGGTGCTTCTCTCCCATATTTTGCTAAGGAAAAATCTCGAGTTCTACTAGTCGCATCTCAAAATTCCTCTCATGACTCTGAAACTACACGCTCAACTCTTACTAGCAACCAACTACTCGTCCGCCTACTGATGGGCATGATCATAAAGATGGTTCAGTGGATACTCGAGGAGTACATCTATTGCTTGCATAACTAAGTTCATCTCATGAGTACATCATGGATTCTTGTTTTCGGTGCCTCTGATCATATGAATGCACATCTACACTATTTTTCGAACTTTAATATTCCCCAACTAATACTCCGGTTGCTACAGTCAATAGTTCTAATAACCCCATTGGAGGTATTAGCAAAATTTATTTTCCATCTTTGCCCTTATCCTCTACTCTTTGTATTCCATCTCTCCTCTTTAATTTATCACCATCAGTAAGTTAACTGAAAAATTAGATTGCTCAATAACCTTTTTCCCCATTCACAATATGAAGACAAAGGAGAAGATTGGCAAAGAACATGAATCGAGAGGAATCTACTACTTTGATATTCCAGGTGTTGCCTCTCCCATTAACATCCACTTACTCCTAGGCCATCTTTCTCTTGAACATTTTAAGTATATGGTTTCTATTTTGCATCATTTGCAATCTTTAAATTATGAGTTTTATCAGTTGGGGAAACATCGCCGAACATCTTTCCCACCTAGAATTAATAATCGAGTCTTACGTCCTTTTACGTTAGTTCATTTGGATGTCTGGGGTCTGAATCGAGTAGTATTTAAATTTGGTTTTCAATATAGTTAAGAGTAACAAAGAGGAATTGAGAAAGTTGTTAACACTCAAACTCCCTCGTATTGTATTTATAATAATCAATGACAACTAGTTTAGGAAACAAGGATAAATCAAATCCCTCAATCAAATCCTCACAGCTCATAATAGAATATATTAAAGATATAGCTCATAATATATTATTCCAAAGATTCTAATACTCTCCCTCAAACTGCAGTATAGAGATCAAACATGTCCAGTTTGATAGACAATTGTTGAAAAGGGGTTCGAGCTAAGGACTTTGTGAGAATATCCCCCAACTGCAAATCAAAACGTAGAAATAGAGTGGTGACGTAGCGTTTAAGTGAGAGATCCCTGATAAAGTGTCAGTTAACTTCAATGTTTAGTTCATTCATGTAAAACAGGATTGTTAGCAATGAATATCATAGCTTGATTGTCACAAAACACAGAAATCGGAGCTACAACAAAAATATCAAAGTCTTGAAGAAGAGAACGAACCCAAAGCATCTCAGATGCAATATAAGCCATTGGCCCAATACTTGGCCTTCGCACTAGACCGAGCGACAGCAGTTTATTTCATACTATGCCAAGTTACGAGATTATCATCAACAAAGGTACAACACCCAAAAGTAGACCTCCGATCTGAACGACTACCAGCCCAATCTACATCACTATACCCAATCACATCTATCACTGTGGAAGGTCGATAGAGTAATCCTTGACCTAATGAATTCTTCAAATACCTCAAAACAAGACACATAGCATCAAAGTGGGACTGATGAAGACCATGCATGAACGACAAACTACACCAACCGCATATGTAATGTCAAGTTGTGTCACAGTAAGATAAATTAGTTTACTCACAAGTCAATAATATCTCTTAACATTAGAGAAGGAGATACTACTGCCAAAATCTAAATGAACAGAAAAACCCATAGGAGTATCAGCAGGGTGAGATCCTAAAAGACTAGTCTCAGAGAATAAATCCAATGTATATTTTCTTTAGGATAAAGATATACCCTGTGAAGAACAAGCAATCCCAAATCCTAAAAAATAGCGTAATACCTCAAGATCCTTTGTCTTGAACTGCTTTCCCAAATAACATTTTAGTGTCAAAATACGCTCAGTGGCATCCCTTGACATCCCTTGAGATGATAATGTCATTCACATAAACAACCAAAATAATAATACTAGAACATGTCTAACACACAAATAGTGAGTGATCAAATGTGGATCGTCTAAAGTCATAGTCAAGAAGTGCAGAGCTCAAACGATCAAACCATATCCATGGAGATTGCTGAATTCCATACAGAGCCTTCTGCAAGCGACAAACTAGATGTCCACTACCTGTAGTAACATACTTAGGGGACTGATTTATATAGACCTCCTCTTAAAATTCACCATGTAAGAAGACATTTTTAACATCTAATTGAAATAGAGGCCATGACTTACTCACTGCAACTGCCAATAGAATACGAACTAAATTAAGACGAGCCACCGGTGAGGAGGTCTCTAGATCAATGCATTAAAAAAATTCTGATTTAAACCTTAAAATCTTACAATTTTACGATGTTAGAGAGGGAAAACTTGTTCGATTTTATGTAAAATCTTAATGTGGGCAAAATAGTTAAGATCTCGATTTTGGGATGTAAAATCAGTAAAATCTCGATTTTATAGGCGATTTTACCGATTTTAAATATTAAGTAATTTTGTGTAATTTTGTCAAATAAAATAGATTTTTATGATTTTTTTTTCAAATAATATACCACAACTATTTCACTGGTTATTTTTTTCAGATTTTTTTTTTATTCTGTAACACCATTATTTATTATACTACACTAGTTGAGAATCATGTGTCCATTGTTGCGCCAAATTGACTACTATAAATTAAATATAATAGCTAAGATAGAAACCAAGAGACCTATAATAAAATATTACAAATATTTTTTAGCCCAAATTAAAAATTAAGATAAAATGAAGTTAATATTTTAATGTCAATTGTATAGATCACACCAAATATGTTAACGGTCTCAATTGTGTAGTTGGGTAAAGGAAGTATAGAATCAAATATAAAATCTTTTGTAAACTTTGTTGAGAATTTGTTTTGTTAATATGAGTAAGTTTTTATATATACCATTTTTCTTGATATATATCTTTTCTCTCCTTAATGGGAGCTTTGGTGTAACGGGTAAGTTGTCGTCATGTGGCCAGGAGGTCACGGGTTCAAGCCGTGGAAAAAGTCTCTTGCAGAAATGCAGGGTAAGGTTGCGTACAATAGCCCTTCCCCGAACCTCGCGCATAGCGGGAGCTTACGCACCAGGCTACCCTTTTATGTCTTTTCTCTCCTCTTATTAATAAAATTATTAACTTATCAAAAAAAACTAGAAGCTATAAATAAAAAATTGTAGCATAATAGACTATATTTTCATTTTATAGTCATTTGGTAAAATCTTACGATTTTGCAATTCGATTTTACGATTCGATTTTTGGACCCTCTACTGATTTTAAGTACTGATTTTAAGTAAAATCTCAACTTTAGCAACTTTGCTCTAGATAATTAACACCATAGGTCTGGTGTATCCTTTAGCTACCAATCAACCATTGAGTCTTTCGATAGATCCATTTGGCAGATATTTAACTGTGTACACCCAATGACACCCTACTGTCTTCTTCCCAGGTGGAAGAGAAGTAAGTTTCCCTGTACGATTATACTGTAATGCTTGCATTTCCTCATACATTGCCTTCTTCCAGTCATAAGATAATAATGCCTACTTATAACAGGTAAGAGAGAAATAGAGGGCAAAACACAAACAAAAGACTGGAAACGAGGTAATACACGATGATATGAAACAAATTTAGCTATAAGATGTTGAGTACACACACATTCACCTTTCCTGAGAACAATGGGAAGATCATTATTTTCAAGAGACCTAGTTTCAACAGAACTTGAAACAGAAAGTTTAGATATAGTTATAGGAGATGTCTCAAGAGGCTCAGAAATTGTAGCAGATGTCTTAAGAGGCTCAGGATCCAGAAGAACAGAAGTGAATGGTGTAGGACGAGTACGACACTGATATACCATTAAGGGTGTTGGGTGTTGGCACACTAGAATTGGGAACGGGAAGTTCTGAACAATCTGCAAAGGGAACTTGTGTAGTGTGTAATAACTCTCCCTCTCAAGAGGGAGGAGAAGACTCCCACTCACAAGAAGATAACTCCCCTTAATCTGAAAAATAAGAGGTAGACTCAAAGAAGTTAATATCAGTACAGACAAAATACTTATGAAACTGAGGATGATAACATCGATAGCCCTTCTATGTACAAGAGTTACTGAGAAAGACACAACGAGGAGCACGGGAAGAAAGTTTGTCTAAACTTGAATCCAAATTATGAACAAAGGCAACACAACCAAAGATATGAGAAGGGGAGTGAAAAAGGAGTAACAAAAGGATACAAAAGAGAAAATGAGGTCTTATTACCAAGAATAGATGAAGGAACTCGATTGATAAGGTAGCAGATGGTCAGAACAACATCTCCCTAGTATTGCTTTAGAATGTTCATATTATAATGAAAAGTAGAGGCAACATCCAATAAACGTCGATGTTTACGCTCAGCAACACCATTCTATTGAGAAGTATGAACACAAGAAGTTTGATGAATAATACCCCGTTCAATACAAAACTGGTTCACAACAGACTAAGTATATTCAAGAGCATTGTCAGATCAAATGATTTTAATTTTTTATCAAACTAAGTTAGAATTTCATTATAGAATCGTAAGACAAAAGTCGGTAATTCAGAGCGATTCTTCATAAAAAACAACCAAATCATACAAGAATAATCATCAACAAAAATAATAAAATACCAAAATCCATTCATAGAAGCAACTCTCAAAGGATCCCAAATGTTCATATGAATTGCATCAAAAGGTTTAGACTAATGACTATTATTATTACTCAAAAACAAACTACAGTGGTGCTTGCCAAGTTGGCAAGCCTCACATTCAAGACTTGAAAAACTCTAAACTAGGAACAACAAGCCTTAAATGAGTTAATGACGGATGACTCAAGCGACAATGCCACTGGAGAGGAGACATGGATGAACTGAATGCTGAATGAGATGAAGTAAAGCTAACAGGATCAAGATAGTATAAACCAGCCTATTCACATCCCGAAACAATCGTATCCTGTGTCCTGAGATCCTGAACACAAGAAGGAGAAAAGGTTATAGAGCAGTTTAAAGATTTAGTTAATTGACTGACAGATAACATATTAAATGAAAATTTAGGTACAAATAAACTAGAGGATAAGGTTAATGAGGGAGAATGATGAAACTATCCTTTACTAGCCACAAGACAGGAGGACCCATCAGCTAGAGTAATACTATTGATGGTAGTAGCTAAGTTAAAGAATAAGGAAGGATTACCCGAGATGTGGGCACTAGTAGTGGAGTCAATAACCTATGAAGAGGAATATCGAGAGTAAAGCAAGCATTACTATCTGACTATGCTAAAGTAGTAGTAGAAGAGCGAGAGATGCGAAAAGCCAGCACGATAGCCTCTAACTCAGTAGGAGTGAAAGGACTCGAAGAAAATGGGCCAGATGTAGCAGGATCACTCGAAGCAATACTATGTGCAAAAGAGCCTGTGTTAGTGGACTCAGTAGTGACATGATTAGTTTGATCTAGGCAATCATATTTCTTTTAGCAGTATGGTTTAGTATGATTAGTGCCCCCACAATGTTCATATTTCTTGGATCCACAGATAGAACCACAATCACCACAAGAACTACCTCGACCACCACGTGAGCCACGACCGCCAGAACCACTAATAAGAGCAGCTGAGTGAGAATCACCAGATAAGGAAGCTAGTTGGAAGTGATGGCCCAGAGAAGAATGTTGAATACCAGAATAAGCATTAGCCATGGTAGGTATAGTCTCTCCTGCCAAAAGTTGATCCTGATAGCTGTGAAGATTGCCATTCAGGCCAGCAAGAAGTAAAGCTGTCATGAGCTCATCCCATTGATGTATCATTTCAGCCTTTGTTTTCAGAAAGGGGCGAAACTAAAGAAGTTAATCACCTAAGGCTTTAAGATTACTATAATATTCAGATAATGATTAAGTTACCTTGCCAGAAAGAAAAAAGTTTCTCATATGCCTCAAAAATTTTCGAAATTTTACTCTTCTAAGAAAAAGAATCTGCTAGTGAATCTCATATGGCTTTAGAAAAGTTAGACAAAACAATTATACAAAAAATTAAAGGCTCTAAACTATGCCAGATCCAACTCATAACAACAGCATCCGAAGCCCGCCATTGTGAATACGAAGAAGATTGTGAATCTGGCGGAGGATTTGTAATATATTTTTCAATTGTTGACTGATCAAGAAAATTCGTACTGCATGAGACCATGTTAAATAATTTGTGCCGTTTAACTTTGCACATGAGATGAACTTAGGAAGACTATCTACTAGTTTAAGAGAGTATGCACCAGAGATCTTAGCATCATTAGACTGGAGAGCCATTATCACAATCAGATGATCCAAGAATCAAACAATAAGAACACCAATAGTAAGGGCACCAACGAGCAGTAACCAAACAAACAACAATCACCAACGAAAGCAAAAATACCAAGTAGAGAGCAAACTAAAGAGTAGAAAACAAAAAGAACTCAGATCATCTAACCAACAATCAAGAAAGCAGTGAACGATGAATCACAAACAAGCAAGCAATAATCAATCAATCGATCAGATCATCTAACTGACAAAACAGTGAGCAATGAACGAACAAGAGCAATAGCGAGCGACAAATGAGAGCTAGCAACGAGCGGCAAACTTCGATTAAATCATGCAATTGACCAAGAAGCCCCTAGCATCAGCGAGCACTGCGAAAAATCTAACGAATAGATTTCAACGAGTCACACAAACAATGCCTAGAGGCGAGTCACATATGCCTTGGTAGACCAAGAGGGGTCACCGAAAGTGGTAGTGCCGTCAGTTCCTAGCTGTCGTCCACGGTAAGGGCTTATTTTCTAGGGGGTGAAAAAGATCACTCTAATACCAAGTTAGGAGTAACACAGAGAAATTGAGAAAGTTAGTTGTTAATATTCAACTCCCTCGTATTGTATTTATAACAATCAGTTACACCTAATTTAGGAAATAATTATAAATCAAATCCTCACAGCTCATAATAGAATATCCTAAAGATATAGCTCATAATATAATATTTTAAAGATTGTAACAAGTATTTTGTGACTTTTGTGAACAATTTTTTCAAAAACTACTTAGATTTAAAGAAAGAATTTCCCGAATTATTCTCAATTTTTAAATCATTCTACACTAAAATTCAAACTTAATTTGGTTTATCTATTAAAATTCTTTGTAGTTATAATGCCAAGGAATATTTTTCTAACTCGTTCACTACTTTTATGTCCACCATTAGCATACTTCATTAATCTTCCTATTCTTGCACATCACAACAAAATGGGGAGGCTGAACAGAAGAATCTTCGTTGTATTGAGACGACTCATTGCTTGTTATTCCAAATAAATGTTCCTCACATTTATTGGGGAGATGATAAGTAATTAGATTCCATCATTGACATTAGCAAGTTGGTCCCCTCCTTCCATTTTATCTCCTAATAAACCTCTTTTCTTTGTCTCATCTCGTATATTTGGTTGTATTGCCTTTGTTCATCTATTGGCTAGTGGAGTTGACAAACTAGCATCACAGGGCTCAAAAATGTGTATTCTTGGGGTATTCTCAGTTGCAAAAAGCTTATTGATGTTATAGCCCTTTTTTTTTGGTAATTATGTTATAGTCCTCTCAATCAGTTGTCTGTTAGTGTTGATACCACGTTCTTTAAATCCACTCCTTTCTTCTCTGAGTCACAGTCTTTATCATCCTTGGATGCTAGTCTTCTATTACCTATTTTTTCTTTTTTCAGTCAACCATGTGACTTGTCCTCTCTAATCTATAGGTGCATAGTTGACAGAGGGTAGATAGACCACTAGCCGTTTCTACTGCTCCACCATCTTCTCCTACCTCTTCATATATTGGTACTAACTCTGACCTACGCATTACACTCTGAAAAGGTAAACGTATAAGAATTAAAAATTACAGGACTAGAAAATAGAGCAAATGTGATTTAACATGGCCTCCCAATCCCT
This sequence comes from Pouteria glomerata, assembly GCA_035590655.1. NCBI lineage: Eukaryota > Viridiplantae > Streptophyta > Magnoliopsida > Ericales > Sapotaceae > Pouteria > Pouteria glomerata. Next base: position 25,663,777 of record JAVXUM010000001.1, read on the forward strand.
CTACCACACAAGAGTTGCTTCTGAATGGATTTGTTAGATATTGTTGTAAATATGGTAGGAAGATAGTTTCTAATTTCCAAGTGTAGGAATATTTGATTGATTGATTGATTGTAATAGCTTCACAATACATGGGATTCTTATGTAAATAAATAGGTTGAGGTGAACCCTAATACAATAGAACAATTCATCTATCAATCCAATATTCTTCACAGCACCCGACTGCACAAAATGATAATTTATAAGAAAACATCACTAGTTGACTTGGACTTTCTTGAGAAGTAGAGTCATAAGTTTTAACACAAAGATTCACCCTAATGGCATTGTCAAAATGCACAGACATGAAAATAGAAGAACAAAATTACCTTTGCAGTATTAAATACTACATTCTTGCAGTCTGGCAGAATGCTAACAGACCATGCAGGTAGCTGATATGACATATTCCGAAACTCTACTATCTTGTCATTTTTATCATCCATGTTAGCAATAAAGGCAGCACAAGCACCTGAATGGTCCTCATAGACATCCACCTATAACAAGTGGTTAATCAGTGATTGTTTTTAAGTAAAATAGAGAAGACTATAAGCAAAAGGAAACATGACTCAACCAGGGGTTAGAACTAAAAACATTAAATATTAAAGAGGAATAAGAATCTGATGAATGCTCATTTTAACCAATTAGGCAGGATTCCACTAGTAGCAAAAGGCAAGCTTTTATAGTAGATTGGTCTATATAATTGATTAGCATATAATATTGTATATTTTTACAGTCTTTTTTATGTGCTACTTGCATAAATTATATCACTTGAGGCTCGATTTTAATGTAGAATTCTCGTGTATGTGTTTCGGTGTTTTTCAATTTTAGGCGTAATTCTAGGAATTTGGAGGCCTAATCATCTCATAAAATGCAAATGTTTGAGCCTAAAGTGAGAAATGGGAAACAAAAGGCTTAGAGAATGGGCTAGAGAGGCCTTTGGAGGATTTTATCAAACATGTGGTGCACATTCTCAAAAATCAGCCCCATGGCTAATTTGAGGCTCAACTAAAAAAAATCAAGAACATCTGGGGCAATAGTGATGGCCATTTCATGAGCCAAAGCGATGTACAATCATGCCAAAGTGTCATGAGCGAACCTTCAAGGATGGGATAAGTCTCTATGTCTAGTCTCTTGCCACTTTAAACCTTTATGTACATGTTGGAATGTACAGCTGTGTTACATAGTTTATTAGGAAGTAAATTTGCTGCATATAATTAGACAAGTTAAGGAAAGTGTGACTAGGTTAGGGTCCCTCAAATTATATGATTGATAGAGGGATTGATTAGTTTCTATTTTTAATAGTTAGTTTCCCATTTTTTCCCAAAAAATAGAGTACAAATTGTAATGTATCAATCATTCTAAAATATGAAAAAACATATTATTTTTTATCTTCCATTGTCAACATTGTATCGGAGCTTTAGGCTCTCTGGGAATTTTTTTGGCCTTCATTCCCAGGAAAGTTCTAATTTCCGCTTGGCATTCATTTCAAGAATTTTTTTTTTTTTTTAACTTTTTTACAATTCAGCCTTAATCGCTGACTATTTAGTTCGTCACCTCCAGAAAGATGATCGTCTTCGCCAAGAAAATCGATCACCGGAACTCGCATCGTCATGAGGAGCATGAAGAAGCTTGAGCCCGGCAACTACTACATAAACCACCAAGGAAGGCTGAAGAAACGGTTCCTCAACCTCAACTCTCCCCGCAAGACATAACTTTATTTTTTCTCTACAAATTTCCGATCACTTGCAATTTACTTTTCCGACAGTTTTTTCTATTTTGATTTAGTTTTAAATTAATAGTTAGTTCGTAGTGTAGTTCTCCCATCCCTGTTAAGCATAAAGGCGTAGCCTGCGCACCCTTTGCCACTTTTATTCAAACTGTTTTTCAAGAAATTCAAAGACATTTCACCAATGAAGGCTAGAATGAAGGTACTTAAATGCTTTGTTTGATTTAATTTTCTCATCTTCTATTGTTTTTGTCTTATTTGGCAGCTCTATAAGCACTTAAAACCGTTAATTTTAAAATCCCATGTTCTTGATTCACCCGATACAGTTCTAAATCTTCTTATCAATATTGAATTTTTTGGATTTTGGCACACCCACATACACAAATACACATGCATAATTGGCCAAAACCGTGAAAGAATGTGTAGTTGATCTACGGTCAATTTTTGAGTGCGAACAATTTTTGGCACGCCTAGTGGGACCTTAGGTTTAAGTACATGGTAGTTACAAGACTACAACTCAAAAGGTTAAAACAAAGAGAAAGAAAAGCCAACATGACTGAAGGAGAAAACACCCAATCTGTAAGCCCATCGTCTAGTGATTCAAATTTGAAAGCTAGCAAATATACCTTGCTGAACCAATCCATAAAAGAAGGTAATGATCAAATCATGGGCACATTAACTGATTTGACACAAACATTGCAGTCAATGAACAAATGGCCAATCAAGCCTCTTGTGCACCTAGGATAGAAGCGAGCCCTTCTAGAACTACAGGGCATCAAATAATCGAACCAATGTACGAAAGTCCACAAGGAGCAGGAGGGTTATTACTGACCCCTCTCAGCCAAGTGGATTTTCTCACCGAAAAGAAGTAAGAGAAAATGGGCACGTTAGCATACAAGCCAACTACACTAGCTTTACTAATTCTATTGCTAATAATCTTACTATGAGTCCATATGGACCATCAGTCGGATTGATGCAACCTAATATCGTCCATGTGCCTAATCTGCCTCAAAATCAAGGTACTGGAGAGTTTTACGTTGGGGGCAGTTCCAGAGGTCCCAGGACATCCAAAATACGCTAGGGATAGGACCGAACCCAAACCAACTTCCTATCCACATTACAAGAGCGATACAAACGGCCTAAATTATTCTTCAATGCTGGACCTCACTCCCAACAAAAAAAAGTCAAGGTCAGTCCTCTAACCAACCCTTGAATAATAAGACATTTTTTAGACCGATTGAGATCACGCTAAGTTCGAATAATAGGCCTAATAATAATAGTTAGCCAGTTGCTGTAGATCAGGTAGAAATAGTGGGGGCAAGACAAGAGCCAAATCTGGTAGTCAATCGTGACCAGTTGGCCAATAGTATTCAAGAAAGATTAGGACCTGCTGGTAGGGGCTTAGGCAAGCCGATGAGAGCTAGAGGTGTTTCCAGACCATATGGCCGAGGTCTATACACGGGGGCACAAGGGCATTTTCAATTTAACAGTCCATATCATCAGGACTGTAATAGGTGAGATCACAGTTAATATAAGAAACTACAGCAATGTTAGAAACTATGGATGATGGAGTATCAAAACTATTAGATCTCTTCGGATCCATAATCTATTACGTTAGGAATCATATTTTCTCGGGTAAGGAAGTAACAATTACGTGAATATTTCACCAAGGCAGACAACAAAGCCCCTATGACTTTGGGATAGCAAAAAGCAAAAATACTGAAGTAGCAAAATGGGTCCAGCTAGGTACATGCCGTCTACAAGCAAAAATCAAAATTCAACAAACTATACAAAGCCTAGTTCAGATGGAAGGGAAAACTAAAAAAATACTGAAAGAAAAGCATACTGTTTACTAAATTAAACTTTTTTGATAATACATGTCATCGTATATACTGGGGGATGAGGTAAGGTGTGTTGAACCCTAGACTAAATAGCCTTGGGCAGGGTAAGCGCCTTACTATTGGCTACAACCTCTCCTGGCACACCACTTTAATAAAAAAAAAAATGAGCGAAAATGCAAAATAAATATTTGAGCAGTTCCTGTTCTAAGATAGGAGAGGAAGAAGTCACCTCTTGTAAAGGACCTAGTGAAAGAAGGGTTGGCTCACTGTTCAGCAATGCATCCTTACACAACTTTATAGCCCTGTGAAGTTCCTTAAGATGCGCCCATTTAGGAAGCCTCGCCAACCCTAGAAGGAATATAAAAAATGTTGAATTGGACTGAGGAAATAGAGCAGTTTGTACAATGTGAACCATAAAAAGCTTACCATATTCATCAATAGGTGCATCGTAATCATAACTTGTGGTAATGAATGGCCCCCCTGAAGTGCGGCCAAAGTTTGTCCCACCATGATACTTAAGACAAATGAGACAACACAAGAATTGAATGTCTTGCCACTTAGATGTAATAATTCTATGACCATGAAATGGAATATTATCAAGAATACCATGTAATAATTTTGTAAGCTACCACCTTTCTGGAAAAAACGAGCAACAGAAAAAGCAACATCTTCAGGCGGTCTGTGAGGATCTCTAGCCCCAAAGGTTTTGAACCTGAAAAATGTTAAACCCTGATTGCACCTTTTTTTTCACAGGTAACACTGATTGCACTAAGTACTTAAAGAAATCTATCATATTTAATAACATTTCATGAAATCACAAATTATAGAATCAGTAATGAAGCAAGAAATCCAAAACATTCTAGTCTAGAATCAGGAGGGGAAACCACACAATCCTTCATACATATTATTAGTTGCAGTTTGCCCACAAGCAATTGTCTGTTATACTCGAATGACAATATTGAAACCATATAATTGTTCATGCATATTATTAGTTGCAGTTTTCCCATGAGCAATTGTCTGTTATATTCAAGTGACATTATTAAATCAACAATACCACTCTATATCATACTCGAAAGATAGAAGAAAAATATGAGAAGATATTTTCAACGGTTAGTGGCGGGGGTTAGGGTTCAACATGGGACAGGATGAGGTTATTTATATTTTATTAGCCATCAGGAAGGGCCTAAAAAATTGAGCCTACGTTTTGAACTTCAAGTTTGCCCACTTAAATACATTTAGTTTTTAAATATATTTTAAATTATATTCTTAGATAAAAAAATAATTTCAGTAGTTATATAAAAATAGTTTAGTATTAAAATAAATATTTTTACATGAAAATATAGATTGAGTAAATAAATATTTCAATATTAAAAAATATTTGCTTTCTAATTAATTCGGCTAGCACCAATTTTCACAATCACAAGCCCAGCCCACCTAAATCCATTTTGGTTTTTAAATATAATTTAAATTATATTTTTATATAAAAAATAATTTCAAAAGTTATATAAAAATAGTTTAGTATTAAAATAAATATTTTTATATGTAAGCATAGATAAAGTAAATAAATATTTCAAGATTAAAAAATACTTTCTTTTTAGTTAATTCGGTCGATGCCAATTTTCACAATCACAAGTCTAGCCTATTTATTTAACTTGGTTGAAAATATCTACCAAGCCCAACCAAAAAAAAAAAAAAAAAACACAGGGCGAGTCAGGTTTGGGATTTCAGACCATTGGGCATATGTCCAACCTACTACCATCAAACATAGATGTGTAGACCCAATTCAACACGACGACGAAGACGATTCGGAGAGGTCAAATGACAACTTATATTGATTCGGATGATTTGCATAGAGATGGAGTTAGAATATTTGAAAGAGGAATGGATTTTCAGAGATCAATCCTGATCTTTGATGCTGAAATCCATTAGAAGGTTGCAATGTGAAGCAGCACATTGACTAGAGTACTTTCTTCAACTGGGGAGGTTGGCGTATAGCAAACCACTGTTGTTCTGTAGGGGCTTTTGGTCTGGAGGTTGTTGGATGTTGGAATTCTGGTTGTTCTCACCTTTAGGAAAATCTTAGATCTATCTTCCAATGTCAAAGAAGGAAAAGGACAAGTTCCTTTGCCAAAATCCTCTCTAGTTTTGACTCAGGCAAAAGATGCAATCATCAAGAATAGTAAAGGGGAGGATGCATGCAAGTATAGCAATGATTCCGATGTGGCCATAGCTAGAAATCGCTTTGATAATGCTTCGGAATATGTGCAATCTGTTATGGCCTCTTTTTGTACAGACCAGAGAATATTCACCAAACTACTTGAATTCATACCTCACAGCAAAATGGTGTTGCCGAGCGCAAACATCGTCATTTACTTGATGTTGCTCGCACTATGATGTTTAATATGCATGTGCCAAAACCTTTTTGGGGAGATGCTATCCTTACAGCCTGTTATCTTATCAATCGTATGCCATCTGTCATATTGGGTAACAAGTCTCCATTTTTCATTTTGTATCCTGCTGGTAACCCCTTTCCTCATACTCCGCGAGTTTTTGGTTGTGTTGCCTTTGCTCACATTCTTGATCCTGGCTTAGATAAGTTGTCTCCTCGTTCTCGCAAATGCATTTTTCTAAGGTATTCTCGTACACAGAAAGGGTATCTTGTTATCACCTACCTTCTCGTCGATATTTCGTGAGTGCTGATGTTACCTTTTTTGAGTCCACCGCTTTTTTCTCTGCTTCTGGGACTCAATTATGTCACAATCTTATTTCTAGTACTCAGGGGGGGTCACATCCGTGTTCTCGTAAGGGGGAGACTAGCGAAAGGGAAACTAGTCCTACTTTACCTCTTTCTCAACCCTCTTGCAGGAATATCAACACAATTAGGAGGTTCCCTTGCAAGTGTACAAGCGAACTTAAGGGAGACCAGTTGTTTCTTATAGCCCATCCAATTTGTCTTGTCTGAGGATCCAACTCCTATCTCTGACGATGATTTGCCCATTGCTTTATGCAGAGGTAGGCGTGCTTGCACCCAACATCCTATTACTAAATTTGTGTCCTATCATCGTACTTCTTCTTGTTTGTATTCATTTGTTTGTGCCTTGTCTTCTGTTTCTCTTCTAGTCTCAGTCCAAGCTGCATTATCTTCTCTCGGATGAAAGCAAGCCATGGATGAGGAAATGCAGGCGCTTTATCAAAATCATACCTGGGAGCTAGTACCATTACCATCTGGAAAGCAAACCGTGGGATGTCGTTGGGTTTATAATGTGAAGTATCTTCCAGATGGTTCGATTGAGAGACTCAAAGCACGCCTTGTTGCTAAAGGCTACACTCAGACTTATGGAGTTGATTATTTGGAGATTTTTTCACCAGTTACTCGTTTGAACTCTGTTGGTATACTTCTTGCTATAGCTGTGAGTCACTCTTGGCCTCTTTATCAGCTGAATATTAAAAATGCATTTCTACATGGTGAGCTTCAAGAGAAAGTTTACATGGAGCAACCTCCTAGCTATGTTGTCCCTGGGAGTAAACACTTAATTTACCGATTACGACGTGTTTTATATGGCTTGAAGCAGTCTCCACGTGCCTAGTTTGATCGCTTTAGTGGTGTTCTGTTGAAGTATGGTTTGAATTGATCTACTTCAAATCATTCTATTTTCACTCAGCACTCTTCTTCTAGTTCCATTATTTTGATTGTGTATGTTGACGATATCATTATTTCGGGGGATAATGCCTTAGGTATTGCTAATTTAAAGTCTCATTTAAGTCAACATTTTCATACTAAAGACTTGGGTGCTCTTCGCTATTTCTTTAGCATAGAAATAGCACGATCTCGGGCAGGACTCACTCTTTCACAGCGTAAGTATGTGTTGGATCTTCTTTCTAAAACTGGTTTACTTGGTTCTCGCTCCGCTGATACTCCTATGGATACCTCTGTCAAACTTGATGCTACTACTGGGGAACCTTTCCCTGATGTTGGTCGTTATCGGCGTTTGGTTGGCAAATTGATCTATCTTACTATTACTTGCCCAGACATTACATATGTTGTGGGTGTTGTCAATCAATTTATGCATGCTTCTCGATCGTCACATTTTGAGGCAGTATGTCATATCTTACGTTACTTGAAGGGCACTCCCGATCAAGGTTTGTTATATCGACCGTCCTCTCTTTCTGTGACTGGTTATAGTGATGTTGACTAGGCTAGGAGTAGTACTGATCATCGCTCTACCTCTGGCTATTGTACTTTTATCGGTGACAATCTTGTCACTTGGCGAAGTAAAAAGCAAAATGATGTTGCTCGTTCTAGTGCCGAAGCCGAATACTGTGCCATGACTCATACAACCACTAGGATGCTTTAGGTTCAATCACTCTTGCATGATTTTGGTATAAAGGTTCCTCAACCAATGTCTATGTTTTTTGATAATCAGTCTGCCATATTCATTGCCAATAACCCTGTGTTTCATAAGCACACAAAACATATTGAAGTTGATTGTCACTTTATTCAGGATTGTTTGAAGAGGGGTGATATTTGTACACCATATGTGCGCTCAGAATCCCAGTTAGACAACATCCTTACCAAGCTTTTGTCTCGATCTTCCTTCCAACATCTGTCTACTAAGCTAGGCATGTTTGATTTGTATGCTCTAGCTTGAGAGGGAGTGTTAGAATAGGAGATTTTTTCTATCTATTATTTATTTCTATATTTATCTTTAATTAGTTGCTAATTAGGGTTCAAATTATTGGAAACATATCATGTATTTTTGGAAAGCCAATTGGCATTAACAGTATATATACGAGACTAATGGTCTGGTGAAGATCAATTAACCCTTTTTCCATTATTCCTTACTTCTCAAGTATACGATTAATTATCATCAATAACCAAAGGGTCACTCCACCAATCTAATAACAGTCACTTAGACTGTTCAACAGCCAAAGGGTGCGATTGATGACCATCAAACAACAGGTCACCGGAGGTGTTGTCGTCACTTGGAAAACAGATGACTGTCAATGCTAACCAGGGCAAGTGGAGAAGTCAACAGAGACAAGTAACATAATCAAGTTGTTGAAAGTCAGCAATGTCAATACAAATGTTGATGATGATAACTTGAACAGATGACACTAGAACCTAGGTCAACTAGGGCTCGTTGATTGAAGACGATGTCATCAGTTGCAAGAAACTAAACTTCACTTGATGATGACAAAGACTAGAATCTGGGTGAGACCAATTGTTGATGATAAAGCTAACTGAAAACGCTAACTGATGGAAAGATGATGACGACATTGACTGAAATAGTGGCTAGGCTTTTTGGAGATAGGTAATGGTGCTAATTTGGTTTCTCAATACACACATAAGAGCCAACGCCATTGGGGTTTCTTGACACAAATACAAGAATCCAAGAGAAATCAAACATAAAGACTATAAGATTTTCGCTCTTATACTATGTAAAAATCAAATAATAAATGGAATTGCTTAAATCCTTTTGGGTCTCAGCACATATATTTATATTCACAATATCATGTACAAATTAGAAAATAGAATCATAATCTAATCTAATCTCCTATACTAGAAAAGAGAATAAGCTGGCCCTATCTATATTTACAATATTCTCTAACTTATAGCATTTGATTTTGCAAGTGTTCTCTAAGCTAAATTTCAGTATCCAGAAAATGGTTCAACGTCATGGTTGGATCACCATATTGGCTCAAGAAATTTTGAAGCGGTTGCAACATCACATTCCAGCGCGGTATCAAGCTATACACAACTTTTAGCATTTTTTAGCTTTAAAAAAATCAAAAAAATAATGAAAAAAATTCCAAAAATTCTAAATAATAATTAATATTACAAACTATATTTTCATAATTTATTTCATCAAAAACAATTATAAAATTATTGAATAGTGGTTAACATCAATCACTTGAAAGTCATTATTAAATATTTAATAAAAATATTTAATATTGAAAAAATAAAGTAAAAGAAAAAAATGTAAAAGAATAATAAAAAGAATACTAATATATTAAGGGGACTCATTTTAGGCTGAGGCCTTAAACACTGTATGTTATATTAGCAACATGATTTTTGTTAAAAGGGGGACCAAAGCTGCATCCTATGAGATCTGGAATAGTAAGAAGCTTAATGCTCACTAGTTTCACATTTTTTAGAGTAAATGTTACATTTATCATGATAGAGAATCCCTAGGTAAATTTGATACAAGATGTGACTAGGGGATATTTCTTGGTTATTCCACAAGCTAAGAATGTATTTTCTCTTAGTTCCAATAATGATGAAATAATGTTAAGGCATTATAGGTTAGTCCATCCAAATTTCCAATATCTAAAAAGACTATTTCCAACTTTGTTTATCAATAAAAATCCTAGTTCCTTCAAGTGTGAATTTTATTTACTAGCTAAACAATGTCGTGCTCAATTTCCCATGAAACCATATGAAAAAAAATGAAGGGAAGGAATGAATTTCCACTTATTCTAAAAAATAAAGATTACAAGTCCCTTAAATAGATGAAAAAAGCATCTATCAATTAGGAAAAGATAAGAGCTACTAAATATAAAGAAGATCCTACTAAAACAGGAACCATAAAATAGGAAATAACTAGCTAATGATATCGGGTAACATGCTACCCATATCTTCTAAATTAAGTAACCTAATCAGCTAATAAATCAATTGATTTGTTAGCTGTAAGACTCCTAGAAATCAGTATAGAATAATTAATACCAAGATTTTCTACACTCCTCCTCAAGTTGGGCTATAAATGTTGATTAAGCCCAACTTGGAACTTAGATCATCAAAAGTTTTCCTCGGTAGGGCTTCGGTAAGGATATCTGCTATTTGCATACAAGTAGGTAGATACATCATCTTGATTATCCCTTCCTCTATTTTTTCCTTTATAAAATGTTGATCAATTTCCACGTGTTTTGTCCTATCATGATGTACTAGGTTTTTTGCAATGCTAATGGTTCACTGATTATCACAGAACATTTTCATAGGTTCTTCAACTGAGATCCGTAGTTCCTTCATAAGTCTCCTTAACCATACTCCTTCATAGATGCCATGAGCTAGTGCTCTGAATTCTGCTTTGCACTACTTCTTGACACAACTGATTGTTTCTTACTTCGCCATGTGACTAGATTTCTCCATACGTAGATACAATAACCAGAGGTTAATCTTCGATCACTTACTGAACCAACCCAATCTGCATCACTAAACACCTTAATGTCTCTCTGATGTAGTATGGAATATCAAAAGAGTAGAAAGATATAAAGAAGAAGATGAAGAAGGAGGAGGAGCGGAAGAGGGAGAAGACAGTAGCCAAGCAATCAAAATTTGTTCATTCAAACATTAATCTTCTGTTAACCCTAATTAGGGTTTAAATAGAAAAGTTATGGGCCTAAAACAAAGGCCTAAATAAAATAACACAAATAAAATAAACTCAATACTAGAAAAGCCCAAAACAAATGGGTCCAAAATAAACTCTAATAAAATAAACTCAATATTAATAAAGCCCAAACAATAAGGTCCAAATAATAAACAAAATAATAATAAAAATAAATAAATCTGCAGATTGATGTCTGCATCAACTCTCCCGGGCTGAGAGAACTCAATTCGATTGAGTTGAAAACTTGTGCACTAGTATCCAACCACATTTTCTACTTAATAAGACATCTTCGAAGTTGAAGGAAAATAAGATCCTCAACTCTAATAACAGAAGGACACCACTCAAGAGGTGGAGGAACTGAAACTGGGATGAAAACATTATCATAACCTGTAGACAATATTTGAGGCCCAAAAATGCCTCGACAAGGTAATAAATTCTCCACATTGCAAATTACGACAAAACTCATATCACATGGCAATGTAAAAACAATTGCATTAGGTATAGGATCATAAAGGATATATGAAGGTTCAA
>JAVXUM010000001.1:25675392-25699281 GCA_035590655.1 Pouteria glomerata
TTATATTTTATAATATTATTATATTAATATATTATATTATATAGTAATTAAATTATTACATTATATTATATTATATTATATTATGTTATATTAAAATGGACAATATTTAAAAAGGGGCTAAAATAATTATAACAAAAAAAGAAAACAGAGTGAAAATACATTTTTTCTGTTTTCATTTTTCTGTTGTCGTTTTCATTTTTTTGAAAACAAAAAAATGTAAACAAATTTTAATAAACATGTTTTTGTTGTAAGTTTTTAAAATTTTGAAAACGAAAACAAAAGAATAGAAAACGGAAACGTTACCAAACGGGGTCAAAGATGTAGCTTTTGATGTCAATAGTTGTTATTGAATAAAGAGTGGAATGGGGATGTTGCTCTTGCAAGAGTTAGGAATCAAAGGAGGTGTGGGTTAGGAGTGTTGGAATTCTGATCCATCATTGAGAAGGTGTTTTCAAGGTAATAGGGGACTTATGTGGATGGTTTCTTTGAGGTAGATGAGGATACAACCACTAGAGACACTATAAATAGGCTTGCATCAAGGAGAGGCAACGTGAGAATTGTTCCAATGACAATCAAGGTGATGTAGTATGGAATATTGAAAGAGTAGAAAGAAATAAAGAAGAAGAAGAAGAAGAAGAAGAAGAAGAAGAAGAAGGGGAAAAGAGGAGAGGAAGAGGGAGAAGAATAGCAGCCAAGCAATCAAAAAATGTTCATTCAAATTTCTCTTTTGTTAACCCTAATTAGGGTTTAAATAGAAAATTCATGTGTCTAACACAAAGGCCTAAAATAAAATAGACTTAACACTAGAATGGCTAAAAATAACCTCTAATAAAATAAAATTAATATTAATAAAACTCAAAAACAAATGGGTCCAAATAATAAATAAAATAATAAAAAAGAAATAAATCTGTACATTGATGTCCACATCGACCCTCCCGAGCTGAGAAGAACTCGACTTCGTGGGGTTGAAAACTTACGCACTAGTGACCAACCGCATTTTTCACTTGACAAGACATCTTCGAAGTTGAAGAAAACTGAGATCCTTAACATTGATAGCAGATGGATACCGCTCAAGAGGTGGAAGAATTGGAACTGGCATGAAAACATTGTCATAACCTGCAGACAATATTTAAGGCCCAAAGAGGCCCAAAGATACCTCAACAAGCCAAGGTAACAAGTTCTTCACATTGACAAAACTCATATCACATGGCAACGTAAAAACAATTGCATTGGGTACAGGATCATAAAGGATATACAATGGTTCAATATATTTGGCATGCAAATGTTGACAGAACGATATGGGTTGTAAATAGGTAATGCGAAAGTCTTCATTGAGTTACATCCATTAAAGTCTTTATTCCCATTAAGTTCATCAATAGGAAATTTATAATAATTATTACTCAATCTAATTTTCCATCTAATATCAACATTATCAAAAAGAGGTGGAAAACATGATTGAGAGTAAATGATGAGAGATGATGCAACTGAACTTGTCAAATTAGAATCTCTCAAGGACGGATGAATGGAAGGAAACTCAATGATATCGACAGAATAGTGGTAGGACATGCTAAACACAACTTGTAAGAAAAATTGTTCAATGTCTGCAAGAATGTCTCTGTTATGCGCTAGAAGTGAGGACTCATGCAATTGAATGATCTCACGGAAGAACGACTTGGACATAGACTCAAAGAATTCCCAACTGATGAAGTTAATAAATAAAGCTCTTGAGATGTTTAAATAATATCCCCTAAACAAGTAACCATCACCAATAATAAAGTCTACGCAATCCTGACGGTCATTATTCAAGATATCCTCAAATAAACTAACAAAATCAAGACACGATGATGGTGGAGCTAATTCAACCATTTCAGATATATTGTGAGAATTTGGTAACTCATCATGATCAAATGTCAAAAGTGGAGAATCAATAAGAGAATCACAAGTGTCAACAAAAACAATAGGGGCACTAAGTTCAAGGGATGGACATTGCAACTCATTGGTTTGTATAAGACACTTTGACTCGGACGTAGACTTATAAGATTCAATTTCATAACATTTTTCAATCTCTAAAGCTTTGGAGTAAGCTTCATTTAAAGTTTCATAAGCGTATCGCTGAACCTTTTCACGAATGCAAGGCCTTAGCCCAAGGACAAATCTACTGATGGCACAAGGTTCATTTTGAAAGTTAGACCATTTCCTAAGAGTTTTAAATTGATCAAAATATTCATCAATGGAAGAATGCTCCTGTTTAAGACGCATTAATTGAGACAATGCCTTATCTATAAAACTTTTAGGAACAAATCGATTGCTCAAAATTTGTTTCATCACGGCCCAACAAGTAACAGGTCTATCGAATAACTCGACTGTTTGCCAATATTCTCTAGCATAATTGGTTAATCTTGTTTTAGCCAAATGAATACATTGGTCATCAGATAGGTCGTGATAGTCAAAAATATATTCAATATCATCGACCCAATCAAGAAATTGATGAGGATCAATAGTACCACTAAAATAAGGAGGATCTCTGACATAAGTGTGACGAATAGAACGAAGTCCTACCTTATTACTCCAATATGATTGACTTTCAAAATTCATGGTAAAAAGACAGAATCAATTTTTTTTTTTTTTTTTCCAAATGCTGATATTATAGAAAACTGAAAAAGAGTAATAAAAATTATAAAATCCTAAAATGCTTATAATAGGAACGACAAATCAAATAAATGAAACTCAACAAATAAATTAGGTGGGCAATGGGTATATTTTTTTTTTTTTTTTTTTCTAAGATGGGCAACAAATAAATAATTCAAAGGAAAGTAGGAACTAGGATAAATGAAACAAATAGGCAAGATTTAAGTTCAAATTTATGCAAGTCTCATTGCCATATGATAGAAGCATTTATCGTAATTAACAATGAAAGAATTGCACCTTACTCCAAACTTTTGCTCCAAGCTAAGTGCCCACGTTTGAAACATCCGAATAGATAGTTGGCTGTCCTATTGGTTTTGAAGCTGCAAAAACTGGACTGGAAGGGTTCCGGAGCTCGTTGGAATGTCTCCGGAGGTCGCCGAAAAGTCACCGAAGCTTCGCCGGAACACTGACAGGTTGCTGGAGTATTCTGGAGTAATCTGGAGTATTCTGGACTCGTCAGAAAAGTCGTCGATCGGTTGCCGGAAAAGTCACCAGAGGTTGCCAGAGTCACCAATGAATTCGCTGGTGGTTCTGCTGGTGGGGTTCACTGGAACCAAATATTGCTAAAAATGTATGAAAGTGTGTTTGAAAGTCTTGAGGTGCGCAAGGCGAGGGCGGTGGCGACGGCTGCAACCACTGCTGTTTTTTTTTTTTTTGGGAGTTGGGGTTTTCAGATGAACAATGGAGTTTTCGATGGCTATGGATCGATTTGCTCTAATACCAAAGTTGATGTAGTATGGAACATCAAAAGAGTAGAAAGAAATAAAAAAGAAGATGAAGAAGAACGAGGAGTGGAAGAGGGAGAAGACAGCAGCCAAGCAATCAAAATTTATTCATTCAAACATTAATCTTCTGTTAAATCTAATTAGGGTTTGAATAGAAAAGTTATAGGCCTAAATAAAATAAATCCAATACTAATAAAATAAACTCAATACTAGAAAAGCCCAAAACAAATGGATCCAAAATAACCTCTAATAAAATAAACTCAATATTAATAAAGCCCAAACAATTGGGTTCAAATAGTAAATTAAATAATAATAAAAATAAATAAATCTGCAGATAGATGTCCGTATCACTCACTTTGGTGTCTTCTTGAAGAACAATCCTTTACCTGGTGTAAGCTTCAAGTATCTTACGATTCGATAAACTGCCTCCATGTGTTCTTCATTCGATTTATTCATGAATTGACTTGCCATGCTGACTCATACTCCTACACATCTTCAAATGGTTGATATCCTCACGAAAGCTCTTCAAGAGTGAAGTTTGAAGAACTGACATCCAAGCTTAGAATGATTAACATCTATTCCCAGCTTGAGGGGAGTGTAGAAAGTCTAAATTAAATCTATAAATTTTAGGAATTATAACTTTTTCTATTTCAGTAATATTTGTTTTAAATAAAGAGATACGGATTTTATTTTTCCAGATCCTAATCTCCAATTTAATTTTTTATGGTTTATCCCTGATTTGAAGGTATTATTTTAGACTAATTTTTAAGAGTTTAAATTTGGTAAATGTAGTCATTCTGTGTATATAAAAGCCCTAGGGTTGTTATCAAAAATATGTGAAAAAGAAGACAACTCCTCTATGTTTTTTCTTCATGATCCATACAGAAAGAAAGCATCATTTGTGGCTAATCTCTAACCCGAATGGAATAGAAGATACTACCTCCATAAACGGCTCTGGAAATAATGGAGGGGACCAAGGAATAGATTAGAAGAGCAAATTAAGGAACAAACCACTACCATGAAGCTCTCAAAGAAAGATGTAGGATGGTCCTTGACCCAAAAGGTAATGCTGCAAAACCCCAACGAAGAGATCCGAAGGCTCTCCACATGGAGCACAAATACAAAAGAAGGGGTTCCAACAAGAAACTCTTCATCTTCTCCAAGAGAAACCGTAACCAAATATGGAGGAAAAGACATAAAAAGACCAATACGAGAAAGACATAATAACATGTTTGAAGAAATAAAACAACAAATGCAATGGGTTTTAACACCAACCCACCCTCATAAAGGATAGGAAGTGAAAATGGAGAGTTTAGAGAAGAAGGGAAGAAAGTTGAAGTCTAGAAAAACCATGGAAGAGCTTTCTCTCTCTAGGAATCTAGAAAAAGAAGCTCTCCCTTCCCATTAAAATTAATTATCCTAGTACCTTCATCATGTCAATATCCTCATTTTTCCAAAATAGCTGCATTAGTGTTTGTTCTCAAATGAAATTGTATTTCATATTTGTATCCATGCTTCTTAGTTCATAAATATTGACCAAATTAATCGGTATCATACATATAGTAAGTCCCCACTAATGCTAAAACGCAAAGATACAAAGATGCCATTCACCATGTCTCACTTTGGCATGGAGAGCAATCTACCCCTTGAAAAAATATGAAAAAGAACAGCTGAATTGTCCTTTTGATGGCCATGTTTATGTCAAGTTATGTCAATATTGTTACCACAAACATTATGAAGGGAGCATGCAACATAAATTGCCATTCCCTCCTTCAACACGTCTTCAACTTCCTGAAGCATGAAATTCAACCAAACTTTTTGTGCCTCAACAAGAAAGTAATAGTAGCTTCTACCATGCCCTAGTACGTAGACATGCTTTTTAAGAAACCACCAAGGTTCAAACTCAAGAGCATAATGGTCAACATTATAACCTACTAACAAGCATGTTAAAGTTAATATGACCATGAGGAAAGGATTATTACAAAATATGCCTCTTGTATTAGTCTTGCAAATATAAAAGGAATATTACAAATAATCCTTTTTGTGTTAACATATGTGATTGATTTGCAAGTGGTGGTTGTACTGGATTAAAAGGACAAAGGAGAGGGAATAATTGTGTTTGTGACTCAAGAACGCAGACTCACACCAAGAGTGTTACACTCACTTGGGCCAAGATGATGGGACCTCCTTGTGATGCAAAAAGCTTCTCGTGCTTCATGAGTTTCACTATGAATGTCATGAACTTCTGCATGTAATGCTGGAATTCCAAGCAGACAAATAAATTAGAATGATCCATATTTCCTTTTAAATAAACCAATCACGTTAACAACAGTCCGAGTAAAAACTATGAAGTTATTGAGATAAGCATGAATTTCTATACCTTGAAGGGTTCATTATTAGTTCGGAAGACAGTGCCAGGCACATAATGCAACCAAACAGGTATCCCACTGTGTAACAAATTAGTTTCTTAGAATTTTACAATAACAAGTAAAAATTTAGAAAAGTCTTATAATCATCATAACTATAATATAGTGAATGTGTAATTTCATTGTCTCAAATAATGAGGTCAGAATTTACAATGGCGACCAACATACCCAAAATTCCATTCAGCAGCGACAAATGGACCAATTCGAAGAATCATATACATGCCAGCCTGCTGAACGATCTTCACAAACTTGACCAAATCATATCGTCCCCCAAAATAATACTAAGGATTAAACACGTGGGAAATATATCAAATTAACCTATAAAAGGAATACGTGAAGCAATTGAATCGGATGAGTAACAGATGCATCCCAATTCAGTACATTGTCAGGTGAAAGTTCATGACCATTCCAAAACACATAGCTCTCAATCACATCCACACCGCCTTCTTTCGCAGTTTGAACCAGTCCTGGCCACATCTACCATATACCACATTCAAATCAATAATTAGATTTTCTGTAAAATGGCATTGCAACAATCATTTAAACACACACGAAGAGAGAAATCAAACATTGAAACTATCTAGTAATCTGAATTGGTTGCAGCATTGATAATCATTTTAAGGAGAACAATAAACCTTTGAGACAATAATAGAAGGAATTGATTTGTCATTGTAGCACAGATAAACATCAACCAACCAATGAGCTTAGAAATCAATCGACCAAAGTAGGAAGAATTAATACAAAATTGTGTCCATTTTGTTCCAAAAGTTTCAAACATCTCATTTGGAAACCCCAATAGAAAACGATAGAATGAAAATGGGGGAAATTTGAAGTCTCACTCACCGCAGGAACACTCCGAGGATAGTGAATGGAAGCAGAGATGAGAAGCTTTCGCTGGCCATCGATGATGAGAGAGCGACGATCGTAAGTAACATTATGAGCAGCTGAAGCTAATGAGACCACTGATAAAACTACCATCAACAAGAAACATAAGAAGAGCATAGGACTCTTCATGATAGGTTTTATAGTGGAACAAAGCTTCACCATTAATGTCCGGCGAAGCTCTCGCCGAGATCTGCTTCAACTTTTATAGTCTGGTCCAGTTAAGTGAGTTACAGTGGTTTGATTGGCAAAAATTTGGGTTGTAAAAGTATAATAATTTATTGTAAAATTGTTATGTAATAAAATTTAATAAAAAAATTATTAAAATTAATAAATTTTAATTAATTTTGATACGCCATACAGGTATTAATCGTAAAATTACTGATGTAATGGGGCGGGCCAAGGCCTGACCCACTTGGACCTGATTTCAGCCCACCAGTGGCCAGCCCGCCACTCCAAGTCTCTCTTTCGGGTCACTTTAGCAAATTTGTCCTTCAGTTTTATTTTTTTAATATTTTTAACTTTTTTTATAAATTAAATAAAAATAAAACTCATAAAAATACATGAAAAGCATTTATTGATAAAAAATAAATTTTATTTAGAAATAAATAATTACATAATTAATATTAAATTCAAATTATAAATGTAGAATTGTAAATAAATAAATTTTAAAATTGGAAAAAATAATTTGATTGAAAAAATTAAAGAATGCAAATTCAAAAAATTAAATTATACAAAAAATGAAAATAATGTGAAGCCTTTATAGCCTATTTGGATGGAGAGAAATAGGAAGAAAAGAAAAGAAGAGATTTTAAAACTTATCTCTTATTTGTGAGTTATTTTAGAAAAAAAAAAAAATTGAAAAGAAATAGAAAGAAAAGTAAGTGACCAATTTTTAAAATTTTCAACCTCCCAAAAGTGGAAGGAAATTGAGAGGAAAAGCAAAGTGACTTAATGAATTTTTAAAATGACGCACTTACCCATGAAATAAATAATAAGAAAATAAAAATTACAAATGTATCATAAGTTTAACTTCATTACTTCAAAAGGTTTTTTTCATTTTTCTTAAGTTTCATTCCTTCGACCCTTCATCGCAGGCTTCCCAATCATTTCAAATCAAGAAAAATGAAGATAAAAGAAAATCAAAATGAGTTTTCTATTTTTCTTTTTTTTAAATAAATTTATGTGTTGTATTCTTCTTCTATTTTTTTGGTGTGATCCTCATTTTCGAAAAGTAATAGAAATTATAATTGATCTTGACTTGTTGTTAGTATATATATATATATATATGAGAGTTGTAGTGGTAATGAAAACATTTTTTATTATTTATTTATTTGTACTTTGAACGACATTTCTTATTTTTTTGCATTTTTGCTTGTATAATATACTCAAATGGATAATATATTGTAACCATATTATACCTTGTAATACAGTATCATTATCATAATCAGTTTATTTTGAGTTCAAAAATAAGATAAATATTGTTGCAACGAACCCATTTAAAATTAATAGGAATAATATTAAATTGGGAGCCAAAAGTAGATTAAAAAGAGGGACTAAAGAACAACTTGACACTGAATATAAAAGTAAAGTAATAATACATATTTTATTTTCTTTCCATTTCTTTTCAACTCACAAATAAGAAAAAAGAAAATAATTATCTTTTCCCTACTAAACTCACAAAAAAATAGAAAGAAAGTTATTATTATTTTTCTTCTTTTTATGTATCTCCGCATAAATATTTTCTTTTCTTTTATTTTCTTTCCTAAACTCACGAATGGGGCCTTAACCATTTGATCTTTTAATCTTAATTTCAAATTTGGTAGAATTGAGAGCACTTGAGTATAATTGAGGAAAACACTTCAAAGTTACTGGCTTGAGAGTTGAGAAATTTGAGAGAGAATTAGAGTTTTTGTGATTTTTGGATTTAATATACATGGAGTGTTTATAATCAAAGATTATCGGCATTGTAATTTTTGTGGGCTTTTTTTCTAATTAGAAAATTTGTTTTGCCCGCTGGGAACGACTAGCTTAAAAGAAAAAAAAAAAAAAAAAAGGCAAATGAGCTACCAACAATGACCAGAAGCATGGGGAAGGGAAAATAAATAAGAAAATGAAAAGAAAAGCAAGTAGGCTAGCAATGGCTAAAAAGCCTAGGGAAGAAAAAAATAACAATGGCAAACAGCTGGCGCAGCAAGACATGTGGGTTAGTCAATCGGGGCAGGGCAGGCAAGCTACAGGTCAAACTAAGGTAACCTAAGCTCTAACCCAGGCAGGTAAGGATAGGACCCAGGCGGGCCAATTTTCAGTTCAAGCAAGGTCAGGTTAACTTTTATTTTACTATGTGAAACATGTATTTTTGAGAGAAAGAGAGAGAGAGAAAGAGAGAGAGGGGGTTTTTTAACCCACTATAGACGATAATAAAATCATCGGTAAATTATACCTATCTTTCTTCAACATTTAGATCATTACAATTACAACTCTCAATATTTAACACTTACTTATCTTATTTTAAAATGTTGTTAATATTCACCCCCTTCCATTAAATTAGCCATTAAAACTTAACTAAAAATGTCAAAAAGAACCACAATTTTAGGTTTTTTTTTTCCTATTTTAGCCATTTCTCTCTCACATCTATATTAATTTTCCTAATAGGTGCGAGTAACTTGCTTGCATTGACTATGTCTCTGCCCTTTATATACACACCACCCATCGCTCATACCGATTGAATGGTTCGATGAAGTGTTCGAAATCCAGTGACGTGGATAGTTTGTTGCCAACAACGTCGCGAGAAGTCCACTAAACCTTATCATTTCAAGGAGAGAGAAGTTGCAACAAAATTTAAATAGGTGAACTTGGGAAATGATTATTATCAAAACCTACTATGATAACCCATGTTTCTATAAATATTATTTTATTCGTGATACATTAAAATGTGATTCATCTATATTATTACTTTAATGTGATTAATTTGTTATGTAAGTGAACTCAGTTGTTTGGTTCCTGGATTAAGTTTGGTATTTGACAACACTTATAAAAATATTGAAGTTTGAGCGTTAGCCCGGGCGCTCGCAGGTTCTTCCCCATGCGCCCGAGTGTGTTTGTTGTGTGTTAGATCAAGTTATTTTCTTTTTTTCTAAATTTGTGCTAGTGCTTTTCTTTTCAGATTGTCAAGCCACCATGTGCAACCTATATCTATAGCCTCACCAAAACTTGTATAATCCCTTAACTTGTTTTTTTCCTTCCTTCGCCATGAAGCATTATATGTACGAACAAGGGTGCGCACCAAACTCATGATTTAACCAATTTTATTGAATTTTTTCTTACGATAGTTTCTGTGGTTGACACCTAAGTCTTCACCATACCCTATGCGAACAAAGTTCCATACTTTAGAATTTTTTTCTCCTTTTAAAGCTCCGTTCCTTCTTTTTTTTTTGCTTCACATTCATATATGACTTCTTCCACTTACATTTTTATGCTATTTAGGCCTCCAATTGCTTAGATTTAATTCTTAAAAATTGCAATCAACAAAAAACACAAGCATATGGGAAATATACAATACAACATAGTTTTAAGTGAATATATTTATGCAATTAACACATTAAAAATGTCTATAAGTTTACAATGTTATGTGCTAATTAGTCACCAATACCCCTATAAAGAGATGACAAAACTATGGGGGCTAAGCCTAATTTTTTACTGTCAGCCAAAAAAGAAATTAGGCCAAAGTATTCCTGTCACGCCCCAGATCCGAGGACCCGAGGAGTGAGTGATAAACATACATATCATGAATAACCTAGTTTCAATATCAGAGCATACACAATGGTCACGTAATGAGACCCACAACTATCACACTAGAAACCTGGTAAATAATGTAAACCCGAGCTATACAATTAAACCAGAATGTACAAGTAAAAAATAAATTAACTGTCATCACATTGAATTTACAACGTTAGACCACGTGGTCATTATAGTCCAAAAACAAAATCACTAGTATTTTACTCTACATTATAATATACAAAACTTTCCCAACATTTTGGGAATGCTACATATATCTTCTATCTCTGACTCGGGTCACCATTAGTCTTCATGCGTGGGTTTTGCATTGGCATCTGTAGGGACGTGAGTACGGACGACGTTTGCTTACGCTACTGCACAACAATATATAAATAATGCAAAGTATGCATATTTAAAGTATTATAGAACATAATCAAGACGAATGTCTAAGAAAGGCATAATATACAAAATATCATTATAATACATAATTCGTCATCATCAATCATTAAAACTTCACCAATTTGCAAATATACATTTTATATGTGGCCATTTAGTAACTTTTCCATTTTACAACAATCTTACACACAATCATCGGGAAACGGGCACATAACTAAACATGCTTTAGGGTCGCAGCCTAGGGCGACGATACGCCCGAAAATAAATCTGAATATAGAACTAAATGTGCTTTAAGACCATAGTCCAAGGTGACGATACGCCATAAGTATACTAAACATATTGTGGGCTACTAACCCACTGGCATGAAAATCAAACCCTGCGCAGGTTCTGGGACTTTTAATCGAAGGGTATCTCAAGACCCTTCATATTTTTTTTTGTAACCCAAACCCTGGCCAAACAATCAGCCAAACATTTCATTTCTTTTCCATTATATTTTCATAATTTTCTTTACTAGTTTACATAAATTTCATATATTCATTTTCCAACTTACAATGGTGCATCATAAACTAGCATATTAGCTTCCAATTCACTACACAAACATACCAAATAAACATATAACACCACACCAATGCATCTACTTAATTTCCAATATCATTAGATCAATTTAAACATAGAAAAATTCTGTTTTGATCAAGCATGAGTGTGCAGAATTTTCTAGTTCTATTACATGCCAATTTATCAACTTTAAGTGACCCAAGAATAATAATTTTGTGCACACCACTTAGGTATCTTTCCTACCTTTTAGAATAAAGTTTCTAAGTGTTAATTGGAGTCCAATTAAGTGGTAAAAAGCTGAAATTTATAGCACTTGAGCAGGGTATAAAATTTAGTAAAATTCTAAGGATTTAGGCAACTAAAACACTAGATTTTCATCCCAAATTTCTAGCACACATTAGGGAATTAATTTAAATTGAAACTTAGTGTTTCTAAGTCATAAATTCTCTATTTTAAATGTGCTAAAAACCTGAAATTTACAACTATTACCCAACTTAAGTTTCTAACCAATTCAAGTTCATGTAAGCACTTATCTTGCAAGAAATTTTCCAATTCATCTCATCCTCTAAATTTTGCAATTCTAACACTTCTATATCACATCTACATATATATAGAATGGAGTAGAGAATCCCTACCTCAAAATTTAAGTAAAATCTTCAAGAACTTGAAGAAGAAAGTATGCTCCTTCCAAGTTTCAAACTTGACAATTTCCACCCCCTTTCTTCAATTCCTTGCTTCTTTGAATTAATTCTCCAAAAATTCATAAATAACACCATTTTTATTTTAATTTCTCCTTTCAAATATTTAACCTAACTCTCCCAAAAATTTTATTTAAAACAAATTAGAAATCAACTTACTAATTTTAAGTTCAATTGGTCTTTCTTGATGTTCTTCCCCTTTTTCCTCTTCTTCGCCTCCTTTTTCTCTTCTTCTTCTTCTTCATTTTCTTCTCTTTTCTTTCTTTTTTCTCTTCTTTCCCTTTTTCTCTTCTTTTTCTCTTCAATTTTTCCTTTGTTGCTTGCCTTGGCCGAATAGTGGTAAGGTCTTAAAGGTTGCCGAATGCCCTTTAAATTGCTACCCGGGTGGTTATTTTCTTTTTCCCTCAATTTTGAATCCATTTTTACTCTATTGTCCAATCGAGAGCCTTCACTTTGTCTTCATTTAATAAACCATTTACACCTAGGTTTCTTTTAATTAAATAAGTAGGGCCCACTTAATTAAATTAGGGGAACACCTAATACACTAATTCCCTTTAAGTCCTTAGGTCAAAATTAGGGCTAAAAAGTCAAAAATTTACACTTTTTCTTCTACTTGGTCAAATACCCCTCCATTTCTCCTCTAATTCATCCTACAAATTCTAATTATCATTCTAAGCCTCTAGAATTTATTAATCTCCTTGAGTTTGAGCCAAAACCCTAGCATTTTCAAGTTTAAAATCACAAAAATTCACTTAACAACTTACTAAACTTAATTTAGCCAATTAGGGTTTCCAAACCCCTAAACTTGAATTAATGTTGTCTAAATTTGTTTTAGGGTTTTATGATACTCAAATGTTGTCTTCTTTGAGCTAAGTTCAAGTCCTAAGAGGGTTCTTTAACTTGGACTTCAAATTGAGTTCAAAACACACCAAAGGTTCCAAGTATATATACTTAAAAAGTTCAAAGTATTACATTTGTCCTTTCTTCTCTCACATTTCATCAATGCTCTTTACAAAAATTCTCAACAATTTTATGTTTTTGCTGACCATTTACTTATTTTTAGAGATTTCTGTAAAACAAAATGATGAAAATGAGAGAGATGAACGGATAAAATAGAAAAAATGCCTAAAATTTTAATTATTTTAACATTGACTATTAAATTTTAATGGTTAATTTTATCATAAAGGTATCAATATTAGTAATATTTTAAAATAAGGAAGGTAAGTGTAATTTTTAAATATATTGTGGGTGTTATGTGTAATTATCTAAATGTTAAAAGAAGGTAGATGAAATTTACCCAAAAGTTACACATTGCAACAAATTAATAGTGCATTTCTAAAAGGAAGTTTTGGTAGAAAGAGTAATAATACAAATTCTAATTTTAATAGGAATTAGAATTTACTAAAAGAATATGATATGTTGAAATATTGGCATTGAAGATAACGAGGAACAAGTTGCATATTCTCTAATGAGTTTGACACGTATCACAAAAACTTAGATCTGTTTTGAATATGAATATGAGCTATGAATTTTGACATGCCTAGAGATAATTTTGTGTTCAAAGTCGTGGAATAGTTCCAGAATTTAATTTTGGTTAAAGAAGATGGAAACAAGAACGTGTTGGAGTCTAAAATAAATTAAGACAATAATTTAAGTGTTTGGAAGATTATTTTTAAGTGTTAAAGGGGGTTATTTTGCTTCAAGTGTTAGGAATTAATCTTAAATGTAAAGAGAGTAACTTGTTTCAAGTGTAGGAAGGTTATTTAGGAACCAAGTGTAAAAAGGGTTATTTTGGAACCTAGTATAAAAAGGGAGATTTTGGAACGAGGTTAACCGACTATGGAAAGGCTTTAGTCAGCCATGTGTGTGTGTTGTTCAATTTTGACTGCAAGTAAGTGGCTAATTTTGACCATGTGATATATATAGCTAACTGACTTTAGGGGGGTTGTTTGGCCAGCCACATGTCCAATTTTGACCACCTAAAGGCCTTGAATTTTGACTATAATATATACATATATAGATACATAAAAAAAGAGGAGGAAAGGCTGGCCACTTTGTTTAATTTTGACCACATTTGGTTGGTCTAATTTTGACTACCTCTTGGCTTAGTGAGAGCTTGGCTGAATGGGTGTATGTGTGTGTGGTCTTGTAGTGTTGTCTTTTGTTAATGTTAGTCAAGGTTAATTAAAGAGGTGGGACCCATAAATTTAATTGCAAGGACTTATATGAATATGCATATATAGATGGCTAGGCAATTAAGGTGCCATGCAGAAGCCTTAGAGGAGGTCATATGATTCAATTTAGTGGCAAATTCACCACTTGGCCGAGAGAGTCCCTTGATGGTTTGGCCAAGTGTATTACACAAGCTAACCATTTCGCCAAAGGGAGGGAAATAAAAAGAAAAACCTAGAACTAGAAAGAAAAACCGAGAGAAAGAAGAAAGATAAGAAGAAAAAGAAAAAAAAAAAAAAACTAAAAAGGAAGGGAAACTTAGAGAGGAAAAAAAGTAAGTTTTTCTATGTCTTGTTTAAATTAATTTCAAGGAAGTTAAGTTACAGTCTCGAAGAGGAACTAAAGAGGAGTTGATTTTCTTTAAGGATTATTGGTGAATTTAAATTAAGGAAGAAGAAAATTGAAAAATGAATTTGAAAACCTCAAGTTGAGAACTTAGAAGCAACTATACCTTCCCCTTGAAGTTCTTGAAGTTTTTAGCCAAAGATTGAGGTAGGGAGTCTCTTACTTCATCTAATATATATGTGTGTTATGTGAGTGTAGAGATTGTAAATTGCAAGAATATGATGAGCTCGAAGAACCCTTGAAAGAATTGTGTTGGTGTGAACTAGAAAGTGGAAGAAATATGTTCATGATGATTAATTGAGATTTTAGAATTTTAGTACTTAGAACAGAATTTTTGGTGGCCTAGAAGTCTAAGTTCCAACCTAATTAGGTCCCATGTTGAAGGCTGAATTTTTGTTTGAAATTTTAGCAGTTTTGGTGATCTAGAAACATAAGTTCCAACCAAATTAGTCTCCATGTTGAGAGCTGTAGATTCTGAAATTTGAGAACACTTTTGGACCCTAAATTACACTTAGAAACTAGGTTTAAATGTGTACGAAAGGAGCCTAGCTGATGCATACTTAATTGCTACTTTTTCAAGTCAATTGAAGTGAACAAAAGAGGATATAAGTAAGCTGAAATTTTTTGCATTTTGAATTCTTGCCAAACCTGATATTTATCATGTTTAAATTTATGTATTTAAGTTGGAAAATGTATAGTTGAATTGGTATTGTGTTGTGAGCTAATATGTTGGTATATGGTTGCCATTGTGAACTAAGAGTCTAGGTTTTAACCAAATTAGGTCCCCTATTGTGTGTTGGAATTTTGTGTGAAAATTTAGCAATTTGGTGATCTAGAAACCTAGAATCCAATCAAATTAGGTTCCATGCTCAGAGCTGGAATTTCTAAACTTTTACAACACTTTTGGATCCTAGATTACACTTAGAAACTTTGTTTAAAGGTGTAGGAAAGGAACCTAATTGACGCATACATAATTCCTATTTTCTTTAGCTATTTGAAGTAAACAAAATGGTATATGAGAAAGTTGAAATTTCTGCACTTTGAACCTTATTCAAATCTGAATTTTTTTATGTTTAAATTAATTTATTGAAGTTGGAGATTGTATGATTGAATTGGTGTTGTGTTGTATGCTTACCTAGTGTACTTGTATCGCAACTTGTAAGCTAATATGTTGATATATAATGCACATGTAAACTAATAAACAAAGTGCGGATATAATAGAAAATAAATGAAATGATTGATTGATTGTTTGACCGGGGTTTAGGGTACGGAAAATATGAAAGGTCTTGAGATACCCTTGGGTTAAAAGTCCCAAAACCTACACAGGGTTTGGTTTTCATGCCGGTGGGTTAGCAGCCCACAACATAATTAGTGTACTATGGCGTATCATCGCGCTGGACCACAATCCTAAAGCATTATTCGTTATGTATCCAGATTCATTATGGCACATCGTTGCCCTGGGCCGAGATCCTAAAGCAGGATCATTTGTGTACCCAATCTCTGATGATTGTGTGAAAGGAATTGTGAAATGGAAGGATCATTGTTAAATGGAAAGATTGCTAAATGGCTTTATGTAGGATAAAAGGTTTCTTGATAAAATGTTGATGTTTATTAA
Source organism: Pouteria glomerata (assembly GCA_035590655.1). Classification (NCBI taxonomy): domain Eukaryota; kingdom Viridiplantae; phylum Streptophyta; class Magnoliopsida; order Ericales; family Sapotaceae; genus Pouteria; species Pouteria glomerata. The sequence continues at coordinate 25,691,732 of JAVXUM010000001.1, forward strand.
ATAAAAAGTCTGAATTGTAGTATGATGTACTGCATTGTGGGTGTGATTTATTATGATGTACTGCATTGTGGGAGTGAATTATTAAGTTCTTTAATTATCCATGTTGGTTATTTTTAGTATGCTTTAACTGTGCATTGCCTTGCATCATATATATATATATATTATTGTGAAGTAACGTGAGCATAAGCCGTCCGTGCTCACCTTCCTATAGATCTCATTGCAGAACCCACGCAAGAAGGCTAGATGAGACCTAAAGTAAGGATGGGAGGCATGCATGACACACCTCTGATATTCAGCCAACTTTTGTATTTTGTTAATGTATATTTGGAAAGTTAAGATTGTAAAGAGATATTGATTCAGGTTGATTATGGGAATCTAATGGCCATGAGGCCTGGTGAGGTAATATTAATAAAATGGTGTTATAGTATTCACTTTATTGACGTAGTGAAATTATATCTTTTGTGGGTCCAACTGTATGACCGTTGTGTATGTTCTAATAATGTAACCAGGTTATTCATGTTATGTGTATTTTACACTCACCCCTCAGATCCTTTGGATTCGGGACATAACAGGATAGTATCAGAGCCTAAGTCAGAATACCTAGGGACATGGGACGTTTGCATATCATATTGTATGCTTATGTGACATATATGAAATGTGGCTAGGTGTTTCTGATAGGTTGGTTAGTATTATAGCATACAGTTTAGAATAATATTGTTGGTGGCTTCTTGTGTCTAAGTATAATGTATAAGAGGTATTTCAATAGTAGTTCTAGTATTAAGAAGAATGGTTAGAAGTGATTATGAATATAATAGAACATTTGTAAGTTAAAGATCAAGAGACTCAGAAAGAGGGTATGAGGATATGACTCAATGATTGTTGAGGTTACATCTTACTATTGAAAGGTGTTTGATTATGGAATGATTTTGACGTAAAAATGGTTATGGTGAGGAAAGAATTTTGATAATAATAAGTGTTTTGAGAGAACTTTGTGTTCAGAGGATTGGTTAGAGGTTGAATAAGAAGAAATTTTAATTTTGTTTCTGTGGATAAGAGGTGTTGATCCCTTAAGAGTTGGATGAACTTTCCTATAGTTCATGTTAGAAGGCTCTTTTGATATTCAATCTAAAGTGTGACTATGAGTCCTTCGGAATTCCTAATAAGATGAGTGGTAAAAAGTTTAAGGTTGTACATAAACATTGAAGCTATCAGGTTAAATAGTAATTAAGAGAGTATGTTGTTTACTGAATTCTGATAAGAATTAGCGTGTATTGAGAATAGATGGAATAGATTCAATTTCTTCGATATAAAGTTTGAAGTCAGGTAATATGCGGATAGATAATTATGAGGATCCTCTAAATAGTTTGATGTGTTAGTTGAGTATCTCTAAGATCGTGGTTTAATATTTAAAGTTCTATGGGATTAATGGACTATTGTTGTTATCCTACTTAGAATACCTTATGGTTAGAGGCATTACTGATTGGAGTGATTTGGGATAAGAGTATTGATAATAAAGAAATAATTCTCTAAAAGTGAGTTACTCGGGAATAGAAATGAAAGGTCTTACCTTATGTTAACTGTTATACTTTTGGTTTGTGAGATGAATTATGAGAATTTTAAGTATTAGAAGAACTAACTATAGCTAAGCCTATGTTTATTTGATTCTTAATTGTTAATTATGGATTATAATGCCAAAATCTCTTTCTAATTTGGACATGTTTACTATTACTGCATAATTATTAGTTGAGGCAGTTATTGTGTTGAATTGATATTGGTTCTTGACCAGTGGAGTATTAATGATATGTCTTGATGATAATATGGATAGAGAGTTACGAGATTTCAACCAGTGAAATTTGTTCGATCAGAAGATGTAGTACTGTAAATTTTCTAGTTAAATTGTTGTACATAGAAATGTATTCATAATTGGTAGGTAGGCTTAAAAGTAAATAAGTGTATCGAATCTTGATGACTTTGGAAGGGAAAGGTTTAAAAGTTTCATTCATGGGAGATGATGGGGGTATTAAATGACTTTGCCTTGGAATTTAAAGAAGGGATAGAGGAGGTAGTGTTATATACTTCTATGGTTCATCTAACCTTGATCAATAAGGTGATTGAAGCACAGTAAGACGATAAAGAAGCAAATGAGATTCGTGAGAAGATAGAAGAGTTGGTGGGCTTATCGGGCTGGACGCTAGATGAATGGGTGATTAAGTACCAAAGAAGAATCTTTGTGCCCTCAGCCATTAGAAATGAAGCTATGAAGGAATTCCATCTTTCACGATTAGTAGTACATCCAAGGGGTATGAAGATGTATCATGATATGAAGAGACAGTTTTACTGGGCCGGGATGAAAAGGGATGGATGTTGCAAAGTTCATAGGAAGGTGCTTGATTTGCCAACAGGTGAAGACAGAACATTAAAGGCCAGCTAGATTATTACAATTTTTGCTTGTGTCCGAATGGAAGGGGGAGTATGTGATTAAGGACTATGTCTGGATTGCCCAGAACAAGAAGAAGCTGTGATGCTATATGGGTGATTGTAGACAGATTGACAAAGTCAGCCTATTTCTTAGTAATGACGATGACAGACTCTATGGATTCCTTGGCCCAGATATATATTCGAGAAGTTGTAAGATTGCACGAGACACTGGTGTCGATTGTCTTTGACTGGGATTCCCATTTTATTTCCCGATTTTGGCAGAGTTTTCAAGTTGCCATGGGGACGAAATTATGTTTCAGTACGGCTTACCATCCTCAGACTGATGGCCAGTCGGAATGAACCATTCAGGTGTTAGAAGATATGCTCCGAGCTTGTGTCTTAGACTTTAAAGGAAGTTGGGAAGAATATTTGCCACTGGTGGAGTTTGCTTACGACAATAGTTATCAAGCCAGTATTGAAATGGCGCAATTTGAGGCCTTATATGATAGACTTTACAGATCCCTAGTGTGTTGGACACAAGTTGGAGAGGCAGCTATGCATGGGCCAGAATTGGTACGTGAAACAATTGAGAAGAGTGAGATTATCAATAGAGGTTAGAGATGGCTCAAAGACGGCAGAAAAGCCATGCGGACCAACGGAGGTGAGCATTGGAGTTTCAAGTGGGAGACCATTATTTTTAAAAGTGTCACCCTAGAAGGGAAAATTCTGCTTTGGCAAGCGAGGCAAATTATCTCCCCATTACAATGGTCCGTTTGAGATTTTGGCACGAGTTGGAGAAGTGACATACAGACTAGCATTGCCACCGCGGTTATCGGGAGTACATGAGGTGTTTCACGTCTCAATATTGCGAAAGTACATGCCAAACCCCACTCATGTGTTAAATTTGGCAAAGTTGGAGGTAGACTCAAATGCCAGGTATGAAATGAGACCGATCCAGATCTTGGACACCAGAGACCCAGTGCTCTGGGGTAAGACCATTCCATTGGTTCGAGTGTTGTGGGAGTATCATGACATCGAAGAGTCGACATGGGAGCGTGAATCCAAGATGTAGGAATGATTCCTCGGCTTGTTTTCTTGAGTTTTCTTAACTTTGATGTATAAGAAAATTTTGAGGACGAAATTTTTATAAGGATGGGAGAATGTAATACCCTAGAATTTTGAATGTGTATGAGCGATGAATTTTACATGCCTTGGTGATGATTTTGTGTTCTAAGTGAATAGTTCTAGAATTTAATTTTGTGGAAAGAAGATGGAAATAAGAACGTGTTCGGAGGCTAAAATAAAGTAAGTCAACAATAGATAAGGTTTAGCAGTTTAAAATCCCTAATTATCCAAATTAGTTCAAGTGTTTGGAGGAGTATTCTTAAGTATTAAAAGGGGGTTATCTTGCTTCAAGTGTTAGAAATTAAGCTTAAGTGTAACGAGAGCAACTTGTTGCAAGTGTAGGAAGGTTATTTAGAAACCAATTGACAAGAAGACAAATGGTAAGAAGTGTGGCCGGCCATGTGGGGGTGTAAGTGCTCAATTTTGACTAAGTAAAGTAATTCAATTTTGACCTTGATACATACACATATATATATAAATCATGGGGAGGTGAATTGGAGACTTTTGACCTGTAATACCCCTCGCTTTTGGTGTCATTAGGTTCTTTCAATGGAATAAGAGTGGATGTGTTTTTCGGAGTTGTATTTGATGAGTTTATGCGTTGGATGTGTGATAATGGCTTTAGGATGCAAGGTTAGGGTGTTCGGAAGTCAAAAACCAAGTTCAGGCGAAGTTGGGTCTCGGCGGGCGCCCAAGGAGGAGTCAGGCGGGCGCCCGGGCTCAGTCCAGGAGGAGGGGGGAAGAATTGGGTCTCGGCGGGCGCCCGGGGCAAGCACAGGCGTGCGCCCGGCCGGCGGGCGCCCGGGTGGTTCCCGGGCGGGCGCCCGCAGAGAGCACTCTGCACTCCCCCGCGACTGCTGTCTAGTCTCGACTTCCAACGCAGTTTTGGACCCGAAGATGAAGGAATTAGGCTTCGGTCAAAACATGAAAGTTGTAGGTATGGAAGTTAGCTTTCCAACGCAAAAAGAATCACTCGAATCGGAGTTCGGGAGAGGAAGTTATGATTAAAACACCAACAGGTGGTCAGAATTGAACCAAAATGGAGTATGTTTGCTAAAGGCTTGAAACGGCTGACTTGGCAGCCAAATTGGAAGAAGTTGATACTTAGACATATTGAGTTAAGACCCTCATGGACCTATTGGAAAGGAGTTGGGGCTTGAATCTTTGACAATTCTAAGGTTTTAGCTTTGTGGCTTACATGGGAAGTTGACCAACCAATGAAAATGCATCTAGGTGCTTTGCTGGAGTGTGACATGGCCAAGCTTGAGGAATTTCGGCCAAGTGTGAGAATGGAAGACCAAATATGTATTTAATGTTATTTTGTTTGTTTTTGTGAGTTGTTTGGTGAGTTGGTCAATATATTTAATGTGGTGGGACCTAGCATTTAATGGAGGGAAGACCATGGAATTAAGCATGTGTTTATATATATATTTTTGGCTTTTCTTGGCCAATTTGGCACCATGGCCGGCCATACACTTGGAGGATATATATATATATATGTAGTGGCTAGTTAGCCTAGTTTGGAAAGATGAAGTGTGATTGGTTCTTGCATGGAATGGAATTGAAGCTTGACTAGCTAGTTAGAGACTTTGGTTCAAATGGAAGGGGAATTGGAGAGACTTTAGTTGGAGGATAAAATGGACATTTGGCCATCAAATATATTAGTCATATGGGGTGTCTAAAAGGCCATTCGGCCAACCTCTTTGAGGAAAAACACTTAGCCACTTTTGGAGAGCCATCCGAGAGAGTTTTTGGAAGAACTTGGGAGAGCACTTTGGCTAGCCGACCAAGGAGAAGAAGAGGAAGAATTAAGGCTTGAGGCTCCATCTTCTAATTAAGAGGAAGAGGAAGCAAAGAAGAGGAGGAAAAGGAGAAGAAGAGAAGTGTTTAAGGTAGGGGATTTTCTTGTTGCATGTGTTCTGTTGTTAAACATCAAACTTAGGCTAGAAAACTTATTGTTTTGCTAGCTTGTTGTTGGTTGAGGTTGATTGTGACTTGAGTACTATGTGAGTTGAAGTTTTAGAGGTGAGTAGATGATATCATCTTCTTCTTCTATATGATGAAATCTTGTTTAGATTGGAGTTATATTTGTGTTAGAAAACATATTTTCAAACCTTGAAAGCTGGTGTTTGGGGTAGGGGTTTATTTGTTGCATGTGTTTTGTTGAACTACACAAAAACTTAGGCTAGAAAACTTATGTTTTGGCTAGCTTGAGGTTGTTGAGATTGTTGTTGCATGTTGAGTATGAGATTTGAGATTTTAAGGTTTGTATGGATGATTAATATCTTCTTCTTTTGCATGTTCAATCTTGTTCTAGTTAAGTCCATAATTGAGATTAATGGCAAAAACTCAAGCCTTGAAAGGTTGACAATGATTTTCATACATGAAATCCACACTTGGATACTTTGTGCATGGTTTGAGATGGTTTGAGACTTTGGGCCAGTTTTCATATTTTTAAAGCATTTTAAAGCTCAAAAAAAAAAAAAAAGTGCCCAAAATGGTATTTGAAGTTTGGTAGACGAAATGGAACTTTGGAAATGGTTAATGCCATGTGTTGGGGTTGCATATATTGTGGTGTATGCCTATATTACTATAAAATTTTATTCTTGAAAATGATTTCAAGATGACCGGAAATTGGTTCGGGAAAAAGTGGAAATGGTTTGGATGTTAAGAATGCTTTGGTTAAAAGCATTTGACTATAGATGCTATCGGCATCGGTTTGTGTTGTGAAACGGTAATGATAATGACAATGAAATTGTATGTGGTTCATTATTAATGAATGAGTGGAGAAAATGAGATAAAGGCCGTAGGAACTACGGAGACCTGATTCCCAAAATGGAGTACGTAGACAGCTTCGGCATGAGTAGTCTAAGTCCGGTCTATCATAATTATTTACCTTATGTTGTTGTTTACTTCTATGGTGCCTCGATCTTGGAGCAGTTTTAATTGCATATTCTGTGTTTCGTGGTATACATTGTTCTTACTATGCTGATTAGGTTGCTGGTAGTATGTTTTAATGCATGACATATTGTTGGCATAGTGAGGATATATGAAAATGTAAAATGCCTAGGGCATGAGAAATTAGAATATCAATTAATTGGATTATAGCTAAACTGTTATGAAATGCGAATTAAACGGAAGTTAGGAATTCAATGTAATTGGTTATGTGACGGGGATTGAAAATGGAGGATTTTCCTCATGTGTATATTTGGGGCGGATCGTCGCTTTGGACGTATAATCCCAAAGCACGAGGTGTGCCAGGTGGCTGTTGGACCACAGGCAAGACAATGTGATAATGGGTTGTGTGATGGGAATGAGGCGATATAAGGGAGGTGGAGTAATCAGGTGGTAGCCGGGTAAATAAATAGGCGACATAAGGGAGGTGGAGTAATCAGGTGGTAGCCGGGTAAATAAATAGGCGATATAAGGGAGGTGGAGTGATCAGGTGGTAGTGGGAAAAGATCATAATGTTTATATAACTATGAACAAGCATACCTAATAATATAATATGAAGGCATTAAAACTTAATCATTCTATAAAAAAAAAAAAAAAAAAAAAAATTTTAGATCTAGGTAATCGGTGTAAATGTTATAATTAAACATTTTGACATAAGATTTGCTATCATTTTTAGGCTACCGTAGAAACGTAGAAGCTATGGTAGTGAAGTCTTTTCATGGATGAATGATCATGCTTGATAGTTAGATGACGATACCCTTTTTGATATCCATGTTGAGCTATGATTCTGGTTTCTGATTTGAACCATGTGATATGGTTATCATGTGATGAATACTGCTTGCCCCTGTGTTGTTTTACGTTATTTCGGTATATTACCAGGTGCATAGTTAGAATGACATGAGTGGTTTGTGGTTATTTCTGTTGACGTTGCGGACATTGTGGAACCTACTCCCCGAGGTGGTCTGTGATAATATACCATAAAGATGATAATAAAAGGAAAAAGCATAAAATGTTGCTTGGATGCATTTGATAAATGCCGTTTGGTTATATTA
>JAVXUM010000001.1:25703336-25718860 GCA_035590655.1 Pouteria glomerata
CCGAGGGCATTCTTAAGGCCCTGACTTATTTTCCATACCACACTACCCCGGCACACAACAATTTCATTTCTTTCCAACTTAATTACCAATGCACAACTTGGTTTTCTCAAAGTCCCATACCAACACATAAACTTCCGATGCATGGAAAATATAGCAAACGGACTCGAAATGGGACGCCGTTCGAACCACATACTCTCCAATCTCAATATATCATTTTAAAGCACAAAAAAATCAGATTTAGAGAGCATACAAACTGCAGAAATTCTGCACATATTAGGCCCCGTTTGGCCACCAACACATCCACCAACACATCAACTTTAAAAATCAAGCAAAAATAGCAAACGACCTCAAAATGGGACGCCGTTCGAACCACACATTCCTCAACCATAATACATCATTTTAGAACAAAAAAATTTCAGATTTTCAGCAGATACAAATCACAGAAAATTCAGCACTAAAATCTGATTTTCCACACTGTTTTGGCCACCAACGCATCAACTTTAAAAATCATGCAAAAATAGCAAACGAACTCGAAATGCTACGCCGTTTGAACCACATATTCCTCAACCATAATACATCATTTTAGAACAAAAAAATTCCAGAAATACAGCACACACACTTCGCAGAAATTTCCGCAAGTTACTCCAAATTTCAGCACTTTTCCAAGCCAATTCAAGCAACCTTTCATTATGCAACTTTTAGGCAATTCATATGCAATTTAAATGAAACTTTCTAGGACATTTTTAGAGTTCAAAGAAGGCTTAAAACTGCAAAAATACTGCCCATATTCCAGCTCTACCATAGGTTACAAATTCATGGAAAAATTAAGCTTTCATGGTTCCAAACTTTACCAAAACTTTCAAGTTTTGTAACTTATCCTTTTAACATAAATTTTTGCTCAAATTTAATCAAATTTTCCAGAATTCTCAGCACATATATGAAGAAGATATTCATCACTAAATTAGGTCAAAAATCCCTAGTTTGCTAGTTTTTCCATTTAATCTTATAACAATATCAAATAACATCAACTATGGAATTTTCTTCAAGGTTCTAACCTAATTTTCAAGATAACCAAAATGAATTTTTCCCTACCTCAATTACTCTTCTTCTTCTTCCTTCTTCCTTCTTCTTTCTTCCTCCTCCTCTTGGCCAATTTGTAGAATTTTCCCTCTCCAATTCCTCCTCCTTTACCTTGGCCAAATGCTGAATTTTTTTCTCCTCAAATGGACACTCCACGGCTGATCTGTTTTTGCTCCCAAATGCATGGCCGAATGGCCCTAAGGACCTCCCAAAGTTGGTCTTTATTTTGGCCTTTAGTAGGTTTAAATGACTATTCTCTCCTCTAACCAAATTCCCCTCAAATCCCATTGCATTCTAATGTCAATGCTAACTAGTTCGTTGCTAAATAACTCCAACCACTTCCATGAACCAATCATCTTTATCCATTTTGTAACTAAAGTAACTAACTAGTTACATATATATATATACACATCAAGTAGTTGGCCGGCCATTGGACAATTGGGCACCAAATATTGCTTAAATATATATATAGCACATGGTAGATTACAAATTTGTCTTCCATAATTAATAGCTTGGTCCCACCACCATTTGACCAACATAATATAACCAAAAATTGAATTTAAACCATTGTTTTGGTCTTCCATTTCAAGTTGGCCGAGAATCCCATTCTAGGTGGCCAAATCATCCTCCAAGTTGGCATGTTGAATTGGTCTAAGGTTTGGCCATTGGTTGGTCAAAAGTCCAACCTTGCCACATAAGCTCAAATCTGACCCTCTGTTGGTGTTTTAATCATACCTTGCTGCTCCAAACTCCGATTTGGATGATTCTTTTTGCGTTGGAAAGAAGACTTCCGGACCTACAACTTTAGTGTTTTGGCCAAACCCTAATTCATTCATCTTCAGGGTCAAAACTGCGTTGGACGTCAGAGGCAGAAAGCTGTCTCGGAGGACAACATCTGACCCTCTGTTGGTATTTTAATCATAACATGCTGCTCCGAACTCCGATTTGGGTGATTCTTTTTGCGTTGGAAAGAGGACTTCTAGACCTACAACTTTTATGTTTTGGCCGAAGCCCAATGCCTTCATTTTCAGGGTCAAAACTGGGCCGGAAGTTGGAGCCAGAAAGCTGTCTCAATTTAAGTGCTCCAAAACTTATTCATTTTCACCTCATTCCATCATACCAAGGTTCTTATTTCTCAACCAATGCATAACTTATTTAAATTCAACTCTGAAGGGTAAACACACTCCCATTTCATAAAAAAAAATTCAATTACCTCAAAAGTGAGGGGTATTACAAGGCCGATTATGTAATGGAAGAAATCTATAAATGCATTTGTGGAAACCACTCCGGAGGAAAAGCCCTACCCAAAAAGGTTCTGAGAATGGCTTAATATTGGCTTACCATGGAGAAGAATGCTCGAAACTTTGTGAAAAAGTATGATAAATGTAAAATATTTACCAACATCCTAAGGTTACCCACGTAAGAGTTGACACCAATTCCCAGTCCATGGCCCTTTACTCAATGGAAGATTGACATGGTGGGCCCATTTTCCTTGGGCAAGGGACAAAGAAAGTTCGTAGTGGTAGTTATCAACTATTTTACTAGGTGGGCAGGAACAAATGTCTTACCAAACATAACAGAGTAAACATAAGAAAGTTCCTGTGGCAAATTATAATTTACCAGTTTGGAATTACAAGAGTAGTGATCGCGAATAATAAAAAGCGGTTTGAAGGAAGATACTTCAATGAACTTTGCAAATATCTGGGAATCAGCCACCACTACTCTTCGCTTATACATCCACAGGCTAATGGCCAAGTTGAAGTTAGGAACAAGTCCCTTTTGAAAATCATAAAGAGTGTCAATTGGCCAAACCATTTCTCTCTTGAAATCCAAGGGCCTATAAGCAGATGAACTCCTTCGCATTTTGTGGGCTCACAGGACAACCAAAAGAGTGTCAATTGGCCAAACCTTTTCTCTCCTACATTTAGTGTAGGGGCCATAATTCGTATTGAAAATAGGCCTCCTAAGCTCATGGATAGAACCTTTTGATCAAGGGGAGAACAACGGACTAATGAACATAGAACTAAACTTCCTAGAAGAACTAAGGCTATAAGCAACAATCAAAACCCCTTCCTATCAATAGAGGATGAGTTAGTACTATAGCCTAAGGGTGCGAGCAGATGAATTCAGAGTGAAGATCTGGTTTTAAAGAGGCTTAACCAATTAATAAGGGATGCTCGAGATGAGAACTTAGGGCTAAACAAGGAAGAGTGCTACAAAATAATTGGCTATACCAGAAAAGGGAACTATAGGCTGAAGGATTCTAATGGAAAAGAACATCACCCATGCCATGTTGAACACCTTAAGAAGTATTATTTATGAGCCAAGAAGGAATTTTCTCAACGTTAATAAAAGTCTAAGTATTCTACAAATACATCTTCAAGTTGTAAATTATTCTCAAGTCACCTGTTCGATTTGCGAGGCCAAGTAGATAGTTGAATGGCTTCTCGATTTATGAGACTGAGCAGGCCCAAATGGTGTATGTGGCCAAGCTTAAAAAAGGCCCAGTAACCTTACTCAACTCATGAGGTTGAGTAGTCAGCAGAATGGCTGCTCAGTTCACAAGAGTAGACACACCCAAGTGGCTTATGTGGTCAAGCTAAAAAAAAGGCTAAGTATCCATGCTTAGCTTACAAGGCCAAGCAGACAATAGAATGGCTGTTTATTTCATGTGACCAAGCACGCTTGAATGGTGTACGTGGCCAGGCCTAAAAAAGGCTAAGTAGCCTTGCTTGGCTCATGGGTTTGACTAGGCAGTAGAATGGCTACTTAGTTCACGAGAGCGAGCATACCCAATTGGCTCAAGTGCTCAAGCCTAAAAAATGCCAAGTAATCCTACTCGGCTCTTGAGATTAAGTAGGCAACAAAATAGTTGCTCAGTTCACAAGATTGAGCATGCCAAAAAGGCTCACATGGCCAAGACTAAAAGATCAAGTATCACTGTTTGGCTCACGAGACCAAGTAAGTAGTAAAATAACTACTCAGTCCATGAGACCAAGCATGCCTAATGGCTCACATTGCCAAGCAGACAACGGAATTGGTACTCAATTCACAAGACTGAGCTTGCCCGAATGACAGACACACTTTAGCTTATGAGTTGGGCCCATGAGGCTGAACGAGTCAAACAGGCAAAAGCAAACACACTTGAAAAAAACAAAGTATAAACATCCATTGATTAATGATGAAAATGGAAAAAAGTTCGTTGAGGTAGCAACAAAAACATTTAAAAGTTACTATAAAAACTAGGAAGGATAACAAACAAGAAATAACAAGAATAAACAAACTAATAATAGAGTAGATCAAGCTTAATCATTATCGATTACAGCACCATTGTCTTAATTGTCCTCATCGCCTATGGTAGCATCGCTAAGGATCACAGTTAAAAAGTCATGGTTAGGGAAGAGCTTAGCAACTACGCTTGGAATCATTAAAGTCTTAAAGGTATGTTAGGCTAAGTAAGAGTTGAAAATCGTCATTGCTCTTGAAATCCTTTACAGCCCTCACTTAAGAATATTTAAGTTTATGGGAGAGCTCAATAATTTTTCCTATGATTTTTTTACTTTTCCTCTAGACTTCCTCTTTCACAGCCACTTTAGTTGCCAAAGATTGGGTAAGAGCCTTGCACTTGGCACTTATTTCTCCCAGATTAGTCAAGGCAGTCTTCCTCTTAACTAGAGCAAAGTCTCTTTGGGTTTAGGTTTTCAAAACTTCTTCATTAGTCTCCTAACTTTTGGTTTGGAGTGCCTTATTCTTTTTTAACTCCTCAACGAGAGCCCTGTCTGAGCTCATAAACTAAGCTGACAAGCACAAGACCTATGTCATGGCCTAAGTAATAAAATAATGTTAGAATTATAAGTAACAAAAAACAAGCTGAGAAAGAAAATTTGGTTAATTTAAAAATACTTTAAGCATGTCATCAGTTATGTTCTTTAAGAGCTTAGTGGCCGACATGTTCTTTGCCCTCGCCAAATCATCAATTACCTGCAACCTTCATCTTGCGTAGGGCAAGGTTTATGTCATTGATCACATTGGTTAGCTTCATGAGTGCCTTAGGAAGAATGATTTGAGGAGGAAGCTCCACAACACCAAAGTCTTGAGAAGGAGGCAGAGGTGGCTCTTTCTTAGGAGATTATAGAGAAAGAAGAAAATGGGCTACCCTGACTAAGTTCATCGATGAGGAGATTGACTTGCAGAAAGTCTATAATGAACTTTACCTTCTTAGAGGCTGGTTTAGAACCTAAAGACTTCGTCCCAATTCACTTTAACCTCATATGGTCGAAGCTCATCTCTTCAGTGGAACCTCCTGTAGAGAGTGTGATTTGCATAAAAAAAAAAAAATATTAACAGAAACACTAAATGAGTAAAAGAAAAGGCTCAAAACTCACCCATCTCATATTCTACTACTAAAGCTAACGCATGGCTCTAGTCCAAGCAAATGGGTACTTAAACTCTTGACGGTTACCAATAGGTTGACATTGTGTACTATATGACCTTGACAAGCCTAACTCTCTATAGTTGCTCTCGAGTTAGGTTAAGTCTCTCGTGGCTAGACAATAAACAAGGCAAGGTTAAAGCTTTAAGGCTACCGAAAAAAAAAAAAAAAAAAAGAAATAATGCTATTAGAGCTCGACATACCATGCTTCCTTGGTCGTCTCCAGTTCTTAGGAGCCCAAATGACCTTGTCTTCGGTGGTCTCTTATAGGTAGAATTCCCAACCAAGTAAAAGAACTTGTCCTTCCAGCCCTTGTTTGATGTGGGCAGATTTGTTGCCAAGTTAAACACCTTCAACTTGGTAAAGAATTACCACCATCTGGTGCCTTTCTCTATGAGCTTGTAGTAATAAAGGAACTCGTTTGCTGTTTATTCCGAATCATTGACCGCATTTCAGTGCACTACACAACTGATTAGAATCCTCAACCCGTTCAATTAGAACTTATAGGGAAATAGATTAAGCATGCTTAAAACTTCCCGAAAGGGTCAGACTAACGGAAAGTGAAAGCCACCTGCCAAAGCACATTCATATACCATGATTATCCCCTATTTGGCTACACATGCCCAATCTTACTCCATGAAGATTCTATAGGAGGTCTGGGATAGAAACTGGTAGGTGAAAAATAATTTCTTCACCTGCGCACTAGTAAGGGTGGACTTAATGCCCACTGCCTTAAAACTAAATTCCCTTTTAGATACCTTCTCCTCACAAACAAAAGTGGTGTTAAAATAATCATTATTTTTTTCTAATTACAATTTCTCTACGAGATGGCTCTTCTCAGACACCTTCTCCTCAGTCGGTGACTTGAAACCACCAACAAAAGTGGTGTTAAAAGTGTCTTACCTAACACGGATCGTATCCTTAGACTCAGTTACAAAGATCAATCAACAATGCGTCAATGTAGGTTGATGGTCTAGTGTATTAAGCCTACGATAAAAATGTTTGAACAGTAGAAACTCACAAATGGATTTCACAAATCTAAGGTTTCTCACAAAACCTATGGAAAATGGGAGTCTTCATTCTCTCTTTAAAAACTAGGAGCAACGGGCCATATGCCAATGTATAAAATGAAAAAGATAAAGGATTCAAGGCAAAATAGACTAGCAATCTTACCAAGTAGGAAGCAATCGCCAACCAAATGCAAGAAATTGAAAAGCTTCAAATGTAGAAATGATAAAGCTCGAAGATGTCTAGTGAATGCAAGTGAAGAGGCAAAAGTTGAACAGCCAATATATATAAACTCACCTTTTGAAATGAATAGTTCTAATCCACTCAGGTACGAAGGATTTAACGAACCACAATCATTGTTTGTAGTAGCAAGTTGAAAACTAACCTAAGATTGATGCATGGCAACGATGTGAAAGCATACTTACCAAAAAAAAAAAAAGGATGTGAAAGCACATGTCAACTTGCTATCATTATCATTATGGCGCCTGCAGTACATTTAATACACACATGATTTGAGAAATACCCAACCATCAAATTCCCTTAGGCCCTACTTAGATCCAGGGGAATCGGGGGCATCAGATGGAAATGATTCTTAACTAGACCACAGGACCCTTGGATAGAGTCAAGTCAGTTGGGTTGTGATTAGCCAAAACTTAAATATGCTGCCTGGGCCATTCCCTTGAATGACATCCACCCCAGCAGGGCACTCCAAGCATGGTTTTGGTGGCCTAATAGCAAGATACTCCGAGATTCTCTCCTAAGATTCTCAGAATCCTTACCAAATTGAGGATGATGGTATATCCCATAATTGGAGGCAACAATTATGGAATCTTTATATATCCCATAATTATTCAAATATTTACTTCCTAAAAATCATATCATCCCCAATTAATAGCATCTGAATATTTCTCCAAGAAAACATCTATATAAAGAGTACTTCGCCAATTTTATAAGGTATGCCATCTTTTATTATACCAAAACTCTGCCGAAATTTATATTAAATTCCCTGCTAACTTTAGCATTGAAGAATTTTTAACAGGCATCACGCCAGTGTCCCTCGTTTAATTCAGTCAATTCATGGTGGAGGAGAGTTGCACATGACTTGGAAGTGACTTTCAAATTTGCTGCATTATCACCAGCCATTCACATGACAGGGCATCTTTGACGGCATACTCATGCCATCTATTGCTCGTGCTTGAGCTAGAGTTTATTATGCTGCAGTGTGCAGGATAAGGGATTCTTTGTGCATAAAAATTGGATTCTTACACATTTTTATATACAAAGTAGCCCAATTGTTGTTTCAACAGGGAAACCTGGCAATTCTGACACACAGCATGTACCATTTGGCCTTCATAGGATTTAATTATGAATTTTTAAGATCTTAAACTTCAGAAATAGAGGGTTTGCTTGTCATTCATTTTTTCCAAACTTTTGTTGTGCCAGTAGGCACTACTTCGAAGATACAAAGCGAGATAACCCTTCGATGGCACTACACCCATTTTAGCATCTTGTTTATCTTTTGAAGAATGTCTTGAACACTTTTATGCCATCTAATGATGCCTAGACTTTGAATGGGGGTCTCACTCCTTTCTGCTCTATTTATCGATAAAAAATGAAACTAGGGATTATGAGCCAGAATCTGGAAATTCTAACAACTTTTTATGGCATCTAAAAATGTAACTACAGAGACTTACACATTTCAAAAACACATTCTTGAAATTCCCTACTATCTTCTAGATGGTTATGCCATTATTGATGAGTGTAGCAACACAAAATCTCTACACTAAACATATATTATTCTCACTTGGCTATAGACACTTTATTTTTGCTTTGCTCTTTTGAGTAAGCTATGAATCATTTTGAATAAAAAAAAAAAGCATGCCATTTTCATGATAAATAAATATCTACAAATATTATTTATCATGTTTGGTAAGATTATAGACATATTAGAATACCAGAATCCTACATAAAAAATTGTCTGGAAAAAAATGACAATTATGTCCGTGATGAAGGTGTAAGAATAATTACAAGGCCAAACCAATTCCAAACACCGTGAAATCGTACAGAGACAATTAAAGCATCATATTGGAGATACTCACATTGAGAAAATGGCTAAAATTAGTATTTAAGGGCTATTTTAGTTCAATCACCAAAAATGGCACTTACGAATACACCTAAAGAGCAATATTGGTCAGACCACCCATTTCAAATTAGAATATCATAAGAATTTAAAGAGTTTTCAAGGTAATGCCTAAGAATGAGGTACAAGGTTTGCAATGGTCAATGGGTTTCTTTAGAGGTGATTCAGGCTTACAGGCCTAAAATGGCTCCCACCTATAAAACCAAAATAACCTGGATTTCGGACATAGATTGGACCTTCATTTTATATCAGAATGACTTGAAACTTCACAGATATGTCAAAGACACATTCACTGAAGTAGCCATCCAATCAGAAGGTTTAGGCTGACTTTTAAGGTGCTTTTTGAAATATGCACCCAAAATTGTTTGTACTGACATGCATGCTAATAGAAAATCCTAGAACCAATTTGGCCTCACCATTGAATTCGTTGTATCCAAAAATAGTAACCTAATTCATTTTACATGTGTCTTCAAGACTTAATTGAATGAATCAACAAGCCTATTGCCCATTTTCATTTAATATTTTTTCAAACAATCAGAGCTAAGCATAAAAACTCAAACTTTGACCTAATTTTGACCAACTCAACCTTAAGAAACCTTAATCACAACTTGGCATGCCCGAAAAACTCTTGGAACTTTTCTAGAACCACAATTCATGCACCAAGTCATCTTGAATCAACCCTAAACAAACTCAAACAAGGCCCAAGCAACACATCCTATGCCGAATCAACCCAAAAAAAGGCGTGCCGCATGGTATAATGGTGACAAGGCTTTGTACAAGCTTCCTTGCCCACTTGTGTGGCACAATCTAGTTCATTCTCTATGTTTGTGTAGCAACGCTCGCCCATTTTGCTATGTCAACTTCTCTATTAGATGCACTATGCAAGAACCTTTTTCCAACTTTTATGCAAAAATTATATATATAAGAAATTTTACAACTGACAATATTTCCAATAAAAATCACCGTGGTGCATTTCAGAGATTTTCTTTGAGGCATAGGAATGAGCCTATAAATAGGAGCTCTTCCAAGCCATTTTCAACATCACCCATCACAATCAAGGCATTCAAAGTATTCAGAGCATTCCTAGGAACACTCAAGGCATTATTCTCAGTAACCCCGTGTTAGTATAATTTCTTTCTTATAGATTCATGATATCATTAATTTCCATTATTTGCATAATTTGGATAGGAATTCCCTAATATGTGAATAAGACCTCTTATTAATGAAACCGCACTTGAGTCATAAATCACTTGGTATTGATTCTTACATATGGCTAATCACAATGAGTAATAGTGAATGAGATGACTTGAGATAACACAAGGCATACATGACATCACATTACCCATAAAATAATGCCATGAAATGAATCACGCACCATGTTACCATTCTATATAATACCATGCAATACTATGGTAAGACATCATGTATGATACTATAACATGTCACGCCCTACCATGTACCATGCTTAGACATACCCTAACATGTCTTAACATGTTAAGAACACTATCAAGCATCATTGAACACACACCCACTTGGATAGATTTAGCCTACAAATCAAATGCTTACCAATCCAGCTCATTTACCTAAATGACTAACCCTCTCAAAAACTGAGAATATCTTAGAGTGGGTTAAACTGGTGACTTCTATGCCTTAACTCTTGTAGAATTATTTGAAATGCATTTTACAACTATCATACATGCTAGGATCTAAATGCTAGGATACATATCATTCAAATCTAATAATACATTATTTGCTCATTATTAAGGCCATCAAGCCTAATGTAGAAGGACTTGACCATCATTACCAGTAGCAAGGCTCTTCTTTTGATTTAACCACAAGACATTGACTCACATATAACAAATTAAGTATAAGGCACTGACTCACGTTTCAAACTGCAAGTAAGGCTCTCATATAGAATTAAGTGCCAGGCACTAACTCACGTATCAAAATCAGGAGCGAGGCTCCCATGTCTAGTTAAGCATATGACGCTAACTCACACATCTAATCCAGAAGCAAGACTACCATGTAAAGATATGTGCAAAGTACAATCTTACACACTAAACCAAGAACAAGGTTACACTGACTCACATATTAACCTACAAGTGAGGTTTTTATACAGACTTAAGTGCAAGGAACTAACCTATAATATTGATTCAGGTGCTAGGCTCCCACATCAAGTTTAATGCATGGCATTAACTAACCACTAATAACACTTACATCTTAGAGTGCCCACTAAGGTCAATGATGACGACTGAAGCCACTAGGTCACCCACGATAATCTAACACTACATATACATAGATTAATTCATATCTCCAACTTAAATTGTTTGCATTCATATAGTTTAGACCTATGTTAACTTGATCTTTCTCTCTTAGTTACGTAGGCAGCTTGAGCAAATTGCTCAAATTCGGCCATTGGCCTTCCTAGCCCACTATTTCATTTATTCCTTCATTTATATAGACCAACTAGGTTTAATCTCTTAATTTACGTATTTGAATATAGCTATAAGTATAGTTTTCATCCATAGTGCAGCTTGCCTTTTACACAACGCTTTATAAAACACTCTAGGTTAAACACTAATAACTAATGTAGTTTTTGATTGCGTTCAGTCTTTAATCAACATATAGAATCCCTTAGCGAACATCAATACCATCTGGTAGACATTTCGCTATACTTGAACACACAAACTATGATTAGCCTAATTTTCAATGAGATATGTAGGTAGCCTTACAATGCTTGGCTGTATCACATTCTATACATCAAATGCATTTGATTATTTGGGGGTTGTATTTGTAACAATTATTATAAATTAGATATTATTGAGATAATAAATATTGGAAAGGGATTCTGGATATCCTTAGGGATTCAAGTGTAATAGTCCATATATGTAATTGAACCACTAACCCATTATCTCTAATTGTGCATACCAATATAAAATCACTAAAAAGTGACTTTTATCATAATTTCAAAAACATAACAAAAATGCATTTAAATTAAAGATTAAATTCTAAGTTTCTTGATACACCCATTATTAATTTGTTAGGTGGCAACTCTGAACATTTGTATCATGGCCCTCCATTACAATATTCACTTCTCAAATAGATAATTTAGAAAATCAAGCAATCAAAGATGCCCACATCACATTTAAGATCCAATCCACCATGCACGGGGTTTAGTTGTGACACTGGTGATCCATGGAAAAAACACCAAAATGAGTAACTCCATAAAAGAATCGCGTGAAGATGGAGGCCCCAGTAGCATAACTTAACTAAATGAGAAGGTAAAAGGAGAAATAGGTAATTGACAGAGAATGTCATGGGTACTCTCCGGCAATAATGATCACCAGTGAAGTGAACAAAGGATTTGCATAATTTATACTATAATACTAAAATAATGTAGCTTCTCTCTCCTCATCTCCTTCACTCTTATCTTACGTGGCATACTTCTTTACTCTTTATTTCACTTTTCTTTCTTCTTTTTCTTTTTTTTTCTTTTACAAATTTTTCAATTATTTTTAAAATTTTTTTATTCTCTCTTCTATTCTTTTCTTTTCTCATCGACAAAACTTTTATTTTTCTGTGCCTCATCGCTAAAACATTATAACTTTACCTTTTCTTTTGCTTAAAAAGCACTAGAATTGTAAAATATTATTTTAATAAATTTTAAATAACTTATAAGTTTTGAAAAAGGGACCCATTTGCTTGGATTTTGAATTCGAAAGGGGATCCATTTGCTTGGATTCTGAAAAAGAATCCATTTGATTATAAATTTTAAGGTAAAGTATAAAAATTATCTTTATACTTTATCCTCAATCTCACTTTAGTCATACTAATTTCAATCGTAACAGTCAAATTCTCGCATTTTCAGTCAAACATCAAACTAGTTCTTTCATTTGCCTTCCGTTAAGTATAAGATTTAGGGAGATAGTAAAATCCTCTTTGTCATGCCCCAGATCCGAGGACCCAAGGAGTGAGTGATAAACATGCCAATTATGGATAACTGGTCACAGCATCAAAGCATACACAACGGTCACGCAATGGGACCCACAACTATGATCTGTAAACCTGTCCTACCCAGACAATAATTCTACTGGAACATAATTCCATTCACAAACATTTTAAGGGCTAAATTAATTACAACAGTATATCATAATATATTAAAGTTTTTACATTCTGAAAGATCATATTTATACAACATGTCCCCAAAATACATAACATAAAAATACAGACTGGCTCAAAATATTATATTTCTTCCAGCTTGCAGTGTGATCACCCTAGGCTTCCTGTGTGGGTCCTGCATTGACATCTGTAGGGACGTGAGCACGGACGGCGTGTGCTCACGCTACTCCACAACAATGTATGTGTAATATATGCATGGAATGCACTCATACAGCATATAATAGAAAATTTAAAGCGATAGAAGGAAGAATTATGAAGCAATATATGGAAGAAATATACAGGCTACCAGAAATACTCAAATCATGTAACCAACAATTCCATAATTATTCTCCAAACATAACATGTAAAAGTTCATTTCTAAATTTCTAATAATTATTATTTCGGTTTCATAACAACTTCGCACACAATCATCGGGGAATGAGCACATAAACTAAACGTGCTTTAGGGCTATGGCCCAGGGCGACGATATGTCATAATTAGATAAAAGTACATAGG
Organism: Pouteria glomerata; assembly: GCA_035590655.1. Classification (NCBI taxonomy): domain Eukaryota; kingdom Viridiplantae; phylum Streptophyta; class Magnoliopsida; order Ericales; family Sapotaceae; genus Pouteria; species Pouteria glomerata. Next base: position 25,716,671 of record JAVXUM010000001.1, read on the forward strand.
TTAAACGTGCTTTAGGACATGGTCCAAGGCGATGATACGCCTAATGTACGCTAAACATGTTGTGGGCTACTAACCCACTGGCATGAAAACTAAACCCTGTGCAGGTTCTAGAGCTTTCAACCCAAGGGTATCTCAAGACCCTTCGTATTTTACCGTACTCAACCTCGGACAAACAAACAACCAACAATTTTATTTCTTTTCTTTAAATCCACATTTAGTTCCATATCATAGCATAGTAGGTTCATTTGCCAATTAGGTAAAGAATTTCTATTCAACACATGCATAACTTTCAAATTCACTTCATAACTATACTAGACAACCAGCAAACATGCTACCAATGCATTTATCAACATTTCAATTTCATTATTGTATCAATAACATAAAAAAATCCAGAATTGAAACAAGTATAGTTAAACCTAGGTTTAGTTCCAATTTCATGCTAAAATAGTCATGTTTAGGTAACCAAAACTTAGTCAATTTTTACCACATCAATTAGGGGTTTTTTCCACACTTTTAATACATGATTCTAATCAAAATTTCAAGCCTAAAATACTGTTCAAACTCTGAAATTTCAGCCCCTAGCCGGTTATGCTTTTTCTTCCATTTCTTGGTTTCTAAGTCTCCAAATTGGCATATTTTTGCGTCAAAACTTAGCCAAACTTTGGAATTTCGAATTTTAGTGGAACCTAGAGATTTTAAGTCTTCTATGCCCTGATTTCCAGCCCCCAAAACCCAAAATTTCCAGCCCTAAGGTTTCCCACGAAATTGTCACATTTTTAGGATTTTTTGGTGCCAAAAAGCCACAAACTTACACAATTTTTTTAATACACTTTAGGGAATCAATTTCCTAAGTGTAAAACCTAGGGTTCTAAACCCCAAAGCCTCTGTTTTTCAGTCCCCAAAGCCTGAAATATGCAGCCCTCTTTTATCTCAGGTTTTTGGCCATTTAGGTGAACATAGCACCAATTTGGCTAGTTTTCATTTCTTTCACAATTTCTCCTAAACTTTCGAAACTCAACCACATATTTAATAATCCAAAAATACATACATACATATATGAAGTAGAGTAAAGTATCCCTACCTCAAGAGCTGGCCGAAAATACAGAAAATTTGAAGGAGAAAGAAACTTGATTTCCTAGCTCCAAATTTAGGGTTTTGTAGAACCCTTCTCCCAATTCTTGCCTTTTTCTTGGAATTTCTTCACCAAGAGAACCTTAAACAAACATGAACCTTAAAATTACTTCATGTTTAACCTACCTTTCAACTTTTAGCTCAATTGGCCTTTGGCTTAAACCTTAACTTGAATTAGAAGTCGGAAGACTTACCTTTGTCCTCTCTAGGTCCTCAAACATTGAAATCCTTGCTCTCCTCTTGTTCTTCTTTTTTTTTTCTTCCCTTTCCCTATCTTTTCTTCTTCATTTTCCTTTCTTTTCTACATTTTTTCTCTTTTTCTCTTAGGTTTTTTTTTTCTAGGGCTGGCCGAATGGTCCTAGTGAATTTCCTAAGTGTTTAATTTATATTCTTCCTCCCTCTCCTACTCACTTCCTTTGGCCAATCACAAACCTTCTCTTAGTCTAATTTAATTATTAATTTTTACACCTAAGTTAGTCTTAATTCAAACCTTAGGGCCCACTTAATTTAATGCAATAACACCTAAGCTAACAACTAATCAACATGTGAGCAAATGGAGTTAACTAGACTAACTTAGACTCTCCTAGGACCTTCTAGAGAATTTCGGCCAAGGGGTTCTCTCCCAACAGATTTTGGCCTTCTTCCACCTCCTTTGACTTTTCAAACCTCATTTCCAAATGACCATTTTGCCCCTCAATAATTTATTTAATTACCTTGAGGTCCCTACGCAAAAATTAAAGCTAAAAGTCAAAATTTTGAGACTTTTCTTTCTACTTGGCCGAATACCTTTTCATTTCCCATCCAATTCATCCTTCAAATTTTAATTATCATTCTAACCCTCTAGAATACTTTAATCCCCCTGAATTTAAGCCAAAACCCTGGCACTTTGAAATTTAAATTCACTAAAATTTACTTAACAATTCACTAAATTCAACTTAGCCATATTAGGGTTTCCAAATCCCTAAATTTAAAACAAATGTTTCCTTAATTTAACTTAGGGTTTAAGGATGCTTAATTATCACCTTCTTTGAGCTAAATTCAAGTTCTAGGGAGATCCTT
>JAVXUM010000001.1:25718960-25735056 GCA_035590655.1 Pouteria glomerata
ACCAATTCATGGAAAAATCAACTTTTCAAGGTTCCAAACTTCACCAAAGTTTCAAATTTTGTAGGTTATCATTTTAACATCACTTTTAGCTCAAATTCAAGCAAAATTTTCAGAAATTCCAGCACACATATAAAGAAGATATTCATCACTAAATTAGGTCACAAATCCCTAATTTGCTAGTTTTTCCATTCAATCTTGTAACAACATCAAGTAGCATCAAACTTGTGAAAATTTCAAGCTTTCTAACCTAAATTTCAAGATGATCAAAGATGGTTTTCCCCTACCTCAAAATCACTTCTCTTCTTCCTTCTTCCTTCCTTTCCTTTCCCTTTCCTTTCTTCCTCCTCCTCTTGGCCAAATTGTGGTGCTTTTCTTCTATTTTTTCTTCCTCCTTGCCTTGGCCGAATAGAAGCTTTTCTTCCCCAAACTTGTTCTACCTCACGGCTGGTTTTCTTTTTGTTCACAAACTTTGGCCGAATGGCCTTGAAGAATCCCACGGTTTAGGCTTTAATTTGGCCTTTTGCTTGGTCTAAATGACCTTTCTCTCCTCTAACTAAATTCTCTAAGTTTCCATTATCAACTAATGACATCCCCTAACTAGCTAGTTGCAATTTAACTCCAATCACTCCATGGACCAATCCAATCTCTCCATTTCTAACCTAACTAACTAGCTAGTTACTTATATATATATATATTGCAATTGGTTGGTCGGCCATGGTGCCAATTGGCACCAAAAAGGAAGATTATATATATATACACATGTTATATTTGCAAATAAGTCTTCCATGGTTAATGCTTGGGCCCACCACCTTTTAATGCATTTGACCACTTTGATACAAGACAAAATTGGAGCTTAACCATGCTTTGATCTTCCAAGTCTTGCTTTGGCCGAATGCTTCATTGCTAGGTTGGCCGAATCACCCTCCAACATGGCATGTTGACCTAGTCCAATTCATTGGTCAAAAATTCTACCATTGCCACATAAGCTCAAATCTTGAATTTTGCTAAGTGTTAAGCCATTTTCTCCTTCATTTTCTATAAATATTCAAGATCATTTATCAATGCATGTTACCACTAATTCTCCTTCCCTCTCTTCATTAATTTACCTCACTTTAGGTTTGGTAGCTAACTTAGGTTAATTTCTAACCCTAGGGTCAAATGGCGAGTTAAAAGTCTTTATGCACTAACCATGGAACCATTAGAATTCAACTCACTTTAGGTGTTCAAAACTTATTCATTTTCACCTCATTCCACCACACCAAGGTTCCAAATTCAAATCAAGGTCTAGATCACTTGGCCATCATCATTCGTGTTCAAAGAAAGTACATAATTCATTAAGGAACTCCAAGTATACCAAGGGTGAGGGGTATTACATGGTTTCTATGAATTGCTTAAAGTATGGTGTTGATGATCCATAAAAGATGTTGGCTAAATGCTAAACCTCAAATTCATGGTGCTAATAGGAATATATAAGTATTTTGAATCTTTCTTAGCACTGATAAAAAATTTCACCAGTCTGAGGCGCAAAATTCAAAATCTAATGTTGAATGGCATCAGTTCTATTGAGAGGAAAGAATTTTTTTTGAGAACTTAGCATATATTTCATCCTATGTGCAAATGGAATTGGATGGTAGAAATTCAAACCATGTAGCAGTTTTTTCTTTCAATAAGAATAGGAATAACTTAATAGTGACACAAATGTTCCTAAATCGAGTGACATGATCATATGGATTCTTAGAATCCATACCATAGAATGTAGGTAACAATTGGATGATGCCAAGTTTAAAATTAAATGCTCTTTGATTTCTTGGCCATACTATATAGGACTTAAATGAGTGCCTATCTTATTCTAATATGTTCCTCATTGAACATCTTACAACAACATTTCTAGCATTATCTTCTGCCATTTCTAAGGTAAGAGTAAGAAAAGTAGGGATTTGGAATTTTACGAAGAGGTTTTCAGGTTCAAACAAAAGCTACTACATTCTAAACGTGTTAGTCTACCATATTTCTCATGATTCCAAAAGCTTATATGCTAAATAGGAAACTTGGAAAAGATGCTGGTGACTAGACCACTTCTAGGGGTGTTCAGATAATAGTAGGCTATTCTGGACAGTTCAAAAGAAAAATTGAAGGAAACTATTTTTGTAGAATTTTTTTATGGGTAGCAAATTGAACTAAAGCTTAATTAACCTAAATCTTAAAGTTAAGTTCCCCAGCAACGGTGTGAAAAACTTGACCCCCTCGAAATAGAATGTCTAAAATACCCCAAAGTGCAAGAATGTGTAGTGTAGTTTTAACTCGATGAATCGAGGTCGAATCCTCAGGAAACCTAATACAATAGTTTCTAGATTCCGAAAGATGAAAGTAATCTATTACCTGGGGTTCAATTAACAGAGTTCAAGAGATTGTGTTTTCAATTCTTTGTAAATTATGATTAACATTAAATTTTTCAAATAAAACTAACCTAAACAAGGAATTTAAAATTCAAAATTTAAAGTAACGAATTACTAAATAATGAGTTAATTCAAACAACAAATAAACAAGGTTCTTAATTCAACTTTCAAATCTAGGCAGATTAATTATTTCACAAAGTGATGTACCCTTCACTACAATCTAAAGTTCTCGTAAAGGAAAAATAGATTCGAAATATATTTTCATGAAAACTCATTAATTTCCCAAAAGTTATTTTTATATTTACGTTTAGGATTATAAAACCGAAAGATTTTCTTTAATATTATTTAGATTCAAATTCAATTCCTTTGTTTCAAAAGTATAAAAGAAATATTTTAATCCAAAAATCCTTACCAGTAATTACAGAGAATATTGTCAAGGGTTTTTGTTTTCGAAGGTTTTTGAAACAAATAAAATTAAATCTTAAAATTGTAGATCTTTACATATACATTTTCACATAACATGCATGGATCTACACACATCACATTTCTCATAATAACCTACCTTTCCTTGATTTATTGAATCAAGACACAGAGATTTAGCCTAATATTGATCTAATAAAAGCACAATATGCAAAAATATCAGAGAAACACAAAAGAAATTCCATTAAATCGAATAAGAAACACAAATATCGTACTTTGAAGTAATGTAAAAACACAGGCTATGTACAATGAACACTGCAATCAATTTGAAAGCTAACTTGAAATGTCTCTCTAATATTCTAAAGAAAATCTAGAAAAACTAAAAAAATGTATGTGACAGACTCCCCCGTACGACCATTAAAGCTACATATAAATAGTTAAACACAAAACTCTAAAAATTAAAACACGCCGTGCACATTGGTCACAATTGTTCCGACCACTCGAGGGGGTGTTTCAGACAGCCGTATGGTGCAGCTTCATTTTTTGTTCTCTTGTTTCTCCAACCTTACTCTTGATCTAGTCTGGACTAGTTGTTGGGGTGTCCAGACCATTTTATCATTTTCATTACTTTCATCGTCACTTATCTCAATTTTTTCCTAATTTTTACTATAATTAGAAACAAAATAAAGTAACTATTAAAAATAACAAAAATTATAAAATTATTAAACAAATACATGATTTATGACCTAATTGTTAGGTTTGTAATTACACTCTTCAAGTGTAATCACAAAGCCAACATTCTATCTCAATTGAGAACTTAAGAGATCTTTGCGCAAATAAAGACTAGACTAGATATAAGAAGTATTATGGCCATTCTGAGCATGTAAGGTGTCAGACTTATGAAAGTAAATATCTTTTAAGATTTTTACCCATAGTTTGATCTGGATTTTTGAGCATTCTCTGAAACTGCTTTGCTAGGAAAAGCTAGGTTGAAGTTGTTTATATCCTTAAATCCTAGACTACCTATAAGTTTATAAGTTTGGAGTTTACTCCATTTGCACCAATTAATTTTATGTTTGTCATCAGAATCACCCCACCAAATTAACTTCTAACTATATGAATCTAGTTGTAAAGAGAGGTAGGAAGCTTGAAGCATTGGATGGGATAAGTGGGAATTATTTGGGCCACAGATTTGATAAGAATCTCTTTTCCAGCAGGTGGCAAAAATTTTTCTCCATTCTTGTATTTTAACTAGCAGCTTATCCTTAATGAAAGCTAAGGCCACATTTTTAGAATTTCCCCAGTTGTAGGGCGGCACAAATAAAGAATCATCTACAAATAAGAGATGACTAACGGGTGAGCAATATTTCTTAACTTGGACGCCAGGCAAGGTGACTGCCTCTAAATAATGTATTTAGAATAAACTCCCAAGTGTAATGGTATGTCGTGTTGTTCTATTCAATGAGAACGAGATCATATCCTCAAGGAACCAAAAGAAATAGTTTTTAGGTTCTAATGGGTGTAAGTTAACCACAACTCAGGTCAAAATGAAATAGATTTCAATTATTTTTGTTAATGAATCTTCATAAATTACTAATAAACTTAAAATTTTCAATTAAAGCAAATTAACTACATAAAGTTATGCCAAGCTATTAAGTACTTAAAAAAGCACTGAATAATTTAATTAAATGACGAAATAGCTGAAAAATTAAATGACAAATCAATTTAAGACAATATCCAAATTGATTAATAAGTATCTTGATTCAACTTTCAATTCCAGTTGGATTCATTATTTAACAATTTGATGTGCACTTAACAACAATTTAAATTTCACGTAATGGAAAAATAAATTGGAAAAATATTTTCTTGAAAGCTCTTTAAATTCCAAAACTTAGTTTTTTACACGCATTTAGTAGACATGACCGGTACTTTACCATTATAAATTTAAATTACTACATAGGATCTCCTTGCACTTGGGATGTAAATCTGCATTGTGGAATGATAGGCAATAGCCACAATATACGTTATCTTTAAAGGCTAAGATTAGCTATAATATACATTCTTGTTAAGGGCTATGACTAGCCATAATACACGTTATATTGTAGGTTACTAACTTTACAACATAATACCAATTTTCTGCTTAAATTTCAGTTCTTTTAATCCTAAGATAATTTCTATACCTTTCTTATTTTATTGTACCTTCCATCCCCGTGCCACAATATTAATCACATTTTCTCATTATCATTTATCATTCCCATTAACATAATTATGCCAATCTTATAATCTCATTCAACCAATAACATTTTATATCATCATAACCATCAATTCAATAAATTAAACTCAATCTAATATCAAATAAACATTTTCTAATTTTAGTTCAACTTTTCATAATTTCATCAACATGATCTCAATTTATACTTAAACAATGTCACATACTTCTCATTCAAAATTTTTAAACATATTAAAATGAAAATATATCAAGTATAAAAGATGAATACTCAAGTTTAAAATCAAATGAGAAGCAAAACAAAATTTTGGAGTAGACCCAGGTGCCCCTGCAAGAGGTTCGAGCGCCCACATAAGGACCTTGGGTGCCTCCACAAAAGTCCCGGGTGCCCTGCTGTGGGTGATAATATGTTTTGGTCCAGTTTAGCTTATCTAACCTCTAAAAATGTTTAAAATTAACACTTTCAGGTTCAAAATACTATATGAGACATAAAACATATTTAAAATCACTTATGTTCATGAAAATATAGCCTAAACCCAAAATTAAGTAAAACATGTGTTTAGGAGGATAGGACCTGGGCACCCTCAGCTAGCATTTTGGGACTGGCCAAACTAACTCGGGCATCTGCCAATGCCCAGATCAATATCCTTTGTGTTAGTTTAGTTTTGGTTTTCTTTTTTCTGGCTCCAATTCATTTTAAATGTAATACAAATCTCTATTTTACCAAGTTTCCTATGGTCTTTAAGACTTCAAAGGTTCAATCAAAACAAACTAAAGTTCATAATGCATTCCAAGATCAATATTTTGTTTTCCAGATATACATACACATATATGCATGTATCACTCAACTTAAGACTCCATTCATGCTCCCAAAATCTGAAACATAATTCATAACAACATTTCTAAGGTTTGTACACCTTATATGTGCTATTTAAAAGACTCAAATCGTTACCTTAAGTAGTGAACAATGATGAACACCAAGACAATGAACTCTCGGTTATAGGCTCCCAACTTCGAGTAGATCATTTGTCTCAATCTTTGATCCTAATAAGGAACCGATTGCATAAACTTGTTTAATAGAACTTTAATTTCACTCTTGCGAGATCAATTGGAGTTTAGTTAAGGTTTGGACCACTTATCAAAATCAAGCTTTGTTAATTGCTCCTAGTTTTTCTTTATTCTCTCTCGATTCCAAACTTTCCCTCTCTCCTCCAATAGATCCATAAATGCATATATGATTCTTAGGCTCCAAGAATACTATGAGAACCTCACTATCTTCCCTTACTATCCTAGTCTAGCCAAAGACTAGCAATGAAGGGACATCAACTGAAAAGCAATTGAGCAAAACATCAATTAATCTGTCACATACCCCAAGCACCTGCATAGGAAACTCGAGTACTTGCGTCTAGCCTCCAGGTTTTCAAACCTAACATCAAGGTGCTCCACTACTCCTCTTTGAGCCAAATTTCGCTAAGTTCAAAAATAAGCTCTTTCCTTTAAAACCTTGACCAATTTAATGCTTAATAATTCACATTGACCATAGTTACATGCTATTACATCCGAAAATTATTAAAATTATCGAATTATATTAATAAAAAATCTAAGATTTTATATTCTCCTCTCTTTATAAAATTTTATCATCGAAATTTATTACATGACGTAATCTAAGTAAATATCTATAGATATCATTCTTATATTTCGAATCATGCTGCCCAGTAAATTCATCAACACCATGATACTTCCACAATACTCGGATCAATAGAATCATCTTATCTCAAAGTACTTGATCTCAGGAATCTAAAATATGAACCAGCGGTACTTCAAATGTCACATCTAAATCTACCTCTAATTCGGTCTAATCTAGCATGTGAGTAGGATCCAGAATATACTTATATAGCATTAAAACATAGAGAAATCTCATACACTCTAGACAACTATGGTAGTAGTGCCAATCAATAAGCGATCTCTCCAACTTTTGCCAAAATCTTAAACGAGCCAATATATCTAGGAGATTGGTTTCCTTGCCTACCAAATCTGAATTGTCCCTTTTACGGTGATACTTTTAGAAACATGTGATCCCCTACTTAAAACTATGAAGGTCTCCATCTTTAATCTACACAGCTCTTCTAGGGACTATGTGCTATCTATAGTCTTTGCCTAATAACCTTGACCTTCTTATCAATTACCCAAACCAACTCTGATACAATGATACCTGCCTCTAACTTATGTTTAGCAAACTAGTGATTTACACGGTCTATAATATAGTGCCTCAAATTGTGTCATCTCAATGCTAACTTGATAATTGTTGTTATAAGCAAACTCTACCATTGGCAAATGATCTTTCCAACTATCTTTGAAATTTAAGACACAAACTCGAAGCATATCTTCAATATTTGAGTTGTTCTCTTAGATTATTCATCAGTCTAGGGATAATAGGCTGTCCTAAAGCATAGTTTTCCTCTTATAGCAACTTAAAATCTCTACCATAATTTAGAGATAAATTATGAATCCTGATCTGAAATAATAAATGCCGGTGTCCCATGTAACCTCACAATCTCTCGAATATACAGTTAGGCTAAAGAATCCATCAAGTCTATCATCCACATCGGTAAGAAATGAGCAAATTTGGTCAGCTGATCCACTATTACGCATATGGAATCACAGTCCTTTTTAGTGCACGGCAACCCAGATACGAAATCTACGGTCATGTTCTTCCATTTTTACTCGGATATCAATAACAGTTGTAGTAATCCAGCTAGTCTCTAATGTTCTGTTTTCACTTACTAACAAGTTCGGTACTTGCTAATGAATTCTACATTATCTTTCTTCATTTCAACCCAGTAGAACTGTTGTTTAAAGTCATGATATATGTTTATGCTTCCCAGATGCACCATTAAAAATGAAAAATAGAATTCCTTCATAACTTCATTTTAAACTAACAAGGGCACAAAGATTCTCTTTTGATACTTAACATGTTATTATTATCTATTATCTATCGTCGTATGTCTACTAAACCACGAACTTTCACCTGAATGTCTTTAGATTCTTCATTTTATTTTTTCACTTTAGTTACTCTGTTGATCAATGTCGGCCGATTACACTTAAAAAGTGTAATTACTAACTGAATATTTTAGTGTAGAATGATGCATTATTTTAATAAATTCTTCTAATTTTGTTATGTTTATCACTAATGTGATTTAATTTCCTAAATGTAGTGAGAAAGACGTTATTTCTATGATTAGTGGCGAAAAAAGTGAAGAAAAAGAAGTAAAACAAATAGTCGGAGCCAACATCCAGCACTGTGGTCTAGACCACTCCTTAACTGGTCTGAACCGAGACAAAAAGCGAAGCCAAGGAGAAAGGAAAAATTCAACCCCAAGCCACTGTGGTACAGACCATTTCACACTCAGTCCAGACCATGTGGATGTATGGGAACCTTTCGTGTTTCTAATTTTAGGGTTTTACTTGAGGCTATCTATATGGATTTTGTATGACCTGTAAAAGGGGACTTCCTCTTAGCCATCTTATAAACTTTCTAGGTTTTTTTTTTTTCTTTTCTTTTTGATTATCATTTTAGAATATTCCAGCGGATTTTTGGTGTAGTTTTTGATTTGATTGTTCTTCACTTTGCTTATGAATCTTTTACAAAGTACTGTACATTGTTTTGTTGATTCAATAAATAAGTTTGTTGCTTCTATCTTTGAATCTTTCGTTTTGTTTATTATTGTTGAGTATTTATGGATTGTGAAAGCATGTCAGGTTAGGTTTTCTTTAAGCTTGATTTAACATTTTCAAGGTAGGGTGGATTATTTAAATAGGATAATGTGCTAAGGTTATACACACAACATATTAATGTAAACATGTGTATACCTTTATTTAAATCTGATTTATTTTGTTTAAGAACTCTAGAAAATGAGAACTTTTGATCATATTCTGGTAATCACTAATAAAAGTTCTCAACTTTTTAAACACTCTTTTAAATATCTTAAAACAAATAAATTAGATTTAATTCCACAAATATTATTAATAGAAAATCTTCCAACTTCATAATTCATTAACGTGAATATGAAGTTGTGCTAGTGGAAAGTTTGAAATCTTATTTATTTTGTTGAAAGACTTTTGAAAATGAAAACTTTTGTTAATATTTCAGTAATCATTGATAAAAGTTTTTGGAGTCTTAAAAATTCTTTAAAATACCTTAGGACAAATAAATTAGATTTTATCCACAAATATTTTTAACGAGAAATCTTTAAATTTCATAATCCTTTGACGTGCGTATGAAATTGTATGCGGGGATTTTACAAGCTTTCATGAAAACCATCTTCCAGTTTATGTTTTCTTTCTATGTGAAAGTTAAACTGTGATATTTTTAGCACATTAGTCTGTGAAAAATTAATCCACCTGAACTTGAGCACTAGATCAAGGTTTATTTGAATTATTTGAATTTGCATTTAAAATTGGTAATTGTCTCATTGCTTTAGGAAATTAGTAGTTTATTTATTATATTCAGTTCGTTTTTGAATTTAAATTTTGCCAATTAGAAATCTTGTAAAAACAAACTTTAAGATTTCCAATTCTTAAACTTAGGGTTAGATGCCATTATTGGAGAGCTAATCTTAGTTTTTAGGTTATTTTAGGTTCAATATTAACAAAAAAAAAAAAAAAATCATGAATATAGATTATTCTCTTTATAATTCTAGTTCACCACCTGGCATCCACCTACTTATTGATTATTTAGGCGGCATTTATGGAGCTAATTTTTGCTTAGAATTTTTTTTTATACTTTCTAAATTTTATGGACTTGAACATAAGGATCCTAGAGTTCACTTAGGAAATTTTGAGTCAATTTGTCTCTATCACACGAATGGTTACATACATAGATGACATATTTAAGTATAAGTTTTTCCCATTATCATTATGTGAAGTGGCCGATGATTGGTGCTGTGCTGTTACTTGCTCCATTAATATTTGGGAAGAGTTATAAAATAATTTTATTACAACGTTTCTCCCAAGTTTTCAAAACTTCACTCTCTGATTTCAACTTGAAAAATTTTCTCAAAATTGTGGTGAAGAAATTTATCAATATTGGGAGCAATTTAAAAATTTATTAAACACTTACCCAAAATTTAATATTGAATTATAGCTTATCATTAGATTTTTCTACTTTGCTTTATTTTTAGAGATGCGCCAAACTCTAGAGGAGTTATCTGAAGGTAAATTCCTCGATTTTACTCCAGAGTCGGCATGGGATTTTCTTAAGTCACTCTACGAGCAAACTCAACATAGGGAAAAAATGAATTTAAACATTGATTTTAATGCATATGAGACTTCATATACTAACTCTACTTTGGAAGATTTATTATTTAAGCCTACTACATGTCCTTATGTATGACCACTCACTAATGATGAAATTGCTAAATCTAGGGTCTTTTTGTCACTTACACGAGAAGATCCTAATTCAAAAACCTTAAATTTTAAGGGGAGCGACTGTTTTGACGATGGTGGAGATAGTGAAGAAAATGAGCCTTTTGATTCATCTCTACGAGACTCTAACATGCATGAGACTTCATGTCACGCCCCGGATCCGATGACCTAAAGTGTGTGTAAAACACACATAACATGAACCTGTGAGGTAATAACCTGTCAATAATATCATAGCAATACAACAGCTACGTAACGGGCCCACAAAATCTTCATAAGATGGCCTAAAGCTGTCATACATAATATTAAAGCTGCCCAACAGTTACGCAACGAATATAAAAAGTAAATAAATACAACCTAAACCACAATTAGGCTCACATGTTCTACCACAATCTTATACTATTACATCACTAGGCCTTCTAGCCTATATATCCCAAAATTCAAACAAACTTTTATATAACATCATGCTTTCAAATAGATATAACAAAATAACGCAAACTAAACTAAGGTTGAGGTGGCTCATGTAGACACATCCAAAATGCTTCAAAAACTTTGCTAGTTCTCCTGTGTGGGTCCTGCAATGACATCTGTAGGGACGTGAACACTAATCCACGTGTGCTCACGCTACTTCACTATAATATATATATGATGCAAAACAATGAACAATTAAAGTATACTAAGAGCAACCAATATGGATAATTAAAGAACTCTATAAATCAAACCCCACAAAATAGTAGCATCATACAACTATTTAGATTACACATGCAACAACCATTAACATTTCATTTTCCTTGTTATGTTGCCGTTCTGTTAGTTCAACCACACTTCATTACTATAAGTATTCGGGTTTTATTAAACTATACGTCCATCACGAAATCATTTAATAATCTTTCCAATTCACAACTGTCTTTCCATGTCACAATTCTTTCACACAATCAACGGGGATTGGGTATGTCACGCCTCGGGTCCGGGGACCCAGGGGGTGAGTGTGAGACATTCATAACATAAAACACGGTTCCATTATCAGAGCTAATGCACTGGTCACGCAGTGGACCCACAAACCAAAACAGCTATATAACGACCTAAAATTTGGACTAAAGGGGGTACCTAATAGACAACCTGTGCAATTTATAAACTCACTGCCATACAACTACGCAGTGGCTTTATCATTTAATCATATATTCACATTCATAATCATCCATCCGATCCACACTAACCAACATAACCATATAACCATTCCACTACTTGAATTTCCATCATTTTGTACAAGTCTAGGCCTTATGGCCATTACAAACCAAAAGTAAAAGAAATTATATACAATATAAGAGCTTTTCAAAATAAATGTACGACATAAATAATTTGCTCCACTTTTGCAAAATATGTACGTTTCCTCGAAGTCTCTCCTACTCGTCCTGTGTGGGTTCTACAGGAAAATCTGTAGGGACGTTAGCACGGATGGCGTGTGCCCACGATACACTCCCCATAATATAACATGAATGCATGTAATAATCATGATACCATGCCACAATGAGAACTTAATGTAAAGCATGGAAAGATATAAATCATGATTCACAAGATAAGTATAGCTCATGGCTCATATCAAAAGTGTGCATTTTCAATCATTTTTAGTTAACCATTATCTTGTTCGTTTGTGTTCACATCACACATCACATAATCATGCATCATCGGGGATTGGGTACCAATCCGGCGTCCTTATCCGGCCGATGCCGTGGCTTTACCGGCGTCCTTACCCGGTCGACGCCGTGGCCTTATGGGTGTGCTTTAGGTGTATGCCTAAGCCAATACATTGCCCTCATTTCGTAGGCTACTAACCTGCTGGTCAGTAACCTACAAAATGATTCATGTACTATGGCGTATCGTCGCCCTGGACTGCGATCCTAAAGAACAATTAAGTTATGTATTCCGATTCGTGGTGGCGTATCGTCGCCCTAGACAACGATCCTAAAACACGATTCATTAGGTACCCAATCCCCGATGATTGTGTGAAAAAATCAAATGTTAAATAATCGTGAAGATATAATAAAATCTGGATGTTGCATGTAGGTTGTTACTACCTGGTGCACTTGGAATTATCTACTTATTCTTTGTAATTATTCCTTGCATATTATACCTGTTCATCTCTTGTATCATATTTATATTATGGTGAGTAGCGTGAGCACAAGCAGTCCGTGCTCATGTCCCTACAGATGTCATTGCAAGACCCACACAAGAGGACTAGGTGTGCCATGGAGTTAGGGGACTTGTTGACCTCCCAGAGTCTTGGCTAGCTTGTTGTTTATACTTTAGTGGATGTATCGGGACGAGAAGTTTTAATTTTATATATTTTTTATTCATATACCGTTGTAGAGACAAATTTTAAAGCAATGTAAATTTATTTTGGTTTTGGCAATGTAATGGCTTTAAGGCCAGATTATGTAATGTTAAGTGGATGGTGTCACTTTAATTCCTCGTACACACTTATATTAGCTATTATGGATATGTATGTATGACCCTTGTGGGTATTAGTATATAAGATATGAATTCGCTGCATAAGTGGTTGGCAGCATGAAACTATGAATATGTTAAAATGTCACAAGTTCTTGTTACGGGTTTATACACTGACAGGTTTAGGCTCTTATATAGTAGCGGAGGTTTTGTGGGTCCATTACGTGACTACCGCATCGCTTTGATGCTTTTAACCACTGTGTTTTCATATTATGCTTGATTCTCACTCACCCCTCAAGTCCCTGGATCCGGGGCGTGACAAATAATACATTGATTCCTTACCTTAAATTTGAAAAAGATATGAGGAACCCCAAATCTTTAAAACTTTGCTCTTTCGTATCTCTTACCTTGGGCAGAATTTCTCCAATTCGGCACTACGACGCCAATCATGATGTTAGAATCACCAAAACCTTGCTATCCCCAAGCTCAAACCCTCACTTTCCGTCTTCTATTTTTTTTTTCTTCTTTCTCTCTTTGTTTTTTTTTTTTTTTTTTTTTGAGGGGGTTTCCAATAGTCCTCGGTTTTATTCTTCTTAGCATAATATGTATATATATATAAAGATATATATGCAAGCTGGCTCACAATTAGAAGATATAGGGGGTGACTAATGAAAGCTACGAAGCATAGGGTGCTAGCAAGCACTCAATTTGAGTGCCACGGGTCCTATTTCTTTTTTTTTTTACACTTATTTTCATAACATATATATATATATTTTTTGTTTTGTGGAAGCTAAGGAAAAAAAATGACAGACCATTCCATAAGGCTTCGGCCACTTATATATTTATATCAAATAATTTATATTCTAATAATATATCTTAGAAATTATTACTATTATTATTTATTTATTATTTTTTTTTCTTTCGTGATTACGGATAATTACATTCTTCCCTCCTTACAGAAGTTTCATCCATGAAACTTTAAAACAATTACTATACTTGAAACAAAATTGTTTGAACATTATAACTAAATAAATAATTGAGGAAATTGAGCTCGTATTTTACATTCGTATTCCCAAGTAGATTCCTCTAGACCGTGATGCTTCAATAACACTTGAACTAGTGAAATCATTTTCTCTCGAAGCACCTGATCTCAAGAATTCAAAATCCGAATTGGTCTTACCACATATGTCACATCAGGATTTATTTCTAATGCAGTCCAATCTAATACCTAAGTAAGATCTAAAATATACTTGTGAACTATGGACACATGAAATATTTTATATATTCCTGATAGTTGCGGTGGTAATGCCAACTAGTAAGCCATCTCTCCAACTCTTGCCAAAACTTCAGATGGCCTAATGTATCTAGGTGACAATTTACCTCGTCGACCGAACCGAAATTGCCTTTTTCGTGGCGAAACTTTTAAAAATACATGATCTCTTACTTGAAATTCTAATGGTCTATATCTCTGCTCTACATAACTCTTTCATGACTACGTGCTGTTTCCAATCATTGCCTAATAATTCTGATCTTTCTATTAGTCTCCTGAACTAACTTTGACCCAATCATTGCCGTTTCCCTAACTTGAGTCTAACAAACTGGTGATCTACATGGCCTGCCATACAAAACCTCACATGGTGCCATCTCAATACTGGCTTTATAACTATTATTATAAGTAAACTCTACTAGTAGCAGATGAATTTTCCAACTACCTCTAAAATCCAATACATATGCTCACAGCAGATCTTCTAGAACTTGAATCGTGTGTTCAGATTGTCCATCTAATTGAGGATGATAAGTGGTACTAAAACACAACTCTATTCCTATTGCTAATTGAAAACTGTGCCAAAACTTGGAGACAAAACGGGAATCCCAATCTGAAATAATGGATACTAGAGTCCTATGAAGCCTTAAAATCTTTTAGATATATAATTTGGCTAGCGTATCCATTATGTCTGTCCTTTGAATTGGTAAGAAATGAGCTGACTTAGTTAGACAATCCACAATCACCCATATTGCCTTATTACCCTTTCTAGTTTTTGGCAATCTTGCTACAAAATCCATGGTCATATACTCCCATTTTCACTCGAACACTAGTAGTGGTTGTAATAATCCTACTGGTCTCTAATGTTCAACCTTAACTTACTGACAAATCAAGCACTTACTGACAAAGTCTACCGTATCTTTCTTCATTTTGGGCCAATAAAACTATCATTTTAGATCATGATACATCTTTGTACCTGTCGGATGTATTGCCATTTGGGAATGATAACATTCTTTCATGACATTATCCCCAACCAATTGTGGTACAAAAATTATGCCTTAATACTTCACCACACTATTATCACTTACAGTCCATCATGGCATCTTAACCAATTCTCTTAGTCTTACTCAAACATCTTCTACTTCTCTATCTGCCCCTCATGCCTTAATTACTCTACGCATCAGAATTAGCTGAATGACTGAAGTATATAATATCCCTTGCTCACCTTTCTCTCTATATTTAAAATCAAATTCTCCTAATTTCTCCATCATGATCTATTCTCTTACAGCAATACTTGCTAAATCACAATGAGTCTTTCTACTAAGAGCGTTTACAACCACATTAGCTTTACCTAGGTGAACTATAAGTTAAAATCATAATCTTTCATATATTCCATTTATCTTCTTTGTCTCAAATTTAAATCCTTTTGGGTGAAGATATACTTTAAATTTTTATGATCTGAAAATACCTCAAACTTCTCTCCATACAAGTAATGTCTTCAAATTTTTAAAGCAAAGATAATTACTGCCAACTCCAAATCATAAACTAGGTAGTTTTGCTCATGAGTCTTTAATTGCTTTAACCCATAAGCAACCACTATCCCATTCTACAATAGCACGCAACCAAATCTTTCGCAAAAAGTATCATAATATACCAAATATCCTTGTTATCTTTCAGGAATAATTAATACTAGTGCAATGGTTAATCTTTCTTTGATTTCTTGATAAACCTTCTCATAGGCTTCATCCCATGTGAATTTAATTCGTTTTTAGGTCAATTTAGTCAAATGAGTAGTCAATTTAGAGATATCCACGACAAATCTGCGGCAATACCTAGCTAATCCCACGTGTAATACCTTGAACTTTTTAAATACATATACTCGGAATCTTTGGTGCGCCTTGAACTCAATTTGGAACCTAAGTT
>JAVXUM010000001.1:25752733-25773310 GCA_035590655.1 Pouteria glomerata
AGCCATTTTTTTTATTTTTTTTTTTTTTTTTTTTTTTTTGTCTCTTTCAAAGTCTTGACGGCTTTTACACACTTATGAGTAAGTAACTTTTCCCTTAACAATTAATGAGTCGTTAAGGGATTTCTCATTAATCTCACTGGTAGCTCTTTCTAAGACATGATATTTTTTTTCTTTTTCTTTTCTTTTCTTTTCTTTTTTTTTTTTTTTATATGAAGGCTCCTCAATATTTTTTAAATACATCAAATAGTAATCCAAGATCCATAGATGTATAGATGGAAAGGAATATGCATAATTAGTCAAGTGTAAAAGGAAACACATCAAAATTATAGCAAATTTCATCAAAACACTTTTATCAATTTAGATGGAAATATAAATTTTTAATCCATTAAAAATTTATTTGTTTGAATGATTGACGCACATATAAGGAGATAAAAGTTATAAAATATATTCAAAACAAATAATGAACTCCTATCATTTTTCTTTTTAGAAAGGATATGCACAAATGCCCAAAGATTTCCCAAGAGATTCAAAGCAAATGGCACTAAAGGATTTTGGGAAAGAATCAAAATTTTGAACCTAAACTTTTTTTTTTTAACTAAAAAAAAGTTTATACAAAAATTCACAAAAATCTAGCAATGAAGCAAGGCTTAGTTTATGAAATAAAATTTCTCTACTTGTTAAGGCTCACCCTTTCAACATTCTTAGGGATGTGTGCCACATTCAAGTTACTCTTTCTAACCCAAATAATCCTAATTTTTTAAAAAATAATCTAGCCAAATTTTTATTTTTCTCACCCTTTTCATAAAAATATGAAATTTTTGATCTTTAAAATTGACGTGAATTTTTTAAATTATTTTAGAGAAGTCAGAAAAAGCTTGAAACCTATTAATCGTAAGAACTCTAGGATTTTGATTTTTGAAAAAATTTTTCACATAATTCAAAGGAAAACTATAGAGCTTATAATAGTTAGGGCTTATATGGCCTTTGATGTCGCAATGATGACAAGTAAGTACAAAGGGTTAGGATTTAGAAAATTGTGCATCTTTCACCTTTGGAGGAGAGAATGATTGTGATTTAAATTTTAGAACTCCAAACTTATCTCTAGGGGTCTTTTACTTATTTCAAATTTCATCTATGACATTGGAGCTAGTGTTCATCTTATCAAGGATGCTTCCATCTATCTACACTTTGGCTTTAAGTTTCTCGATTTTTATCAAATGGTTTTTCACTTTTTTTTTTTCTTTTCTAATTTTGTTTTCCATTTTTTTGCAAGTATACTCTGTACTTGTTTATCAGTCTTCAAAGTAGACAACATACCTGAGAGTTCATCATTTTGAATTTTTAGGGCATCTATATTTTTCTTTATCATGTTGGCTTATTACACAAGTTTATTATTATTTTTTTTAAAGCATAGTTGTACACACAAATTCTTGTTTGGAAATAAACAAGAAATTGCAAGAACAAATTGATTTTATTGATGACGTGAAAAATACGGATTACAATCTCTGAATTTTCTATTTAAGAAAAATCCTCTACTTCTTCTCTTCAAAGAATGTTGATTTGAGATCTTGAAGTTTGATCTCAAACCAACACTTGAATGTTCTTGGTGCTTGAAAATCTATGGAGTTTTGGTAGCTTGATCTAGCAAAGTCTTGAGTCTTGAGTCTTGAGTATTCTTGATGCTTAAGAGTCTATGGAGCTTTGACAGCTTGATCCAGCAGCCATATGCAGAAGTATGTCCCTTTGTGCTTGGTAGCGACCCCTATTTATAGATGTGTGGAATAGAGTCACATCATTATTTTATTTATTAAATAAGAAATAAAAATCAAAGAGTTTGGATAGCATTATATTTCTTAAACAATTATCTCTTATTTATTTTTTTTAAGAGATAAAAATTAAGAAAAAGTAATTATCTTTAATGGTAGGCCCTACTAACAAGTGGCTTAATTTGATTGGTCAAGTCTTGTCATCCTCAAGCCGTTCTACTTTTACATGTGTTGACTTGTCATTTGTCCACATATACAATTTCTTTTAAATCTCCCATAAGACACGTGGCAAGATCTAATTTGCCAATTTATTGGGCTTTTGTTTGACACTTGGCACTATTTGAATGGCTAAAATTTGAGTGTCTACAAATGCCCCCTCGAGACTTGATCATGAACATATGGTAGTAATGTTAAAGAGTGAGCAGGTCTCGAATTTAAAAATTTGACGCTATTGATGAGAACAATTTGGGTTCTTGTATAATGGCAATTTTTTCCTTGAAATTTGGTGTGAGTTTCATTTCATTAATTTAATTTCTATACATACGGAAATTATAATAATGAGTTTGATTTTATTTTGAATTCTAAATTTGAATTGGAATCAGAATTTATTTTCATGAAGGAAATTAATTTAAATCTAATTCCAAGTTTGAGTTGGAATTATAATTTATTTTCATGAAGGAAATTAATTTAAATCTAATTCCAAATTCGAGTTGGAATCAGAATTTATTTTCATGAAGGAAATTAAATTTAGATCTAATTCCATATTCGAGTTGGAATCAGAATTTATTTTCCTGAAAGAAATTAAATTTAAATCTAATTTCAAATTTGAGTTGGAATCAGAATTTATTTTCATAAAAGAAGTAAATTTAAATCTAATTCCAAATTTGAGTTGGAATTCTAAACCTTGTGAAGAATTCGATTCATAATTAAAATAGGATTTAATCTTGTCTATATAAAGGAGCCTCCGTCAATTTTTTTCAATTCGAAACAATCACAACGAGGTAAAGCAAAGGAGACAATATGTTTTTCTCTTAGCTGACAGAGCATTATATATATTTTCCTTCAAGTGTAGCAATGCTATTTTAGTTTTCTTCTCGTGCGTGTAGTATAGTGCAGTGAGGTAATTCTTAACCCTTTTTTTTTTTTTTAAATTCCACGAATAGTAACATTCACCCAACTTAAAAGAATATCCATTAATTCATATCATCACATCATCAATCTACACTGTTTGCTTTTTTTTTTTTTAGCTTTGAAATTTCAACTCCGCAATTATCAACTTCTTTCTATCAATTCAAAAACTACATTTGTTTGAATGTATATATAAATAAGAGCCTTTGATTTCAAGCCTTCATCGGTTTGAGGCCTTTATCAGTTTAAGCTAGCCTTTATCAGTTTAAACTAGCCTTCATCAATTTAAGTCAGCCTTCATCAGATCAAACAAGCCTTCAGAAGTTCAAACAAGCTTTCATCAGTTTGAAACCTTTAGATATTCAAGCAAACCTTCAACAGTTCAAGCAAGCCTAGATTAAGCACGCCTTTATCAGTTTGAAGCCTTCTACAGATCAATTCTTTCATCAGTTTGAACCCTTTAGAAGTTCAAGCAAGCCTTCACCAGTTTGAAGCCTTTAGAAGTTCAAGCCAGCCTTCATCAGTTTGAAGCCTTCTTAAGATCAAGCAAGCCTTCAGAAGTTCAAACAATCCTTCACTAATTTGAAACCTTTAGAAATTCAAGCAAACCTTCAACAGTTCAAGCAAGCCTAGATCAAGCAAGCCTTCATTAGTTTGAAGACTTTTTTAGATCAAGCAAACCTTTCATCAGTTTGAAGCCTTCAGAAGTTCAAGCCAGCCTTCATCAGTTTGAAGCCTTCAGAAGTTCAAACAAGCCTTCAATAGTTTGAAGCCTTCAGAGGTTCACGCAAGCCATCATCGGTTTGAAGCCTTCTTCAGATCAAGCAAGCCTTTCATCAGTTTGAAGCCTTCAAACAACCCTTTATCAGTTTGAAGTCTTCTTTAGATCAAGCAATCCTTCATCAGTTTGAGCAAGCCTTCTATTATTTGAAGACTTCAGAAGTTCAAGCTTTCATTGTTTGAAGGCTTCCTTTCAAATTATAGTCATCTTTAAGGATCATTCACTGCAGGCTAGTCGATACTTTATTTCTTGATATTTTGCCAAAGGTTAATGATAGAATGAATATGTGTACTTCTAAGGAGGTTCTGTCTAGGAGATTGGGTTTTAAGTAGGACCATTGTGACCCCTCCAATCTTCCCTAGGAACTTACTTAGATGATATTATTCATTTCTATTTTATTGTCTTTAGTATGAATACGTGCGAGTATAAGGAAGTTCTGTCCAGGAGATTCGGTTTTATGTGGGACCTTTGTGATCTATCCAATCTTTCCTGGGAACTTACTTAGAGGGTACTATTTATTTCTGAAAGACGATTCCTGATCAATTAAAGGTTTTAGGATTTTTTTTTTGAATAAACGACTGAACTTGGAACAAATTCCAAGCTGCCTACATACCCGAAATGGGATCAAGCCAAGCATAGTTCAATATTTTTTAATTTTTTTTTTTAGTTTTATGTTTTGGGTGCTTTTCACGGTTTTTACTCATGCGAGCCAAGAGTAGTACATGAATTTTTTTAAGGGAAATAGTACTTCAAAAACTTGCCATTTATAGGACTGATTCTCAAGCCATCTTCAGCCACTATCTTGTATGCTCATTTAAGTAGACTTCTAACATAACATACGGGCCATCCTACTTGGAGCTAAATTTGTTGCCAGTATGATGAATGGTAATGATAGGTCTCCTCACGGCGAGTACCAAGACTCCTTTTTGAAAAGATTGGGGTAGACTCTTTTGTTGAATGCTTTAGTAAGACGAGCTTTATAACATTCTAAGCGTTGTTATGCATCAAGCCTCTTCTCATCAAGTGCTTCCAAGTCTTCTAGTCACATGCGAGCATTTCATTTCTAGGTAAGACCTTCTTGAAGAGCAATCTGTAATGATGGGATTTGATGCTCAAGGGGTAGAATGACTTCCACGTTATACACCAAAGCATAAGGAGTAGTTTGTGTAGATATTCGATAAGTTGTTCGATAAGCCCAAAGAGTTTCTCCAATTTTCTCATGCCAATCTTTTTTTGACTTTGCAACTACTTTCTTTAACAAATTTCTAAGAGTCTTGTTAAATGCTTCGGCAATGCCATTTGCAGGTGCATTGTACATAGAAAAGTTGTGTTGTTTAAAGTTGAACTTCTCACATAACTTGTTCATTAAGCTGTTGTAGAAAGGTTTCCCGTTATCTATGATAATGTATCGTGGTACACCCTACCTGAAGATGATATTAGTACGAATGAAGTCCATAACATTTTTTCTTTTAACTTCTCTTAATGGTACAGCTTCAGCTCATTTAAAGAAGTAGTCAGTTGTTACCAAAATGTATAAATGACCAATATAAGACTTAAGCAATGGTCCCACTATGTCTAGCACCCATGTGTAAAACGACCAAGAAACGACAATTGGATGAAGTAGCTCTGGCGGTTGTTGTATAAAA
Source organism: Pouteria glomerata (assembly GCA_035590655.1). Classification (NCBI taxonomy): domain Eukaryota; kingdom Viridiplantae; phylum Streptophyta; class Magnoliopsida; order Ericales; family Sapotaceae; genus Pouteria; species Pouteria glomerata. The sequence continues at coordinate 25,758,055 of JAVXUM010000001.1, forward strand.
TTTCAATGGAATTGATAAGCTTGACATCTCTTAGTATACTCCATAGAGTTTTTTACTATCGTAGGCCAGTAATATCCCATTTTTTTTATTCGAAAGTGAAGTTTCTGACCGGATTGATAAGCACCACATACACCAGAGTGAGTCTCTTCTAAAACTTGTGTAGCTTCAACCTTTCTTAGATAGCGAAGGAATAGTCCTTCAAATGAATGGCGATATTGTATTTTTTTGTAATAGACAAATCTTGATATTCGCCGCTTTATGTCTATTTTTCTACGTAGATCTTCTGGTAACTTCTGATGAAGTGGATAATCAACAAGCGGTTGATACCAATCATTTTCTTTAATTTCAAAGACTAAGACTACATTTACATCTCTTCCATCATTGTCTTCATCATTAAAGACTGGATGAACAACCAATCTTTGACAAATTAGAATTCGTGTCTCATGATCAGACAACGCAAGTGTTAAAGCCACCTTGGCAAAAGAATATGCTTGTTTATTTTCTTTTTTTGGCACATGTTCCAAGGTGACGCTACCAAGCCATCCTATCAATCAAGTTACATAATGGTAATAAGGAACAAGTTTAGGCTTCCTTACTTCATAAATATTTAACAACTGATTGATTATTAGTTTCGAGTCTCCATATACATTGAGTTTTAATTGCTTTATGACGATAGCCATTTCCAACCCAAGTATGAGTGCTTAATATTCAGTTTCATTATTTGAACAGAGCTGTGTAAGAGTGAAATCGTAAGGCAACACGTCACCATCAAGAGTAAGAAACACTATACCAGCTCCTGCACCACTGCGTCGAGCTACTCCGTTGAAATACATCTTCCATGGTTGCCATACTTCTACATAGAGGACGTCTTCATCTGGCAACTCTTCTGATAGTTCTCAATCAGCAGGTATGGGATGATCAGCTAGGAAATCAGCTAAGGCTTGTCCTTTGACTGCCTTTTGAGGCACGTAAATAATCTCAATTTCTTAAAGAAGAAGAAACCATCTTGTTAATCGATCATATAAGACTGGCTTTAACATAATGTACTTAACGAGATTAGCTTTAGAGATGAGATGAACAGTGTGAGCTTGAAAATAATGCTGCAACTTTTGAATTGCAAATACTAGAGCCAAACACATCTTTTCAATCGGTGAGTAATTTAGCATGTTGAGAGTCATCATCCTACTAAGATAATAAAGGGCATTTGCTTTTCTTTTTCATTTTCTTAAGCAAGTAAATCCCCAATAGACCGTTCTTGTGCAGCAATGTACAGAACTAATGGCTTCCCAGGGATAGGAGTAGCCAATACTGGAGATTTCATCAAATATTCTTTAATGTTTTTAAAAGCATAGCTACATGCTTTATCCTATTTGTACGGAACTCTTTTCTTCATTAGCTGACTAAATGGTTGACAATGACCAGCTAAATTTGAAATAAACCGCCAAAGATAAGCCAATCGCCCTTGTAAGCCCATGAATATTTCGAGGTTCAAGCATCGTCAAGATAGCATCAATCTTTGTTTGGTCTATTTCAATACTACGATGACGTACAATGAAGCCAAGAAACTTTCCAGAGGTAACGCCAAAGGCACATTTCAAAAGATTCATCTTGAGCTAATATCGACGGTCGAAAACTTTCTTTAAATCTTAAAAATGATCTACTCTCTTTATTGACTTTACAACAAGATCATCCATATAGCATTCAATATTTTTATGAAGCATGTCATCGAAGATCTTTTGCATCATTTTTTGATAAGTGGCCCCCGCATTTTCAATTCAAACAACATTGCTTTGTAACAGTAAATGCCTTTGGGTGTACGAAAAGCTATTAATTCTTTATCTCGTGGTGCCATGCGAATATGGTTGTAGCCAGATGAGCCATCCATAAAAGATAAGGCTTCGTGGCCAACAGTAGCATCCACCATAAGTTCTATCAGTGGGAGCAGAAAATCATGTTTTGGACAAGTATGGTTGAGGTCTCAAAAGTCAACACATACTCGAATTTGCCCATTCTTCTTTTTGACAAGGATAGTACTCGAGATCCAAGTTTGATACTTGACCTTTTGGATAAATTCAGCTTCAACTAGTTTATTGACCTTGGCTTCAATATTTGGAATTAACACTGGTCGCAATTGATACTAAGCTTGTTTAATTAGTCGGACGCCCCGTTTTACTGCTAAATGATGAATAGCAACTTTAGGGTTTAACCTAGGTATTTCTTTATAGCTCTAGGCAAAAATATCTTGTACTCTGTGAGAAGCTCGAAATAAGTCTTTTTTTCCTTGGGATTAACTAGAGCACTGACATAAATAGGTCGAGGGTCGTCGAATGTACCTAAATTGATTTACTTCAAGGCATCGATAGTGGACTTAACATCTTCTTCAAATTCCAGTGGAGCATCTTCAGCTTCGTCTTCCACTTAGATTTCTCCATCACTTGCGCTGATGTGACATGAGCGTTCAGTATTTTCTTTCTCAGAGAGGGTGTTTGATGTCCCATTAGAAGATATCATAACCATCACTATTTGTCGCTTCACCTTTAATTCTTCTTCAGCTATCACTACTAAAGTAGTATAACACCTTATGCAAGATGGTATTTTACTTTTAAGATCTGTGGGGTCTTCTGAGATGACATTAATCTTTTTTTTTTTTTTATGGTCTTCTTAGAGATTCCTAATCTACATTTAATAGATCTTCTACGTTCAGTAGATGTAATGAATTCATTTGATAGTAACTTTCTGCCACCAGCCAGTCAAAGATAGAATCTTTTGACTTTACTTTCCCTAAGCAGTTGAAAACTGAGACTCTTGAATTTATTTCTTTCAAGCAATCAGAAACTACTGTTTATAAGTTTGCTTCTTCTAGACAATTGAAAACTAAAGTTTGTATGCTCACTTTTCCAAATGATCAAAGACAGAAGGATTGGTTGGTACTGACGATTCATTTTCCTCGACAGTTATGTAGTTAGTTGATTTCTTTATGATGATACACACCAAAGTAAGTAGAGTGAAACCAAGGCCTGAATGGGAATTCTGAACAGTGTATCACTTTTGCCTTAGCATCTTTTTAGTTGAGTTTAACCTATGCATATCTTGTCCATTAGCTTTGGGTGGTAGTTTTCCCAAACTAGATGACTCATTTGGATTATATCTAGCCTTTGGAAGGAGTTTATATGCATTTGGATCAAAACCCTTAGGTGTACAAGTTGAAGGCAAGTCGCCATGCTCTACTTTTGAACTTTATGTCAGCCAAACAAGTCCTGGAATTGGTGTGGTCACCTTTGTTTGTTTGATGTTGGTGATAGGGAGAGTTAGTCCATTCAAGGCTTGATTGTCAACTTTTTGAGCCTTTGGTGTTTACTGAAGTACTGGAGTTGTTTTCTTAACTAATTTATCCTTACTTTTAGTATCCAAACTTTTGACAGGATTATGACAAGCAACAACGTCATTTTTTTCATTTGATGTGTTAACATCTTGTTGCAACTTATATGCTGATGAAGTACTAACTAGCTATAATTCTTTTATCACAGTATGCACCAAGTAAAACTTTGCATCAGCAAAATGTGATTCAGTTTCAGAGAAATGTTTGTTATCTGCAATAATTCTTTTCACTTCACCATTATAGCAATATTTGAAGATGGAGAGTAGAAGGAACAATACCATTCTCGTGAATCCAAGGTCGTCCCAAAAACATATTGTATGAAGTCTTTGCATCAATAACGTGAAATAATGCAGTGGATGCCATGTCATCAATGAGTAGATCTAGATGAATTACTCCTATCACTCTCTGTCCACCTTGATTAAAACCTTGAATCATCAATCGACTATGAGAGAGCTCATATGGAATAATGCCAAGTTGTTTCACTGTGCAAAAAGGCAAAATGTTGACTGCAGATCCACCATCCGCAAGCATTTTGTTGATTTTCTTTTCATAAATAAATCTAGTAATGAAAAGAGGATGATTATGTGGTGTTGATCTAAGAAGTAGATCGTCGTTAGTAAATATAAATTTTGACATGCATGTGACACAACCATCAATAGACACTTGAGTATTTTCTTCAGTTGTCAAGCCTTCTTTACTTTCGTCATTTTTTTCCGTACTTATTACATGACAAGTAGTAGTTTAGAGAGTAGATGGATTAGGATTCCGCTATGTTTCTGGAAGAAATTCTCACAAAGTAATAGGACTTTGTGGTGCTTGAATATATGGTTGATTTAGTATAATTAGTGGCATCTTCTTGGTGATCTTCTTCTTTTCCACTAATTTCTTCTACTAGATTTCATGAATTTCTACTTATAGCGAATGATTTGAGGGTGATGAGACTTTGACTTGCTCTTTTTCTTTTGCGAGTAACAAGCGTCCATCTTTCCTCAGCTGAATCAATTGTTTCTTCCATAGCTTTTTTACTTGTCGTTGGTTGTGCAGAACCTGATTGACACATGGATATCTCTACTGGATCAAATGATCCAAATTGGACTTTAAACTTAGGCATTGAGCTTTCAAGTATAGGATCAATAGTTCCAATCACAATAGTACTTTGGTTAGTGGCTTCTACTTTTTTTTTTTTTTCCTTTCTTTAAGAAGACTTTTCCTTGACTTGCTAGTTGCATGATTTTTTTTTTTGAGAATGAAGCATTGTTAAGTAGAATGGTTAATTAATTAGTGATATTTGCAATAATTTGGATCATTAACTTTATCAGTTTCTTTGGCGCGCTTCATCTCTGGAAGCTCAATGAGTTTTAACTTTAGCAAGTCCTCGAGCATTCGAGGAACTTCAACATCGGGAAAGCGATATTCTTTTGCTTGCATTTCTTCAAGCGTATGTCTTTTCCATCCTCTTTCTTGAGTGGATTCAGCCTTCTCTGTCTCTTTCTTCTTAGGTTTACTTGAAGCTTTGGCTGATGTAGAAATCTTCACTGGTGCAGTAGAAATAGACATAGATTTTTTGTTGGCTAGTTTAGAGAAAGCCTTGCCCTCTTTGCGGTTATTTTCCAACTTGCCTTCTCTTTTTTGAGACTCTTGAATCGGTAGCCCTTGATTACTGCTTGTTGCCATACTGAGCTTCATGTCATGAGCACGAGTAGCCAACTTTTCAAAGGTCTTAGACTTAATTCCTTGACGAATGTAGCGAAGCCCTTAATGCATGCCTTGAATGCACATTTCAATTGCTAAAGCTTTAGATAACCTATCGTTGTAGTTAAGGCTCAAATTTTTCTATCTGTTGATGAAGTCGATGATATGTTCTTCTTTCCATTGGTGAGAGTTGGTGAGCTCGATCATATACTTACAGTACGACAAGAACTGTAGAATTTGTTGAAAAATTCTTGTTCCATTTGATCACAACCATTGATGGCACCAGCGTCTAGATCGCAATACTAGTCAAATGCATTATCCTTGAGAGTTCGAATGAACAGCTTGACCAGAAGATCTCTATCAGTTCTGGCATTGTTGTAAGTTTTCATAAAGTGAGCGATATATTGCTTTGGATTTTCTTTACTGTCAAATTGTTGAAATTTTAGGGGTTGATAACTAGCAGGCATCTTCAGTTGATCAATCTGATGAGTGTAAGGCTTAGCATATGTGACAGAAGATTTTGAATTTTTTTCATTTTTGTCTTTAAGGGTACTAAATGAACTCCTTTAGCTGATCAACAAGGATAAAACTATCAGCAGAGATCGGCAAACTTTTTGGAGTTTCTTCTTGCTTACTGGATGATTCGATCACTTCTTACTGTTTTCGATGAGCAGGAGCTTGACTCAATTCTCTATGTTGTTTAGCTTATTCACTATTGCTTCAATTTGATGATCATATTCTTTTACTACCTTGCACAAGTTCTCCACAATCTTTGATAGCGAGTTGACTTGTTCTTCTAATGACGTTGCATTCGTCATCATTACAGTCATAGCTGTTGAACTTTAAGAACTGGTGGAATCGTCATTCGGCTTGAACTTCAACTAAGGAGTTTCTAGAAGGGAGTTGGATTAAGAACTGCTTGAATCATCAATTTTCTCTTGGTCAGATTGAAACTTGATACTTGAATCAAATCTTTGAGATATGAGGGGATGTGATAGAGTTTTCTCCAAAATTACAGAAACATCTTCCTTTGATTTTGCAGTGGTATTTTCTTTACCTCCTAGAAGACTTGTTGATGCAGATTTTGTCTTCAACGAACTTGAGTCAAAAACAGGTGTTAATTTTGGCAACAACGGGGCTTGCTTCAGTGCTTCAACCATAGCTTTTGCCTTATTTCGCGTGATTGGGCCAGTACACTGAGTAGTAGACCTTGACTTGGTGTTGTCAACAGTAGATTTGGAGCCTTCAGCTTTTAGATTTGAAACTTTCGAACAGTCGTTCTTGGTAGCCATTGAGAGTTTGATTAATTTGATTTGATAAAGAAAGAAGATGAGAAGCAGAGATGGCCCCACTGAGCGTGCCAGAAATTTGTACATAAATTTGTTGTTTAAAAATAAACAGGAAATTGTAAGAACAAATTAATTTTATTAATTCTTGAGAAAATGGATTACAATCTCTGAAATTTTCTATCTAAGAAAAATCCTCTGATTCTTCTCTTCAAAAATGTTGATGCGAGGGCTTGAAGTTTAATCTCGAACCAACACTTGAATGTTCTTGGTGCTTGAAAACTTGTGGGGTTTTGGTAGCTTGATCTATTAGAGTCTTGAGTCTTGAGTGTTCTTGATACTTGAGAGTCTGTGGGGCTTCGACAGCTTGATTCAGCAGAGCCTTCGCATATGCAGAAGTATGTCCCTTTGTGCTTGGTAGTGACCCCTATTTATAGATGTGTGGAAAAGGTTCACAATTGAATTTAAACTCTTCAAGATAATTATCTCATTATTTAATTTATTAAATAAGAGATGATATTAAAGACTTTAAATAACATCTAAGTTCTTAAATAATTATCTTGTTATTTTATTTATTAAATAAGAGATAGAAATCAAAGAGTTTGGATAACATTATATTTCTTAAATAATTATTTCTTGTTTATTTATTTTTAAGACATAAAAATTAAGAAATAGTAATTATCTTTAATGGTGGGCCTTACTGACAAGTGGCTTAATTTGATTGGTCAAGTCTTGTCATCATTAAGTTGTACTACTTTTACACATGGTGACTTGTCATTTGTCAACAAGTATAATTTCTTTTAAATCTCACATAAGACACGTGACAAGATTTAATTTGACAATTTAGTGGGCTTTTATCTGACACTTGACACTATTTGATTGGCCAAAATTTGAGTGTCTATAGTAGTATTCTTCAGAAAGTTGAGTGTAGGCTTTTGTAACATCACCTTCAAATTTCTCTTTAGATTCTTCATCCTCAGTTGATAACACTAGAAAATTCTTTCCATCAAGGGTTGCCATGAAGTTGAAAACTTGTAGGTAACTTCATGTGATGGGTTGATAGATACTAGCCTCTGAGGATCTCATCTATGTGCTAAAAATCTTAGGCGAACGCTACTCTGATACCAATTAAAAAATTTTCAAATCACCCAAATCCACACAATAAAAATAAAATAAGAAGGCACCAAGAATTAATAAGGAAAACCCCATCTAGCGAAAAGAAACCTCAAATAATTTTCACTATATAATTATGTTATAAGTACCCATTCAAAATTTCTACAACTTCTCGCACAAATCCTTTCAAGCACTTGCTCAACTCCATGATACATCTAGACCAAGTAAAAACTAACTTTTTAACTCTTTAGAAAGTGAGCAAACTTAACCAAGAATGAAAAAAAACAAGAGAAAGCCCTTCAAGCTCAGAAGAAAAAAAATCTTTCTCTCTCAAGACTCTATAATATGCCATTTTCATTTTTTATTATTTGTACATTAAGCTTGAGTGCATATATATAGACTTTAAAATCTTATTTTAATTAGGACTCAAATAAATAGATTTCCTAACAATTGATTTCCTAAAGAAAACAGATTTTCTAAAACAGAAATAGAATCTTTCAAATAATACATAACTTAAATCATTACGCTCGCATCCTTATGCCTGCAGACTTCACTGGAAAATTCATGGACCAAGTATACAAAGTGTGCACCTTCGTGCTCCAAGCGACCTTCCAGTGACCTAGGGCGCAGCTACGCACTCCCCGTGCCTTGTTGGTGACGTGCTTTGGAATTTTTTGTGTCGTTCCTAATTTGTGCAGTCTTTTTTTCACTCTTAATTGGACTTGGATTGTATTATTATAAGGGTGGTCTTTTAGAAAGTTACCAACTTGGAATGGAAACTTGCCATCTTGGAAAATCTTTTATTTAAAAATATGTGAATCTTCTCTTCTCTTCAATATAGGAAATATTCACATCTACCATATTTAATTTTAGATTTTCTATGAATTTACTACAATAAAACCTTACATTATTCATTCTTTAAACTTATATATTAAAATTTTTTCTCAACTCTCCTGGTAGATTCCAAGATTTTGGCTTTGTCGTAGAACAAGTCAATTTATCCTTACTTCACGCTGTGTTAGGTGAGTAAGAGCAGGTTTTTCCTAATCTGATGACTAACCATAGCGGTAGTGGAGGCAACCAATCTCTTGACATATATCAAAAATTATAGACTATCTTGGCTCAGGTCTAAGAACAACAGTTGGCAATGCCAGCATTATAGCAGCGGATCGATAATCGATTGGAGGAGATCAGTACACAGATGACAGTTCAATTGCGAATTGTCGGTGATAGGAATAAGAATGCAAGACTAAATCTAACCGAGAGAGTTGCTCGCAGTGAAGTAGTTGAGGGTTTCATTCTTTTAAACCCTAGAAGACGAATAGTGGCAAATCTTGATGATAGCGTTTGCAGCACCTTGACCTAAAGGTAGGAAGTATGACAATCTTATGTATCATGCACCTCAACATAACATATTTAAAGAAAGTATTGAAGTAAAAGAGGTTTTTATTTTTGTGGATATTATATTTGAAGACAATTATAATTTAGATCAACTATTTTTAAAAGAAGGCAAAATTACATTTGGTTTTCAAGATGAGGAGATTAAAAAGCCCACAACATTAGAAGCTATCTATCTTTTTGGTGATGAGAACTATAACTTGAATTTATTGTTCAATGGCGAAAAAGTTATTGATTTCATCAATCTTTAAATAGTGGAGATCGAATATGAAAGTGTGTTAAAATTTGTAAAGAAAGTAAGGATGAATATGATTGAAATTTTCAACTATGAAGAATTATTTGGAAAACTGTTCATAGAAAACAAAATTCGAGCACTATGGCATGTGAAGATGGAGATTTTTTTCAAGTTGGAATTATACATGCTTTTGTCAGCAGCAAAAATTGTATTGAATGTGCTTGCTCGTAATAGTCCTCTATTTTTTTTATATCTTACCTTGGATAACTCAAGGATGAGTTTTTTTTTTTTTTTACGAGAATGAGAATGATGTAGGACAAATTTAATATTTTTTAATTCCTTTTGGATTTATTTTATTTCTATTTTAATTAGGAATAAATTTGTTTTATTCCTATTTTAATTAGGATTAAGTTTGGGGTTAATGTCAGTTGTGGAGATGAAAATGCTAAGATGGATGTGCAGGAACGAGAAGATTAGGGGTAAAGTAGGAATAACACCGATTGAAGATAAAATGAGAGAAAATCGACGAAAGTGATTTAGTCATGTTAAAAGACATCCAATGGAGGCACCAGTTAAAATGTGTGAAAGTATAGAGATTACTAGAAGTAAGAGAGGGAGAAGGAGACCTAAGAGTAGTTGGAAAATAACTATTAAACATAACCTTACCTATATGAATTTAATGGAGGATATGGCCCTTAACAGATTTGATTAGTATCGTCAAATCCATATAGCCGACCCCGCCTAGTAAGAAATGCTTAGTTTCGTTTGGTTTAGGTTTAAGATTAATTTCTTTATAGATAGGGCATTTTGTAAACACTTTTAATATAAGTCAATTATTATTCATTCTTTTAACTTTTGTCTTGAGTTTTTCTCTCAATTCTCTAGGTGGATTCTAAAATTTTGATTTTGTCATAGAACAAGTCCATTTATCTTACTTTATGTTGTGTCAAAAAAGTTTTAAGATTCAACAATGATGGAAGATGAAACTAATGCAGACTATAAAGAGTTTCCAAAAAATCAACAAGAAATGAATTCACAGTTGAAGTAGATGATGAAAATGATAGAGAATATGACTAAAAAGTTAGAAGATTTATCTCTTCAAGTGCATGCAAACACCGAGGCAATCTAGAAGAACTAGGGAAAGAAATTTTAAGAAAATGCTCAAGAAAGTCTTTACGGTGTGGGAGTTGTTATGAACCCAGATTAAATTGGTTACTTAGTTAGAATATCAAATTGGTTAGTTAATTAGAATTTATATCAAATTAGTTAGTTAATTTAATTGTTATAATAGCCTATAAATAGAGAAATATTGTAAAGAAAAACAATTGGAAAAAGAATTTTTATTTTGAGATTAGGTTTTCAATCGAGAGAGAAGGGTTAGCTCTTGAATCAAACCTATTTTACATTTATTTTCTTTTTTATTTTCTTGCTAGTCAAACAAAGATGTAAATTCACTTAACAATAACGTAGCACCCAACCATTTGTAAAAGACAACAATCGAATTTTCTTAAAACATCTCTAATCTTATACACATGCAATGATACCCATATCTTATAAAACAAAAGAGCCTTTCAAGCTTCAATAATGGCGATTTTATAGTAAAGTTGTAAATTGTGTACATAAAAAAGGATGCATGTACACTGTGCTTGCTAAAATAGATTGATATACATTGTTAAATCTATTTTTTAACAGTTTAAATTTTTGGAATAATTTGTGATTTAATATAGTATCAAAATTCTGATTCCAGGAGATTCTGGGTTCAAATTTTGTTATTCCTCATTTATTGTTGTGCACTTTATTTGCTTATGTTGATTCACGTTGTTTGATTTTATTTGTTTATCTCTACTTCAAGTGTAAATTAGGGATTGCACATGAGGAAAGTGTTGAAATAGATTGATATGCATTATTGAATCAATTTCTTAATAGTTTAAACTTTTGAGATAATTAGTGATTTAACAGCATTCTCTATCTTATTGAATGATGGTTGAACACATTTTCTTTTTCTCATAATGAGAAGCCACCATTTAAAGAAACATAGATAGAATAAGAATTATCATGGAGATAAAAACATGGTAAATATATCTAACACGAATTACTAGTAAAAATCTACTTCATTGACCAAGAGCGTACAGCAAGATTTCTCACAAATCAAAAAAGAAATTTTATGGCCAATAACTATAGAGTAAAATACAAGATTTTGAGATACTAAGAAAAGCTCATAGAAAGAGATAAATGTATCGCACAATCCATGATAAAATTAAAAAAAAAAAAAAAACAACAACTATCAACCAGCATTTCAAATCGCACCTCAAATTTTTGGGGTAAAAAATTAAAATATTTTAAAGGTCTTATGAATCTCCTTGGATGTGTCTTTTGCGAGTCACATATTGCTATCAGTAATAGATTTACTGATTGCCAAGGACCAATCACTAAAACCTTTACAGTCTGTTTGGATGGAAAAAAATAAGGGGAAAAAAAAGAGAGAAGAAATTTTAAAATTCAACATTATTTGTGAGTTTTTTTGGAAAAGAAAAAAAAAAGAAATAGGAAGAGTGGGAAAAAAATGAGTAGTTAGTTTTTAAAATTTTCATCCCCTTAAAAGTTGGAAGAAATGGAGAGAAGAGAATAGTTATTTGATAAAACTTTTAAAATGAAACATTTCTCATGAAATAAAGATTAAAAAGAAATTATAAATATACCCTAGTACAAACTAAATCGTTAACTTCACCATGTCGGTAAGTTTTTACTATTCTTCTCAAACTTTATCTCTTTCCAGAATTCACGGCCTAGGTAAGTTTTTTTTTTTTCTTTTTCTTTTTCAATAATGTTTTGCTCTATATTTTTGGTTCAATAACATTTGAAGACTCTAGTTTTTCTTTCTTATTCTTTTGTTTTTGTTCAATCATGTTTTAATACTCTGGTTTTATCTTCTTTATATATGTGTGTATATATATGTGTATATATGTATTCCAACCGTTTCAAGATACTTGTTTTTTTTTTTCTTTAATAGCAATATTTTTCATTAAAGTTTCTTTTTTTTTTAGTTAATATTATTATTTGTATTTTTGTGCAACACTACTCATTTTTTTCAGTATTATTAATATCAAACTTGAATTTTGTATGCAGTCAGGAATGGGATTTTACTACAATGGTAAATTAGGATAAATTAATTTCTCAATTTATTATCATTATTTTTTGGTTAAGTGATATATGTTTGAGTTTATTTTTAATCATTTCAAAATAGATCCATTTAATCCTATTTAATGTGCTAATATTTTATTTGCTAATAATATATAGATATTTATTTATTGATAATATAAAGGTATAGTAGTAAAATAATAATAGATATTTTATTTTCTTTACATTTCTTCGCAATTCTCAAATAAGAAAAAAAAAAGTAATTATCTTTTTTTTTTCCCCCAAACTTTTAAACAAATAGAACGAAAACTATTATCATTTTGGTTCTTTTTTCTTCTCTCTTAATTAATTATTTTTTATCTCTCCTAAACTTATCTCTTAATTAGGGGCAACAATTAGTCGTCGCTTGGCAGTCGTTGATGGACTTCTACTTCATTTGTTTTTTTTTTTTTTGGTTAAAGCTGGTGACTCATTACTAGAAATTTGGCCCGCGAGAGTGAAAACTACTATCATTTTTCTTCCCTTCTCTTCTCTTTCAATTAATTTTTTTTCTCTCACCTAAACCCATAAACGGGCCTACCCTTAATTAGGGGCAACAATTAGTTCCCGCTAGGCAGTCATTGGTGACTGTTACTTTTGCTTTTTTTTTTTTTTTTTTTGAATCTAGCGACTCTTATTACTAGACATTTGGCCCGCGAGAGTTTTATTGCCACCTATTGATGACACCGGAAACTTATTTTGGCAACTGCCAAGGCCAGCCATAAATAAATAACCTCAACAATTAAAATGACAAATTAGCCCACAAACACATAAATAGCCATAATTTAAATCTTGTCATTATAAATTAAAAAAATGAGGATTTGCCACGTCATCGCAAACCCACACTATAATTAATATAGAAAATGTTTGGAATAACAAAAAGTTATAAAAATTAGTAAAAATAATATGTTCATAATTCATGTAATGAGAGAAAAAATGAAAATTTTTTAAAAATTTTTAATTTTTTTTGATAATTTTCAGAATTATCAAAGGAGAATAACATGTAAAATAAGATGCTGAACAATTGTTAGATCTATCCTGCATGTGCTCTTGATTTTATCAATTATAATGTTGCAAAGCATTGTTTAATAAATAGTGAGAAACGTGAGTGTGGCCTTTAACTCATGTGACAGAACATCTCTTTCACCTGCTCATGGTCCCGAATTCGATCCCGATACTTGCCTCCTTCCCTATTTTTACCTTTTAAAAAAAAAAATAGTGAGAAACATACATCAATTGCTCAGAATTGGATTTATTTGTTTCTTGTTTTCGTTTCTATCCTTTATTTATTTTTGTTTATTTTTTTAATTACTGCTTGTTGCTCAACCAAGCTTTATACACCCACATGCATTATGATTTATTTGTTTTTTTCCAAGTATATATCACAAGTAAAATGGCCTATGTACAATTTATAGTTAGTAGTTGGTCTATACTGTTCAAATCTCATTCAGTAGTTGTTTGGTTGAACAAAATTAACACAAAATTTATTAATTTTTTTTCAATTTTTTATATATTTTTTTAATCAAATTTCGACACCTATTACTTTTAAATTTTTATATTTTCATTATATTTTTTTTATCAAATTTTAACTAATTAAACACCTCCATAGTCATTCAATTTAATAATTCTTTTTCTTTTTTTAAAGTATGTATCATTCGTTGGCTTGGCCTTAATACCTCAGGATGGACCAATTTAGAAGATTTCATAGATATGCTGATGAGTTAAAAACTTCAGCGAGAAGATTACATTGATCAAGACTTTGAGCCAAGCCGGGGGATAATAATTTGAAAAACTTTTTCCTCATTGGACTTTTTAGTTGTGTAACTAGTTGGATGATTGTACACTGCTGTAGAATTTTATAATTTATTTAAATTTATGATAAATAAAAATGGGGCATATGTAACAAAGGTAATCAACGATTATGAATGTAAAATTTAATTAATATACATGAATTCTATAAAAGAAATTGTGACAAAAAGACAGAAATATTCAAAAAAAAAAAAAAAGAATAGTGACAAACATCTGGAAATGAACTATCAAAACGGAATCATATTACGAGAAATTAGTTGTGTAGAGGTTCCCAATTAGAAATGAATTTTGTTAGAATATTCTATATTATATTATCAAATATTCTTTATACACTTATATTAAAATATTCTTTATCTTAATTTCTTTTTTGCCAAATCTTACCAATTCTATCTTCGTGATGAATCTGTTCAACCTCCACCAGTGCTATCACCATCTTATTCTACTGTACTTTCTTTCATAAATAAATAGATAACTTCCACCAGTGCTATATACGAAAAATTCTTTCACCTTTTATTTCAATATGGTATTAGAAATTTCCTTCATCTAATATTTTATAGTTTTGTCTTTTTTTTTTTTATTTTCGCACACCGTATATCCTGTTCAGTTATTTTTCGATATAAAATAATTATACCAGTAATAGTAAAATTTCTTCAAAAACCCACCATCAAAACTTTTGTCACTGCCAGTAGCAATAGTTCCAAATTCTATATTCATGGCTTGTTCTGCTATCTGGATCAACTATTTTTGGTATGCTTTTATTTTCAAGCTCATGTTGATTTACCACCTTGAGTTTGAGTAAGTGTTAGAATATTCTATATAATGTTATCAAATATTTGTTATACACTCATATTAAAATATTTTATATCTTAATTTTTGTAACTAGTTAGATTTATTTTGGTATGTAAATCATTACCATAATACCTTTTATCAAAAGTCTATTTAAATACTTTTCCTTAATCTTTATGATATATGATAAGATGTAAATATTATATTTTCTCAAATTCTGTTGCCTTGGGCTGCTACTTGCAAAGCAATTCCATCTGCTAAAATGCTCAAAAAATGCACTTGAACTCTGTGAACTTAGATTTATTAGGCTATTAGTTGCAAAGATGCAAAGTTGTATTAAGGTGTAAGGGGGTCATCGGATTCAACCTTTTTTTTTTTTTT
>JAVXUM010000001.1:25802749-25812766 GCA_035590655.1 Pouteria glomerata
CCGTTGTGTTTACTCTGATACAGGGACCGTAGTATCATGTAATGCTTGTTTTTCACACTCACGCCCCCGGGTCCCCGAGCTCGGGGCGTGACAAGCAATGTATCTAGACGTATGTAATGTGAATAGTCTCTAGATAATGTGAATAGTCTCTCTTATGTAAATGAACAGTCCTTCTGTACATCTATAAAAAGGACACACACAAACCCAGTTGGGGTGTGGCATTAAGTTCTGTTAATCTCTACTTTCAACAATTCTCATCTCCGTAACTACCATCTTCTGAACATGATTATATTTTACTGCCCAACACTCTAATCCATATAATAATGATGGTCTTATCGCCACCTAATAATACTTTTCTTTAACCTTGACGGAAACTTTCTGATCAGACAAGACACCTGAAACACTCCGCCATTCAGTCCACCCGGCTTGAATCCTGTGACTTACATTAGTATCAATCCTCATATCCTGTTATACCATAGATTAGAGGTATCTTTCTCTACAATCTTTTGAGTTCCAAAACTTACTTCTATGCTACTAGTTGTCCTATTCTTGTATTCTATATATTCCGTCTTGCATTGACTTAGTCTCAACTCTGTTTCTAAAGTTTTCCGCTACAATTCTAACTTAGCATTCACTCCTTCTCTCGTCTCATTTATTAAAACAATGTCATCTGTAAATAAAATACACCATGGCACCTCATTCTGAATGTCTAATAATCTCATCCATAACTAGGACAAACAAGTACGAGCTTAACGCCGAGCTTTGGTGTGGACCAATCGTAGTAGAAATCTCCTTAGTCTCACCGCCAACCGTCCGTATAGATGTCCAAGCTCTATCATACATGTCCTTTATTGCTTCAATATATGCGACACAAACTCTTTTCTTTTCCAATACTCTCTATAGAATCTCCCTAAGAACCCTATCATAAGCCTTCTTCAAATCAATGAACACCATATGTAAATCTTTTTGACCTTCTCTATATTGTTCCATTAACCTTCTCAAGAGGAAGATAGCCTCCATGGTTGATCTTCTAGGCATGAAACCAAATTGACTCTCTGAAACATTTGGTGTATTTCTTAATCTTCTATCAATAACTCTCTCCTATAATTTCATCGTATGGCTCATCAATTTAATCTCTCGGTAGTTCGCACAATTCTGAATATCTCTTTTGTTTTTGTATATGGGTATAAGAATACTTTTCCTTCATACATCAAGCATCTTCTTACTCTTTAGCACTACATTAAAAAGATTTGTCAACCAATTTATGCTATCCTCCTCCAAGCACCGCCAAACCTCAATAAAGATACCATCTGGCCCAATTGTTTTTCCATTCTTCATCCTTTTCAACACTTATTTTACTTCTTCCCTTCCAATTCTCCTATAGCACACATGATTTACTTCTTTCCTAGAAGTGGTAAGCTGCCTCAATTGTATGTCACTATTGCTGCTTTCGTTAAATAACTTGTAGAATTAGCTCCTCCAGCACTCCTTTATCTCCTCTTCCTTTACTAATACTTTTTCATTCTCATCCTTAATACATTTAACTTGGTTTAAGTCCTTGGTCTGCCTATCTCTGGCTTTAGCAAGCTTGAATATCTCTCTTTCGCCTTTCTTAGTGTCAAGTCGCCTATATAACTCCTCACATACTTTTGCCTTGGCTTTACTATTTTTTTGGTTTTTTGTTTTGCTTCCTTGTACCTCTCCAAGTGTACTTTATTTCAATCCTTTTGCCAAAATTTAAAGCACTCTCTTTTAACTCTTATCTTGTCTTGTATGGCCTCACTCCACCACCTAGCCTATTTTTGTGCCAGAGCACCCTTTTTGGATTCTCCTAAGACTTCTTTCTTTACACTCCTAATACACTCTGCTACCTTATCACACATAGTATTTGCCCTCTCATTTACCGCTCAAACGTCTTCAACTAATACTCTTTCCCTTAATGTTAGAAACTTATCACCTTTCAAGTTCTACCATTTAGTCCTTGCGCATCTATACATCTTCTTTCTTCTAATCTACCTTTGGAGCTACACATCTATGATCAACAATTTATGTTGGGAAGTCAAACTATCCCCAGGTATAACTTTGCAATGTTTACAAGCTAGGCGGTCTCTTTTCCTAGTTAAGAAGAAGTCAATCTGTGTACTTGAGGAACCACTCTTATAAGTCACCAAATGTTCCTCTTTCTTCTTAAAAAATGTGTTAGTCACCATAAGATCATAAGCCACTGCAAACTCCAAAATATCCTTCCCTTCTTCATTTCTATTACCGTATCCATATCCCCCATTTACTCTTATATACCCATCTACATCACGTCTTACATAACCGTTCAAGTCTCCTCCAATGAAGACCATCTCTCCTTGGGGTATCTCTAGTAACACTCCTTCTAAGTCTTCCCAAAACTTCTCTTTATGTCCATATCCTAATCCCACTTGCGTGGCGTAAGCACTAATTATGTTCACTATCTTTTCTCCTAACACTAACTTAATTGCAATAATACTATCTCCACATCACTTTACATTAACTATATCTTCCTTTAGGTCCTCGCTTGCCACTATGCCAACCCCATTCCTCGATCTATTAAGCCCTGTATACCATAACTTATACCCAGTCCTCTCAATCTCTTTAGCTTTCTGTCCCATCTTGCAAGCAATCAATTACGATTCATCTTCTTTCCATTGTATCCACCACTTTCATAAGTTTCCCAGTTAGCTCCCAATATTTCAAGTACCTAATCTCCTCTTTTATCCGGGCTTAGGACTGGCTGTGTCAAGAAAACCCCAACATAGACGAAGTTGGAAATAACCATGATTTATGAAAAATAAATAAAATATTACCAAAAAATATAAAATTTGACTTAAAGGCCAAATCAAATTCTAAAAACAGAAACTTCCCAAAACAAACGACACTGAAAACAGACATTCCAATATAAAGTTATTACTAATCTACAGATTTGCTAAATCGAAAAAATGGACTTTTGAAGGCCTAACTAACAAAATTTGCCAAAGTCTGCAAAGCGATGAATCTTGGCCAGATGATTATGCTTGACTTGGATGCCAAGTTTTGTGCAATTCTGAGATGGTTGACTTCCCAAATTCTACCTTGCAACAATCCATCTTTGTTATGTAATCAAGTGCAATTACGACTGCATCATCCTCCCTAGGGTAACAATTCGTCTTTAGAATTATCTCCTACAAACAAAATGATGTGCTTCACGTTGAAAACATCATATGTGCGAACATTCAAGCAATAAGCATTGGGATTGATTTACTTGACGATCTCAATTGGCCCAATTTTTCTTGCTACAAGTAGGTTGTACTCACCAAATAAAAGCAATCCTTAGTGAGAACTGTGCAGAGGTAATCAGCTACTCCAAATTTCACTAAACGTCTTTTCTGATCAGTTTTCACCTTGTACTTAGTAGTGGATTTATCTAGTGCTTGCTTGGTAGACTAGTGTATTTGCTGCATATTCTGGATAAAATCTTTAGCTTTCCCATGAGTTTTCTTGAAGTCTAGACAAGGGCCAAGTCAACTAGAGAAAAAGGGGAAAAACAAGTACTACATTTCATAGAATGGCTGAAAAAAAATTTAACTTGGCAAAGAATGTGACCCAACCCTTACAATGGCTCTCTATCAGGCTCGCAACAAATTATCCAATGAATTGTTAATCACCTTAGTCTAGGGATGGTAAGCTGTGCTAAACTTCAATCAGTATTAGTTAACTTCCACAAACAACGCCAAAAGGGTACTAGAAAGTGTGTATCTCGATCAAAGATAATAGAGAGAGGTAGCCCATGTAACCGATATACTTCTTTAAAGTACATCTATGCCACATTCACAACATCCGTGGGTTTTATTGTAGGAAATAAGTGTGCCATTTTAGAAAATCTATTGACCACCACATAGATGAGCATATGCCTTCACTGTGTTCAAGATAACACAAGTACAAAATCCATGCTCACACCAATCCATGGCTTATTAGGAATGGGTAATGGCATGTACGATTATGCATTTGTGGCAACTCCCTTTGATACTTAGGGGGTGTTTGGCACAGTGAAGTTTGCTAAAAATCTCTGAAAATCTCTAAAAGTTTATCTCACTACACAAATTACGAACTCACAATTTATCTCATTTTATCTCACTTTTTATCACACCAAGCACCCCCTTAGTAGGTATGGCAACACTCCACATACTTGTAAACCTCGTGTAACATAGATGGTCAGAAATAAGAGGCTCGTTTCAATGCAAAAGTTTTGTCCCAGCACCACATCCCTCACCATGTTGCTCCTTAATAATCAACAAACGCAAGCTAGAATCTAGTACACGTAATTGGTTGTCCTTGAACAAAAAACCATCCTGCATGTGAAAACCTTGACATTCCCTTGCCGTGATGTCATCAAGTACAACAGAGGAGTATCAGTCAATAGATGAGAGATCGCAAAATGTATCAAAACAGAGTATCTTAATACGCATGACCATGAGCAAGGAAACTTGTCGACTGAGCGCATCTGCCCCTCAATTTAGAGCCCCTACTTTGTGCTTGAGGACAAACGAAAATTGTTGTATATAGGTAGAAAGCGATATAATTAGAGTGCAATACAAAATCACAATGGACCAAATACTGAAACCAATGCTTTAGTTCCTGGACTAGATATAGCATAGAACTCCACATCATAGGTGTTGTATCTTAGTTTGGACCCAATTTAATTTCTCATTGAAGTAGGCAATGGGCTTGGATGACTTGCTAAAAACAGCACCAATGCCTACCTTTCATACATTATAACGCAGTTCAAATGGGCTTAAGAAATTGGGTAAAATCAATATGAGGGCAAACATGAGATTTCGCTTTATCAACTCAAGGGCCTTGGAAGCTCCTTTGATCCACAAAAATTTCCCAAACTTCATACAATTTGTGATAGGGACCATGATTGTGCTGAATTGAGGAACAAATAAAAGGATGCCAATACATGGAAACTCTGTGCTTCAGTGAGATCTCTTGATTGTGGCCAATCCACCTTTGATTCATTCATAGAAATTCCATCCTTGGACACAACACACCCCAAGGAACAACACTCTATCTATCGTGAAAGCATACTTCTTTAATGCAACGAAATGTTTTGCCTCACTCAGTGCCATCAAAATCTCCTGAATATGGTGGTGGTGTTCCGCTACTTTAGAATTATAAACAGATATATCATCAAAATAAACAATTGCAAATTTACTAATGAAAGGACAAAACCTAATTCATCACCCACATGAAGGTACAAGGGGCCCACATGGCATTCATAGAAGCCTTCCCGTGTTTTGAATGCAATTTTCCCCTCACTTAAACAAATTCAAATTTGATGGTACCTACTCCTAAGACCCAATTTACAGAATATATTTGCACCCGCTAACGAATCTATAATGAATTGCTATCTTGTTGATTGTGCGGCTATCAACACATTCACCACAAGTCACCTTTCTTCAAGGTGAGTAAAGCTGGTACTACAAAAGGACTGAGACTCCTGAATAAATTTCTAGCAGTTGCTCTAGTTGCCTCTTGAGCTCTTCATGCTACTTTGGAATCATTTTGTAATATGGTCGGTAAGGTAAGTTGGACCAAAGGATTACATCAATCTGGTGCTAAATATCCCACAATGGCAATAGACCATCAGAAAGCTTTGCTAGGAACATGTTTGGAAACTCCCACAATAGAGGTTGCACTGACTCTAGTACAACTCCCTCATGAGCCTACAAGAACTCATTGTTATTCATTAGAACATACATAATCTTCGACTCATTCACTGGCTCTTCAAATTGCGCCCTTGTCGTCAAGTTGGAACCATCACTGACTAGTGTTTTGGGTTTAGGGTCCTTAGAAGGAAGTAACATGCTTTTGGTTGAATTGAAAAGCAAGCTGTAAGTGTTTGTGCCTATCATGGTTTACCCTTTGATCAAGTTGCCATGGTTTGCCCAACAAAAGATGGGAAGCATCTATAGCAACTACTTCATTCCAGACTTGGTCCTTGTATTTTGTGCCTACTCAGGATGACAACAAAGAGTGCTTAGATACATGGATCTTACTGCTTTTCTTTATCCATGTGAGTTTGTAAGTTTTAGGGTGATGTTCTATTTTGAGGCCCAACTTTTGAACAACTTCTGCAAAAATCACATTCTCACAACTTCTCGAGTTGATTACAAAGACCTTATCTCCAAAGGTGCAGGTGGACTGAAAAATATTGTTTCATAGTAAGGCTTCTCCATCATCTTAAGGTGCAAGGGACACTCTTAAGACCACCAACAAAGGCCCTTCGTATCTAGTCACCTGTTCCTCCTCACACTCACCAACTTTGGTGTCCTCAAAGGTGTGGTTTGCGACAAGGGTTGCAGTTGGGTCAACTATCATCTCCTCTTCTGCAATCATAAGGTTCTTTCCAAGCCTATCTCCTTTTCAACATCCTGCAGCAAGATGCCTTGGTTCACAGCACGAGAATCAAAGCACCCCAGATGGTGCTTAGGAATCTTTGACTAGCTGTTTAATAGGTGCTCAAGTGTTGGCTTGTGGATTTCTTGCAGCACAACTTGATGGGATAGGGTAAGTAGTAGTCTTGTTATTGACTATTCTGTTTCTCCATTTGAAACGTCTACTAATGTGTTTCTGACACGGAGAGTAGGTCAAACATGTTTAAGGCATCTTGATATCATGGACGAAATCCTCCAATGTATCATGCAACTAAGTGATCATCAAATTTGGTTTGCGCCACCACTAATAAAACCAAGTGGTACAATTGTCCACCATAGGCAATTCTTGCAACAAATTCTACAACCTCTGATACATCAATCGGGTATAGTTATGCACTAGAAATGCACCACATGTGTTGCTTCATCTCCCACAAACTAATTTTGCTTTTTCCCTAACGAGACATAGACAATTTGGTTTGATGCCACCTCATAGCAACTAGGAGTGAAAACGAGTCTAATCAAGCCGAGTTTTAACTTGTTCGAGCTTGGCTCGAGCTTTTTGAATTGAGCTCGAGTTCCGTTAGATAAAAAAGAATTTAGACTCGAGCTTGTCTTGCTAACAACTCGATTGAATCAAAATGACGTTTTAGTTTAAAATATAATAAATAAAATATTACAAAAAAATATTATAAAAATATTATTAAAAATATAAAAATATTATTACAAATATATATATTATTTTATCGAGTCTATTTGAGTGTTTTTGAGCCGAGCATTTCTAAGCTCAAACTCGAGCTCAAATCTAAACGAGACACAAATCAAGCTTGATTCGAGCTCGTTTTAGTCACGAACCGAGCTCGATCTAAACTTTTTTCAAGCTAAGCTCAAATAGCTTGCGAATAGCTCGATTCGTTTCCAACCATAATAGCAACCCTACTACAAAGTCCTGTTGCAATCAACGGCAACTGCTTGTGAACAAGAACCTCCTTGTGAACAAGAACCTCCTTGAACTCTCGAATCTTCCCAAAAATGTTAAGCTAATCGAGAAATTCTTCTGGCGACAAACCTCCAACCAATTCTAGTACGTCAATCCTCAACCCTGTCTCCCATAGTTTAAAATCACGACTATTAATTTTATAATGTCTAGCCTTTAACCTCGATTGGAAGTCACCAAAAGGGTTTACCTCAAATTCTCCCTCTGAAAAATCCTCCTCTCCTCTATAGGAATGATCCAAGGATAAAGCAACCATCTGTTTGGCCAATGTCCCCATTATGGCTTTTATTTGCTAGAAGCACACCTCCATTGATTCTACCGAGCAACCTCATCATGTGCCTCAGTCGGAGTAGCACCGCGACCTTTATTGGTTCCTTGTGGTATCTTGGATAGCTTTGATACCAATTGATGCAGGAAAGCACAAAAACGTTAAAGGGAAGAATGGATGGAGTGTTAATTTTGTTGATTCTGAGAATGCCAAGAGAAATAACACAAGAAAATAGAGATACTCTCTCTAATAATAAAATTCTTTATCAAAATCAACTGTCTAGCCCTTAGGCATACTACTATAAATAGAAGAACCCCTGAATGCTGAAATCCTAAGCAAAGGTGGAAATAACTACGAATTATGAAAATCCTATAACTATATACGAAAGTGTGCTAACTTGAAAAACATTTACTTCATAAATACGTCCCTAACAGGTACTAAAATCCCTAACATATCTCACAATATTAATTCACCCATATATCATAAATTTATTTCACTATATTATTACTTTTCAAATAACACGACACAAAATTTTAATTATTTTCCATATTATATTTTTTTCTCAAAATTTATCAATTATTTTTCCTATTATAGGAGAATCAATAAGGAAAAAGTAAAATAAGTATTGAAAATGATGAAGAATGAGAAAACGTTTGGGCCAGGTGGTATCCCTATAGAGGTTTGAAGGTGCTTAGGGGAGGATGGCATGAATTGGTTGACAAATCTTTTTAATATAGTGCTAAAGAGCAAGAAAAAGAGATATTCAGAATTGTGCGAACTACCGAGAGATTAAATTGATGAGCCACACGATAAAATTATGGGAGAGAGTTATTGAGAGAAGATTAAGAAATACAATAAACGTTTTAGAGAGTCAATTTGGTTTCATGTCTGGGAGATCAACCATGGAGGCTATCTTCCTCCTAAGGAGGTTAATGGAACAATATAGATAAGGTCAAAAAGATTTACATATGGTGTTCATTGATTTGGAGAAGGCTTATGCTAGGATTCATAAAGAGATTCTATGGCGAGTATTAGAAAAGAAAAGAGTATGTGTCGCATATATTGAGGCGATAAAGGACATGTATGATAGAGCTTGGACATCTATACGGATAGTTGGCGATAAGACTAAAGAGTTTCCTATCACGATTGGTCCACACCAAGGCTCAGCATTAAGCATGTACCTATTTGTCCTAGTTATAGATGTGATTATTAGACATATTCAGGATGAGGTGTTGTGGTATATGTTATTTACAGATGACATTGTTTTTTAGCAGATGAGACGAGAGAAGGAGTAAATACTAAGTTAGAATTGTGGGGAGAAACGTTAGAGACAAAAGGGTTGAAGCTAAGTCGATGCAAGACAGAATATATAGAATGCAAGTTTAGCCAAAATAGGACAATTAGTAGCATAGAAGTAAGTTTGGGCATTCACAAGATTATAGAGAAAGAAAACTTTAGATATCTTGGATCTATGGTACAACAGGATGGAGGGATTGATACTGATGTAAGTCACAGGATTCAGGCCGGGTGGGCCAAATGAAGGAGTGCTTCAAGGGTCTTGTGTGATCGGAAAGTCCCTCTTAGGTTAAAGGAAAGTATTGTAAGATGGTGGCGAGACCAGCGTTGTTAAATAGATCAGAGTGTTAGGAAGTAAAATATAATCATATTCAGAAGATGGTAGTTGCGGAGATAAGAATGCTAAGATGGATATACAGAATCACTAAGAGAGAGATGATTAGGAACAAGGAGATTAGTGGTAAAGTAGGAATAACACCGATTGAAGATAAAATGAGAGAAAATCGTTTAAGATGGTTCGACCATGTTAAAAAGCGTCCAATGGAAGCACCTGTTAAAAGGTGTGAAAGTATGAAAATTGTCAGGAGCAGGAGAAGGAAAGGGAGACCCAAGAGTAGTGGAAAAGAAACTATTAAACAATTAAACATGACCTTACCTACATGGACCTAACAAAGGATGGCCTTAAACAGATTTCATTGGCGTCATCAAATTCATATAGCCGATCCGACCTAGTGGAAAAAGGCTTAGTTTGATTTGTTCAGGTTTGATACCAATTGATCGATTGTTGTTTTCAAACAAAATTAAAAATTGTAGTCATTTATATTAGTTCAAAGATACCTGTGCCAAAAATAAATTTGATTTTTAAAAAATCTTTTTACATTGTTTAGCAAACTCATTATATGATGAATTATTATTTTTCTAACCATATAATATGCTTTTATAACCAAACCAAACCAAACTAAGCCTTTTCCCACTAGGTGGGGTCGGCTATATGGATTTGACGACGCCAAGAAAAT
>JAVXUM010000001.1:25812866-25828425 GCA_035590655.1 Pouteria glomerata
CTCTATTAACTCCATGTAGGTAAGGTCATGTTTAATAGTTGTTTTCCAACTGTTCTTAGGTCTTCCTCTCCCTCTCCCTCTCCTACTCCTAAAGATTTATAATATGCTTTTATAAATAAAATAAATATTTGAATCGAAATCAATATACGTGTCATAAATTTATTTCATTGTATATTACTTTTCAAATAACATGACAGAAAATCCTAATTATTTTTCATATTATATTTCTTCATACAAAAGTAAGTGAACAAATAGATAAATTATTGTTTTCAAAAAAATAAAAAATAAAAAATTTTAATCAATTATATTATTTCAAGGACACTTGTGCCAAACTAAATTTGATTTTTTAAAATATTATTTTAAAATCTGAACTTTTATAAAACTTATATTTAATATACATATATATTATAATTTTTTATTCCGTGCATAGCACATATTCATTTCTAGTAAATAAAAAATTACCAAAAATGACAAATTTGACTTAAGGCCAAATTCGAATTATAGAATGAAAAAGCAGCATGCAAAATAAAAATTACTCAAAATAGACATTCCTATAAAATGTTACTAATAATCTAAATATTTCCTAAAATGACAAAAAGGGGCTTTTTTGGGCCACAATGATGGAATTTGCTTGAAATCTGGCTTAGGTCATGGCGAAGCGATAAGCCTTAATCAAATGGAAATGCTTGACTTGGACGCAAGTTTTGTGCAATTTCGAGATGGTTGACATCCAAAATTTAGCCAAATTCTCCCTTGCGGCAGTCCCTCTTTGCCATGTAATCAAGTGCAATAACGACTGCACAACACATGCAGAGTGGGAATTCTAATTCTTCCGGCACAAAATCTGCAATATGAAATAAATATACCCTACACGAGTGCAAATATATACATATACATATATGCAAACATGTGCATACTGAGTTTCACAAATTTAGGTGTTCATGGATTTGATAAAAGGGCGATGGAGACATGATGTAAGGGTGAATTGTGGCTGCAAGGATGAGCTTTTACTAAGAAGAGTAAAAAAAGACCAAAGAAAAATAAGTGAGTTAATGAAGAAACTGGTGGCTTTACTGGTGTTTGATTGAGAAATAGCAAAAATAAGCAATGAAAGTCGAAAAGGAGAGTGAAAACATATTTTATTATTTTTTTCCATTTAATAAGACATAATTTCCAATTAACAACATCTAGATATTACTAGCAAAACAAAACAGAATTACATCGACAGAGCCTCTCAACTACTGTTGTAAATGTATTTAGGAGTTTAGATCGTAGATATATGCATTCTCAAATTAGAAGATAGCACATTTATTGAAATCCCTTTGATTGAGGGATTTGATATAGAATAGTTATTTTTTTTTCCTTTTAACGTATCCTGTGTATATATAGGGAATACTGTAAGCCTTTTTGGAATATGAAAGAAATTATTATTCTCTTCTTATTATCTGATTTTCAACACAGTATCAAAACTTTAGACTTTCTAGGAATTTTTCCACTTGGCCTTCATTCATCGCCAAGAATTTTTTTTTTTCAATTTGCTTGGCCTTCATTGCCAAAAAAATTTTTTTAGATTTGTTCAGTGTTAATTGCTGATCAACCATCACGGTCTTTGTATCCTCTAGAAAACAATCTCTAGGCCTCTCAATTTCAATCACCAGAAACTTAGCGCCGCCAAATTTCATCACTGGAACCCTAGCACCCCCGTTTATTTCATTTGTAGCCTTAATTGCTGCTTCCATTTGTTATTGGTTTCAGATAAGTATCGTCGATCGTTATTGGCTTACTCGAGTTCATCAGACCATCACGCTACCATTGTCGACTCTACTAGACACTTGCAAGACCATCATCAGACCTTCAAAGTACCTTCGCAACCATTATTGACTCTTCCAGGCGATCGCAAGGTCAGTGCCAGCATTCCAATTGTCTTTGTGATTAATTTCAAAGCCTACCTTCGCGACCATCATCGCCTCTTTCTTCATCGATCGCAGTGGGGTTTGATTCTCCCATCATTGACATCGATCATCAACTACAGTATGATTTGCTTCTCTCATCATCGTCACCGATCGTCAACTACAGTAGGCTACGCCTCTAAGAAGTAACAGATCATATGACATTCTTCTCATAAATTTAGTACATATGTCCCTTGTCCTAGCAATGAGAAAATAGCTAATGCAAATGGTTCATTAACCACTATAGCAAGTGTTAGAGATATCAAGATTAGTCCCCCATTTATTCTTAGGAATGTACTCCATGTTCCCAAGCTATCCACTAACCTTGTGTCTATAAATAAACTCTCTCATGACTTGGACTGCTAGGTAACTTTTTTTTCCCACTCATTGTGTATTTCAGGATAAGGGTTCGGGGATAATAATTGGACATGCTAGAGGAAAGGATGGATTTTACTACCTTGAAGGACCTAAGAACCTGAGTATTAGCAAGGGTAAATCATCTCCATCATTTTTTTTTCCGAGCATTCTCATGCCAATAAAGATAAAATTTGGCTTCACAATTGAAGACTTGGACACCCTTCCTTCGAAGTTCTTAAAATCAAGCTTCCTTCTTTATTCAAGGGGCTAGATAGTAAGAACTTTCATTGTGATGTCTGTGAACTTGCAAAACAAAGACGTGTAAGTTTTTCAAACAGTAATAAAAGCCCCTCTACTCCTTTTGCATTGATACATAGTGACATCTGGGGTCCATATTTTCTTTCCATATTTTTTTGCAATTTCAATTATAACATGGTATCAAAGCCGATGGCTTTTGAACCTAGATAGAAACAAACATCTTCAGGGTATTCCAACGGCACAACGTGGATTGTAGTGAGGACTAGTTAAAACTCGCTTTGATACCATGTTGAGAGTAGAGATGGAATAAAATGCCTCGACGTGAGAGAACTAAAGCGTGCTCTAAGACAAGTAGATCTCACTCGCAGGGCTGTCTGGTGGCACGTGAGTGTGAATGGAGGCTTGTCAACTAATGATGTAGCCATAGCGGTGGTCGCCAGAGGGAGAGAGAGAGGCTCCAATGATGATTACAATTGCGATTTGATGATAGCGATTGTTTAGACTATGTAACGATCAAAGATGGCAACTGGTATGGATCTCGAAAGGACACCAATTAATCGAGGATGTTTCCAGACGATTGAAGAAGGCTTCAGCAAACAGAAGAATGTCAAAGGGTTGAATTTGCAATTAAAGAAAATCTCTAAAAGAAATCAAAAATTGAAGAAATCTCTAAAAGAGAAATTATGGTTTCTGATTTTGAGAAGAGGAAGGGAAAGAAATTCTTTAAGGATCTCTACTCTGATACCATGTCGAGAAGCCTGACAACACATAAGAGCCGAGTCCTCAAATTTAAAATCTAAGTGTCAAGGTGAGGGAAGTTTATCTCCTATATGGAAGAAAAAACTTTTCTCATGGGCTAATGTGGGACTTCTAACAAAGCCAACATCAATTTTTTCTTTTAAATCCACCACAAAAAGCCTCTAGTCCCCCATCTATTTGGTCTCTAGGATCCAATTTTTTAGAGAAGTTCTCAAAAACAGGTGGAATCATTGTACTAATCTCTTCCGCTCAACCAAATTGATCTCTATCTCCCTTGTGGCCTTATTTCCTCTCTTTCTCCCTCTCCTCACTCTCTCTCTCTCTCTTTGAAGTATGAAAAAAAAAATCCAACAATTCCTTTCTAATGTCACATAGGGACAATTCCCAAATTTCTAGCTTCATTTTCTTAAGATGGCAGCCTCTTATTTCTCTTGTGGTCTTCTTTCCTCTCTCTCTCTCTCTCTCTCTCTCTCTCTCTCTCTCTGAAGAATGAAAAAAATCCAACAATTCCTTTCTAATGTCACATAGGGACAATTCCTAAATTTCTAGCTTCTTTTTCTTAAAATGGCAACCTCTTATTTCCCTCGTAGTCTTATTTCCTCTCTCTCTCTCTCTCTCTCTCTCTCTAAAGAATGAAAAAAATCTGACAATTCCCTTCTAATGTCACATAGGGACAATTCTTAAATTTCTAGCTTCATTTTCTTGAGATGGCAACCTCTTATCTCCCTTGTGGTATCTCTCTCTCTATCTCTATCTCTCTCTCTCTCTCTCTCTCTCTCTCAGAAGAAGAAAGAAAAAAAAATCCAACAATTCCTTTCTAGGGGGTGTTTGGAAGAAAAAAATTTAACAAAAAGTACAATAAAAGTACAGTTGATTTGATATAAAGGCAATGTGTTAAAATTTAATTTGAAGAAAGTATAAAAATTAGTAAAATTTGGTGAAGTTTGGTGAGAAATGGTGAGCCAAACAGGGCCCTAATGTCACATGGAGATGACTCCTGAATTTCTGGCTTCAATTTCTTGAGATGGCAGCCTCTTTTCGTTTGGCAATGCTTGCTACAGTAGCAAAACATTCTTTTAAGTAATTGAAACAAAATATTTAAGAGAGAGAGAGAGTGTGTGTGTGTGTGTGTGTGTGTGTGTGTGTCTCTATTGGGGAGGGGAGAATAAAACAGTATCTGCATTTGTTAAAAAGGGAGGGTGTTTTGAGGGGGAAAAACATCCTTCAACCTTACATTGTCTTGTCTTTGGTGCTTCCAAGAGAATCCCATTTATTGTTGATGGGGACCTAGTATTTGGCCTCTTGTTGCTATTCTTCAAACCAATATTTATTTGACATTGGATAAACCTATGTTATGCTATCATGATAAAAATCATTGATTTGTGGCTTATTCTTTGTTGGCAAATCAAGTGCATTCTGGGTATGCTTCACGTTAATTTGTAGAAGCTTTGTTCGTGGACCAATGCATAAGCTCCTTTATTATCTTTTTTTTTTTTTTTTTGGTTAGGTACCCCTTTGTTATTTCTTCAAGAGATTCCATTCGGGATTATTTGCAGTATTTGAAGTTTGATTTTGAAACATAGTTGCTGGTGAATGATTCGTGCTATTCAAAATGAGTCTTTTTGTTCCATTCAAGCTCATATTGCAAGGGAGTATGACAAGATAGAATATGTTAATAAAATCATTTGATAACATTTCTCCATTATTTGTGTTCTAATATGTGTTCTAATATAGGGATTTATGTCTCTTAACTTTTTCCTTATTTTTGGTGATTTTTTACGTATATAAAAGAACAATTTACATCTTGGAATTAATCAATCTTCAGTAATCAATTCTCTATGTTCTTCATATTTTCTGCACTTTGAATTCTAACAGCTATCAACAACCCCCACAAATTTTCTCTCAACAGCAAATCTCCACATCCACTTCTCCAAAAGCTCTTCATTAACCAATGAAAATCTCCTAATTCAGAAACCTCCCAACTACAACGGCTTGCAAACTGTTAGAATAGGAGATTTTTCTATTATTTGTTTCTATATTTATCTTTAATTAGTTACTAATTAGGGTTCGAATTATTGAAAACATATCATGTATTTTTGGAAAGCCAATTGGCATTAACAGTATATATACGAGGTTAATGGTCTGGTGAAGATCAAGTAACCCTTTTCCATTATTCCTTATTTTCAAGTTGGTATCAGAGCCCTTCCTCCATTTTTTTTAAGCCAAAAAAAAAAAAAAAAAACCCTAACCTACCACGCTGGATGGCGGCGGTTGTCGTCGATGTCTTCCGATGAGAGTCGTCAGTGTTCATCTCGACGATTCTTATCGATCTCGCCGATGCTGTCGCTGCTTGTCATTGATTTCGTCGTTGATTGCCCGCCAATGTTAGTTTGTTGTCTTCCAATCGTGAAGGTTCCGTCGCTGCTTGTCGTTGCTCACTCGGCGTCACCTTAGTCGCTGCTAGTTGCTACGTGTCGTAACCCTAGACGAGCCCATCGCAGCTTGTTTGTTGCTGGTTTTCTTCTCTCCTGATGGTTTCCTCTGTTGGTCTTCTTCGTTCTTGATAGTCGCTGCCTTTTGCAGCTTGTTCGTCGCTGGTTCTCTTGTTCCTGCAGGTTTACTATGCTGGTCTTCTTCATTCTTGATAGTCATTGCCGATTGAATTAGAAAAAAAAAAATTTTGCTGCTGCCCAACCTCTCTGTTGCCGCCCGACCATTGTTTCGTGCTGCCCGACCACTCATTGACAACCCTCTGGTATTACATTGCTGATTTGGACTTAGTAGTCTCGGTTTCTCCTGGTACTCTCTTTCTCGGGTGATCCTTTTTATTTTATTTTCTGATCATGTGGCTGAAGGGAAAGTTCTCGTTGTTGATTCAAAATCAATATTGATTAAAGATGAATACCTTTGTGGAAAAAAGAAATTAAAATTTCTTACTGATCTTCCACCCAAACCAGATGATAGTATGTATGATGATTGGATTAGTGAGGATTCTATTGTCATGGGGTGGTTATGGCACAGTCTTGAGCCACAAATTGCGACTACAATGGAATTCTGTGACTCTTCCAAGAAAATTTGGGATTCTCTGGCTGACTCGTTTTCCTAACAAAGTAATGTTTCAAGAGTCTTTGAATTATATGAGCAGATCTTCACCACCAAAAGGAAACTAGTCCCGCTTTACCTCTTTCTCAACCCTCTTTGCAGGAATATCAACACAATCAGGAGGTTCACTTGCAAGTGTACAAGCGGACTCAGGAGAGACCAGTTGTTTCTTATGGCCCATCCAATTTCATCCAATTTGTCTGAAGATCCAACTCCTATCTCTAACGATGATTTTCCCATTGCTTTACGTAGAGGTAGGTGTGCTTGCACCCACCATCCTATTGCTAAATTTGTGTCCTATCATAGTACTTCTCCTTGTTTGCATTCCTTTGTTTGTGCCTTGTCTTCGGTTTCTCTTCCAATCTCGGTCCAAGCTGCATTATCTTCTTCCGGATGGAAGCATGCTATGGATGAGGAAATGCAGGCACTTTATCAAAATCATACCTGCGAGCTGGTACCATTACGTTCTGGAAAGCAAACCATGGGATGTGAAGTATCTTCTAGATGGTTTGGTAGAGAGACTCAAAGCATGCTTTGTTGCTAAAGGTTATACTCAGACTTATGGAGTCGATTATTTGGAGACTTTTTCACCAGTTACTCGTTTGAACTCTGGTTGTATACTTCTCGCTGTAGTTGTGAGTCGCTCTTAGCCTCTTTATCAGCTAGATATTAAAAATTCATTTCTCCATGGTGAGCTTCAAGAGGAAGTTTACATGGAGCAACCCCCTGGCTATGTTGTCCCTGGAAGTGAACACTTAGTTTGCCGATTACAATGTGCTTTATATGGCTTGAAGCAATCTCCACGTGCCTGGTTTGATCGCTTTAGTGATGTTCTGTTGAAGTATGGTTTGAATAGATCTACTTCAGATCATTCTGTTTTCACTCAACACTCTTCTTCTGGTTCCATTATTCTGATTGTGTATATTGACGACATCATTAATTCAGGGGATAATGTCTCAGGTATTGCTAATTTGAAGTCTCATTTAAGTCAAAATTTTCATACTAAAGACTTGGGTGTTCTTCGCTATTTCCTTGGCATAGAAATAGCACGATCTCGGGCAGGACTCACTCTTTCACAACGTAAGTATGCGTTGGATCTTCTTTTTGAAACAGGTTTGCTTGGTTCTCGCCCCGCTGATACTCCTATAGATACCTCTGTCAAACTTGATGCTACTACTGGGGAGCCTTTCTTTGATGTTGGTCATTATCAGCACTTGGTTGGCAAATTGATCTACCTTACTGTTACTCGCCTAGATATTACATATGCTGTGGGTGTCGTAAGTCAATTTATCCATGCTCCTCGATCGTCACATTTTGAGGCAGTATGTCGTATCTTACGTTACTTGAAGGGCGCTCCTGATCGAGGTTTGTTATATCGACCGTCCTCTCTTTCTGTGACTGGTTATAGTGATGCTGACTAGGCTGGGTGTTGTACTGATCGTCACTCTACCTCTGGCTATTGTACTTTTATCGGTGACAATCTTGTCACTTGGCAAAGTAAAAAGCAAAATGTTGTTGCTCATTCTAGTGCCGAAGCCGAATACCGTGCCATGGCTCATATAACCACTGAGATGCTTTGGGTTCGATCACTCTTGCATGATTTTGGTATAAAGGTACCTCAACCGATGTCTATGTTTTGTGATAATCAGTCTGCCATATTCATTGCCAATAACCCTATGTTTCATGAGCGCACGAAATACATTGAAGTTGATTGGCACTTTATTCAGGATTGTTTGAAGATAGGTGATATTTGTACACCATATGTGCGTTCAGAATCCCAGTTGGGCGACATCCTTACCAAGCCTTTGCCTCGATCCTCTTTCCAACATCTATCTACCAAGCTGGGCATGTTT
This sequence comes from Pouteria glomerata, assembly GCA_035590655.1. Lineage (NCBI taxonomy): Eukaryota > Viridiplantae > Streptophyta > Magnoliopsida > Ericales > Sapotaceae > Pouteria > Pouteria glomerata. The sequence goes on from JAVXUM010000001.1 coordinate 25,821,145, forward strand.
GATTTGTGCGCTTCAGCTTGAGGGAGAGTGTTAGAATAGGAGATTTTTCTATTATTTATTTCTATATTTATCTTTAATTAGTTGCTAATTAGGGTTCGAATTATTGGAAACATATCATGTATATATGGAAAGCCAATTGGCATTAACAGTATATATACAAGGTTAATGGTCTGGTGAAGATCAATTAACCCTTTTCCATTATTCCTTATTTTCAAGTTAAACCAAGTTCCAATCTACCAAGTGATAATTATGCTTGCCCCCCCCAGCCCTTCCCAAAAGAAATTCTTTTGAATGCCCTTCAGCTTCTTGCCACTGACCTAAGCATCCTGAGTAGGGATAAGAAGTAAATAGGCAAGTAGGAAAGCACGCTTTCCATCAACGTGACTCTACCCCTCTTGGATAGATAGGCCTTTTTCCACCCCGAAAGTCTTCTTCACTGTACTGTCCCAAACCCTTGCCTCCTTAAACTTGGCTCCCAAAGGAAGCGCCAAATATGTGGACATTAGAAAGCAAACACCACACCCCAAAATAGCTTCTAGTCTACTTATCTCCTGCACATCACCTGGTGGGACAAGCTCCAACTACACTAGGTTTATGAATACAACATAAGAAAGACAATCATGATTTGTTGTTCACATCAATGGCATCATCGTATGTTATTACTTGACAGGTGAGAAATCAAAAGATTAATAGCCACTAATCAAAAGATTGAACCTTATATGACTACATTAGACATACAGTCACTAAAAGGTAAAAAATACTTCCAAAAGTTTAGGTCATTGCTATTACCACCCTTTTGCAAGGCCTTGCAGTTTGTCTCTCTCTCTCTCTCTCATATACTGATAAGAGGAAGAGTAATGCAAAATAGCTCAACTCAACAAAGTCTAATCACATTGTCCCAACATGAACGATCTACCAGCTTAAGACAATTTTGTTACTGCAGGAACAAGGAAAAATGGCTAGCAAGGATTCATTTGGGTCCAGAACTTAATATGCATGAGTGCCCTTGCATGCTCAACAACCAAGGTTCCCAAAATTAGGATCCTACACTGGATCATTGTACGGGTTTATAGGATTGGATCATATGATTGAATCAAGCAGTACAAGGTCCAACCGAAAAGGGAAAAACTTGCATAATATTTTCTTATGAATAGAATTTATTAAACGCATAAAAAAAAAAAAAAAAAAAAGTTAGAAGTTTGACAAAAGAAAAATACACTAAATAAGTATAAAAATATATAACAAGAAGTTAAAAAAAATAAGTTTTCACGTCATATAAAAAGGAGTAATGGAGAAGATGAGATTTGTAATAGAACATTTTACACTCTATAGTAGTAGTAAATAGGGCCAAAGTGGTAAGAGGATAATAGAAAAAGGAAAAACAAAACAAAACAAAATGTGTTGAATGAGTATTTTTTCAGTTTACTAATTAATTGCTAAAAATGATAGGAAGAAGATGAAGAAACAATAACAAAAAAAGAAGAAAAAAAAATTAAGTTATTTGATCATTTCAATTAGTCAAAGAAACAAAAACAAAAAAATGTAGCGATCTACTATTCAAGGAGAGAAAGAGGATGTTCCTCTATGTTTATTTAAGAAATTGTAGATGATCGAAATTAGAGATAAGATGTTTAAATTGAATTTACAAACTCCCTAATTTCTATGAAATGAGTCTCGTCCCGCAAATTTAAATCACGTCGGACACTTAAAAATACTAATTTGAACACTAGCATGCTTCTAGAATTACCTAGGACGTTCAAAATTTTGATATGGTGTTTTGGACTTCCAGAATGTCCTAGAATGATTTGAAGTGTTCTAGAGGATTCTAGAATTTTCTAGAAGTCACTAGGCCCACTCTGGTTTTTCTAAATTATTCTAGAACTTAGTAGGATTTCTAGGGAATTGTCTTAAAAATTCTAAAAAGTTGCAAATATTGTAGAGAATTGTATAATTCTCTATAATGTGTAAGTCTTCTAAATATCTGAGATATTATGGTGGTAGATTCTTTGGGCATAATCCCCACTATTGGATTACATCAACCCCACCGTCCATTGAGGAGGCGGAATAGTATAAATTGCGTAGTGTGCGCTCATTTATAAGTATCGAGGTTCCAAGCATTCAAGCAAATTAGTAGAGTGTTTTTCAGAAACCCTCTTGTTTATCTATCTCACTTGCTTCCTTCGTAAGTGTTTTGCTTAACGACTGACTTAGCGCGACAACAAATGCTCAAGCGTTTTAAGTGCTGATGGGTCAAGGTCGAGAATTCTAAGCCCGTGACAAATGTTACAATATATAAATAGCAATTGCTTTATTTGGTTTAATATGAGATAATTTTAATTGATTTTGGCAACATATAAAATATGTATATATATGTATAGGCCAATTACCTCACAATCCCTACAACCAAAAAAAAAACAAAACAAAAAAAATAAATAAATAATAAATTCCCTTGCAAGCTCATAAGAGGACTAAACACCATAATTAATCCTTACTGTCAGTTCCTAATGCCATGACGAGCTCATGGTCAGCCCCAGAACAAAGTGCCCCCATACTTCAATGCCCCCACATGGATATTTGCATGATATAATAAGTAACACTCATGAAAACTCACCTAGAAGATCCATCCAAATACAACATTTGGGTTCATCATTCATACTCATAGGTTATTATTAGATTGTTACCCACAATCTCACCTAAAAATCTACGCTACTAGGGAGGATGACAATTTTATTATATTAATTTATTTTCTCTCAACGTGTCCCCTCACACATGACCGAATTGAATTTTTTTGAAGGGACAAACATGTGAAACTATTGATTTGTTTGGGTGACAGTGAAATTTAAATTCAGAACCTTTGCTCGCTCTAATACTATATTAGATATTGTTAATCACTACCTCACCTAAAAGTTGAAGCTATAAGGGAGGGTGGAAACTTTATTATTTTTATTGATTTATTCTCTCAACAATTACAAATATTGTAGGCTTCCCCACACACTAATTGTTCCAATTTCAGACCTCCATTTAGTACATTGTGCTAACCCTAAGATTTATAATGAAATTATAATATTGATTTTGATGATAACAAGGCAAATGTAGCAATTGATGTGAAAATTTTCATTAACTACAGATTGATTATTTGATGATATACTAATCTTAGTTGAAGGTTTTGAAAGGTTAACTCTGTCAGGTCAACGTGTCAACACCTGAAGAAAAAGTGTCGACACCAGAGCAAAATAAAAATCTGGATTTGAATCTATTTTTGCAAGTGCCGACACTGAGCCAAGAAAGTGACCACACCTAAAAGTTCAGAATAATCCAAATTGAATATATCAGGTGAAGCGTTAACATTACCGCACATCAGCAGATTTGTGGAGAAAAATCAGTTCAGCAAATTAAGGGATTGATGACCCAAATCATGCAACAACTAGAAGGTTTTTGGAAACCATAAAAATCAAGCAATGACTAGTATTTTCATCTATAAAATTGAAGATCTAGACTCACTGAAGACAAAGAGCTTGAATTTTTGCACACTCTAGCCAATCTACATCTTTTGTTCTTCATCTGTGAAACAACTCTTTGAGAGAGCATTGTTCTTCATTTTACCTGATTGAGAGTGAAAGGATTGGGGTATACTCTTATAGATAATAAAAAAAACACTTGGGAGAAGTTTTGATTGTTCTGGGGCAAAAAAAACACTTGGATTAAAGTTTGGAGTGTTCTTGTGAGGAAAAACACTTAAGAAGGTTGCTAGCACCTGGAAAGCTAGACGATTGTAATCTTCGTTGAGAAGTTAGTGAAAATACTCAAGGGAGGAGCGGCCTTGGGGAGTGGGTGCGGGTTCAAGCGAATCACTAATGTATCTCCGTGTTTGTTTCTCTCTTCCCTAACTCTTTAAATTCTGTCTTGTAGTTGTTTAATTGCTTATCATTCAAATTGAAATTTATATTGATTTTAGATTTCATAAATAATTAAAACCCAATTCCCCCCCCCCCCCCTTCTCTTTTTGGGGTTGTTATCTGGGCAACACATTGAATTATTCCTACATCTACGGGAAAAGCTAGTTGCAGCAAGCACCCTCAATCAAATGCACCAAAACATGTTGATCCAAGCAAGTCTCATCTAACTGCGAAGTAATAAGATTAAACTATTGTCATCACTAAACAGAACACAACATCCCCACCTTGTGCATGGCATCAGAAATGTGTGCTACTGGATATATACAGCACCAATAAACCACAACAACATGAAAAACATCAAAATAAGTGTCAAATATGAACATGCACACCAAAACACGTCCACATAAAAACTGAAAACATAAAACTAATCCAAAATGTGAAATACGCAACTTCAAGGTTAGTATTGTAAACTAGAAGAACGTTAACTGAAAAACTTAACACACTCAAATGGGTTATTACTATTTAGTATTTATACACATACAATAAATACTATACAAGAAACCTAAACTAGGTACATATCTCCTAGATACATAAATACTAGATACAGTAGGTACATATATATACATTAACATACATTAACACTCCCCATCAAGCTGGAACATATATGTCATATGTTCCAAACTTGTTACAAATAAAACTTACTCTAAATCCCCCAAGAGCTTTGGTAAACAAATCAGTGAATTGATCTTCAAACTTCACATAACTAGTTTTGATCACATTATGTAAAATCTTCTCTCTAATAAAATGGTAGTGGCCTCAATATGTTTAGTCCTCTCATGGAATACGGGATTAGAGGCAATATGAATCGCAGCCTGATTATCACATAGTAGCTCCATAGGCTGTGAGTAACAAACTCTTAATTCGTTTAACATGTTTTGTACCCAGATTAACTCGCAAGATAGGTATGCCATGGCTTTATACTCTGACTCAGCACTTGACTATGCTACTATAATATGCTTTTTACTCTTCCAAGATAGCAAATTTGCCCCAACATAGATACAATACCCAATCATAGATCATCTATCTAATGGTGGCCCAGCTCAATCTGCATCGGTGTACCCATAAACTAATGTGCGTCCATTGTCTTTATACAATAAGCCTTTACCTGGTGCACCTTTCAAGTATCTCAAAATTCAGACAACAGCACTACGAGGTGATTCTAGGAACTGACTAATCACACTCGTGGCAAAGGATATATCAAGTCTGGTAACTGTCAAGTAGTTTAACTTCCCAACTAACTTCCGATACTAAATGGGATCATGTAACAACTCTCCCTAATCAGCAACCAACTTGATATTTGGATCTATTGAAGTGTCCACAGGTTTAGAACCTAACATACATGTTTCGATCAATAAATCAAGAATATACTTTCTTTAAGAGAGAGAAATACCCATAGGTGACCTAGCAACCTCAATTCACAAGTATTTCAATGGTCCCAAATCCTCGTTGCTAAACTTACTTTGAAGGAACAATTTTAGATCAGCAATACTATGTGAATCATCACCTGTGATAACAATGTCATCTACTTACACAACGAGCCAAATCCGTCCTTAAGAAGAATGACAATAAAAGATTGAATGATCAACTCCACAATGAACTACGCCCAATTCAGTGACAACAGTGCTGAATCGACCAAACCATGCCTGAAGAGACTATTTCAGGCCTTACCATGATTTCTTCAGTTTGCAAACTAACCCAGACTCATCCTGAGCAACAAACCCAAGAGGTTGCTCCATGTAGACTTCTTCAGCAAAATCACCATGTAGAAGGCATTTTTCACATCAAGTTGGTATAGAGACCAATGATGAACTGCAGCTAGAGAGATATTATGACGAACAGAGGTAATCTTAGCAACAGGAGAAAAGGTCTCAGAGAAATTCAAACCATAAACTTGAGTATACCCCTTTGTGACCAAATGTGCCTTTAACCTGTCTATCGTACCATCAAGATGAACCTTGACTTATTAGAAGAAAGAGCAACAAGATCCCAAGTATCATTAGTTCGAAGAGCAGACATCTCATCTTTCATAGCAGAATGCCACCAAGGGTGAGAAAGGGCCTCAAAAATATTTTTAAAAATAGAAACAATGGATTCAAATGTAACAAATAAACGATATGAAGGTGATAGTGCATCATAAGACACAAAACTAGAGATAGGATGAGAAGTATAAGAATGTTTACTCTTCTGAAGAACAATAGGAACATCTAAATCACTTGCAAGAGCAGGCGGCATAGGAGGAGCTAGTGGCAGAGCACAAGAAGCACGAAGTGGAGTAGTCACTACTTGATGCCGACTGTATACCAACAAATCAAGACGAGACAAACAACCAGATGGACTCAGAAGAGCATGGAGACTGGCTGAAATAGACTCAAGTGGGATAAGGGGGAAAGGAAGACTCTCATTAAGGATAGGTTGAGATTGAGGCTAGGAGAATAATCCGGTGGACTCAAAGAAAGTGACATTTGCACAAACAAAAGATCGGTTAAGAAAAGGATTATAACAGAGGTAACCCTTCTGTAACCTAGAATACCCTAAAAAGATGCATTTATGAGTACGAGCATCTAATTTATTAATTACACCCAAAAATCAGAGGTAGAAGAGCAAACAAAAATTTATTAGCGAACAACACAGAATGAGGAGTTAATCCTTTGAGAACAGAAGAGGGCATGCAATTGATTAAATAGCATGCAGTTAAAACAGCATTACTCCAGAAGATTTTGGGAACATTCATTTGAAAAAGTAGATAACGAGATGTTTCAATAAGTTGCAAATTCTTTCTTTCAGCAACTCGTTTTTGTTGTGGTGTACGAGAACAAGAAGACAGATGAAGCATACCAAAAGAAGTCATGAAATTAACAAAAGATTTTAAAAAATATTCTTTTATATTATCACTACGAAGAATTCGTATAGGTACATCAAATTGGGTTTTAATTTTAGCACAGAAAGCTTGAAAAATAGAAAACAATTCAAAACGATTTTTTATCAAATAAATCCATGTAATTCTTGAGAAATCGTCCACAGAAGTGACAAAATACTGAAACCCTAATTTTGAAATAACTCGACTAGGACCCCAAACATCCGAATGAACTAACGAAAATGAACTCGATGACCTTTTATTGACTCAGGAAGCAAAAAGCACACGATGATACTTCCCAACTGACAAGACTAACAATTTAAAGACTGTAAATGATATAAATTAGGAACCATATATTTTAGCCTATCTAAAGATGGATGACCAAGACGACAATTAATGTAAGCTGAATCTTACACAAGTGAAGTAACCAAGGTTGAAATACTCCAAACACCGTTGGAGCCAAGATTTCTT
>JAVXUM010000001.1:25828525-25842643 GCA_035590655.1 Pouteria glomerata
GGACTTGCTGCCACCAAGAAGAAGCATAGCCCTTCAACTTTATGGCCACCAACTTCACCTTCTTATTTTCTGGAAAGTCAAGGAACTCAAAGATTCTTTCCGCTTCATTTAACCAATCTAGGACTTCATCTGGTTGTTCTTCACCACTAAAGTCAAGGACTTCTATCTTGATGCGTGAATCTTGGTCACGTGCATGATTATACCTTGGTTGTCTCCCAAAAGGAGCTGCATTTCTTTCCTCATCTGAAGATTCATCTAGTAACGGTCGAATTGGTTTGATATTAGGCTGATTCCTCGCATTTCTTTGCTGATTGTAGACTGAATCTCCCCTTTGCTCCATGTTAGGAGGATGAGTAACACCTAATAAACCAGCCTGCTCTAATCTAGAGCATAACTGGGCTAGTTGTTGCTGCAGATTTTGAAATTCCTCCCTGGTAACTCCTTCAACAGCTCTATTATCACCTTGTCCAGCCATTAATCTGCTGTGATAATAGATCTTTGTAGGCTCTGATACCACTTAATGTATGCTGAATCTTACACAAGTGAAGTAACCAAGGTTGAAATACTCCAAACACCGTTGGAGCCAAGATTTCTTTAAGAAAATCTGGAAAGAAAGAACTTGAAGAGAGCTCTATAAAAACTTTCGATACTATTGAAGATAAAAACTGCCTACAAAGTTACATCCTTTGCTCTATTTATAGTAGACAATGACTTCTTGGCAATAGTAATGACTCTTCGAATACCTCAACTTTAAATTAATCTAGGAAAACTAATAGACTTCTTGGATTGACCAAGTTTTAAAACATAATTAATTTGGAACAATGGTTTTGCATAAAACTAGACAATGACTCTTCAACTAAAACCATAAAACTAGACAATGACTCTTCGACTAAGATTAATAATTAATTTGCATCAATAATGAATTTCTAAAAGGGAAGCCATTGCTTTGCAGGACAAGCTTTAGGTACCTCAGTATTAAGATAGTAGACTCCTTCAGCTTCATACCCTCAGTTACTCTTCTACCTTATCGTCATATCCTAAATAACAACAGAATTAGAAAAGGAGGTCACTGAACAATTATGGAGCTTGGTAAGTTGACTAACAGACATAAGATTAAAAGGAAAAGAAAGAATATAAAATACTAATGCTAGAAAAATAAAAAGAGAAGAAATGATTGTACCAACACTATTGACAAAGGTAGTTGACCCATTGGCTAAAGTAACTGCTGGGAGAGACGTAGAATATTAAATACCAAAAAACAATGAAGATGTTCCACAGATATGATTGGAAGCACCAGAGCCTATAATCTAAGAGAGAGGAGAATCTGTAGAGAAACATGCAATGGAATTACCTTGTTGAGCAAAAGAAGAGGAAGGAAGAGATGCCTGATGAGCTGTCTGATACTGTAGGAATTGAATACTCTTCTTCAGAAAGAGTTACAGTTTGTGCATGCTTATTAGTAGAAGAATCTGAAGAGGCTATATGTGCCACTTACGGGGGTTTCCCAATCAAATCCAACACTGAAGTCACTCTTGAAAATTTGAAGAAACTAGTGGTGAAGAACAGAAACCAGATAACTGAGTAGCAGAAGTCAGACGGGCGATAGACTTCCGAAAAACAAGCCCAAAACAGTCGACAAAGACTTGGACAGGTAAAAAAAACTTGTGGTCTATCGAAAATGTGCCCAAAAACAAAAGATGAACACCGCCACAAAGCTCACCGAAAGAGAACAACCACGCCAAAGAAAAAGTAAAAAGAACATATGGGACACGCACACTCATGCGCCGATGAGAGTGTTATGAATGGGGTTCACGCACTGGCAACTAGACAGCTCGTGTGGGCCTATGGTTGACTTTTCGATAGGGGACTTCGACGGTTGGGTTCGTCGGCGGCAGGCAACTTCACTGGTATACACCTCGTGACCAACGAAACAACAAAATAGCATAGGTTGTTCTTGACTGGAGTCGAACACTAAGACTCAACTGGCAATCATCAAACGAGGCTTCGACTAGAGTCGAATGAACATCAACTGGGCTTTGCTTCAAGCGATGACACAGCCAGCGACTGAGGACAACGGCACCAACAATGATTGCTAATGATTGAACTTTTGATTGAACTGGTGATAACTCTAGCAACGACTAAGGACAACATTGACAGCGACAACCACTGGGTTTTTTTTTTTTTAATTATTATTCCAGGATCGTTGCCTATATGGATTTAAAGGAGAATATGGCATTTAATAAATTTGATTGGCGTCGTCAAATCCATATAACCGACCCCACCTAGTGGGAAAAGATTTAGTTTGGTTTGGTTTGGTTTGGTTTGGTTTGGTTTATTATTCTAGGATCGTTATTGCTCTAACACCATTTAAACTAGAAGAGCATTGACTAAAAGGCTTGACACACCCAAATGGGTTGTCACTACTTGGTATTTATACGCATACAATATACATATACAATAAACACTATACAAGGAACCTAGACTAGGTATATATCCCCTACATGCATAAACACTAGAGACACTACGTATATGAATATACATTAACATACATTAACAAGTACCAAAGTAAGTTTCCATGCGATGCAAATTCAAAATGCATGTTACTTTCCTCATTTAGAGAAAGAGTTAAATCTCAATGGTCAACTAGCTCAAGGTACAACATGCTGCATCTAACACAAGATCCTACAATCTCATCTTTTGATCTAACACATGATCCTAAAATCTCATCTTTTAATTGCTATTAAATGGATAGCAATCACTACCTAGTGCATGTTCCTTATCCTTTTCTCTATTTTTTCCCCTCTTGCAAGGAGGTAGACACGCTTACAAGAGCTTATCAATTTATAGGATACCATGTAGAACTCAGAAGAAGTTCAGCACATTCATTCACTTACCTATACAAAAAAATAAAAGAGTATTCATCAATTTAATAGCAAAGTCACAGTTGGAAACCACAAGAGCTTCTTGGTTGATACAATATCATAGGATCTAATCAAACTACTCCAAGTTCCAATCTGCAGCAGTCCCTGTAGTCCTGGTGCAATGGGACTATCCACGACACATTTAACTAGCTGGCACTATCCACGATACATTTAAGTACCTTGCTCATATTTATAACCAGCATCATGGCTATAAGGATTAAAGTCGAAGATTTAAAAGACTTTATTAGAACAAGAAGAAAAGTCTATATTTTGCAATACAGCCTGCATTATGTAGTAGTTTTTCATCCATAAAGGCGTTTGGTGTTTCTAACTCAAATCACATTTTTTGGAGGCAAATAGTATCATCTTGGGAAACTTTTTGACTTTTAGCGTCAAAATGGTGGATTTTAAAACGGTGGGAACGGATTTTTGAGTCCGTTCCCACTGATTTGTGTAACTTTTTTTTACTTTTGCGTCACAATGTTAGAGTGAGAATCCATGGGAACAGATTTTTGAGTTTATTCCCACAGATTTATGTCAGAACTTTTTGAAAATTGTTGAAAGGTTTTTGGGATTTGTAGAAAAATTATTAAGATTTGTAAAAATGTTATTGGGATTTGTAAAAATTTATTGAGAGATGTAAATATATATATAGAGATTTATAGAAATTTCAAGAAGTACGACGTGAACAAAATGTGTTAGAAAGTTTTAGAGATTTTTAAAGGTTTTCAAAGATTTTTTTTAGTTTTTATCAAACCAAACGTAGCCAAAATGTCATGTTAACCAAACATAAAATAGCATAACCCAACCTCCCGGGGAACCAAAAAGAAAAAAGGAAAGGTAACAATATTAGATAATTAGGATCATATATGAGTAGATCTTTCTTCTAACTCTATTGAGTGCTAATTTGTACATATTTTGAAACCATTATACCCAAAATGAAATAAACAAAAAATACAGTCATTACCAGAAAAATGCAACATTTGAAGTAAGTATCATGAGCTACTTTAACTGATTAAAAATAAAATAAAATGTGCTACTTTCAAAATAAATTAATTAGAGGCTACTGCTTACCATCTCTATGACCTTCCTCAGCAAAAGACCACCAAATGAATGTCCACATGAAACAACCACAGCATCTTCAAGGAATGCACCACTGAAGAATGAACAATACATCGAGATCGAGACAGAGATAAGAAGAAAAAGGGAGTGGGAGAGATAATTAGGTCCATATCAATCCCTAAAGTGAAACAAAATAAGCTTGTTGTCACGAAAAGAATTAATTTAAGGAAACAACTAGTAAAATATTGAGAACTGCTCCCTAACCAATCCTTAGAATATTCTTATGAAGAAAACTTTTCCTCAACCCAGAGAAAATATTCCTTTCAAACGAAAATTTTCACAAACTGTGGGATGTGCTAGACCCTTTCAAAGCTACTTCTTAGACTTATGAGCCAGCCATTAAGATGCAATGTCAATAACTATTTCATTCTTCATTTCCTAATAGAACCAAAATCAGGCACACAATGAGTAGTAAGAGCTCTAAAACACATCAATTAAAATCCTAAACAATGGGTTTTGTGGTGGACGATGGCTGCAAAAGCCAGTAAAGTTCAGACTAATAAGTTCAATTTAGAATGTGTAGTATTTGGGAAATTTAGTAATTAAAACACTTAAACATATCAAACACATGTAAATTATTTGAACATTATATAAATATAACATATAAAACAAAAATACATAATATATCAAAAGCAAAATACAAAAATCTGGCCGGTGAGCATAAGAGGTGTGTAATCGCTATCCTAAAGTCATGCCTCCACACAAGAAGGTGAGAGGACATCAACTCCAAGATTCAACCCATTGTGCTCAAAGCTACTCCCCTCGGAAGACCCAACTACCAAGATAAATTGAGTACTTCCAGTCTCAGGGCTTCCATAAAACAACTGCTGTAAGGAAGGAGGGAGTTAATTTGTTATCTGTAAAACACTTGCGAGGAGACCTATATACAAATGAAGTTTCTATTCAGAAAAGTCATGACAACTCTTCATGACAAAACTATTCATATAAGCCTCTTCAAATAGATATGGCACCTATTCATAAAATGAAGTTTTGAAACTAAAATTAAATTAATTTACCAAAAATCCCCCAAAAAGTTTCAAAATTTCAAGGTTGAACTAAGAGAATATACACATGTATCTTTCGAACTTAAACCTCAACTAGGTTCCATTTGCTTTGACGAAAAATAGTTTCCTGAAAAATATTTTACATATCTTTTGTTGTTTGGTGGTTAGTTATGAAGCATGGACACTTCAAACTAGGTATCATATCTACACTCAAAGCATATCAGACACAAATACTGCTCAAACACACCAAAAGACATGTTGAATACTCTGCTTGGTGTATCAGATATTTTATCATTATTTTCTTTAAATATATGATTTAGAAAAACTTAGATTTAATTAGGCCAAACCTCTCAAATTTTAACTTCAATCTCATATTTTGTTATGCTGCATATGTTCAGTCTATGAATTGAATTATTAAATAGTTTTCTTGTGGATATTACATTCATATATATAACAACAAAAATATATATATATTTTTTTTTGTGGTCATATTCTTACTGTGTCTATATCCTCATTTTTTCAAAATCACCGTATCCATATCTATATCTCACATTCATACCCACATTTCTTAAGTTATAAGAGAACAAGTAAAACATTTTTGGAAGTAAAATAGCTTTCACCAACCGGACCTCAAAGATTGACTAACATTTTAAATTTCCATAAGTTATTGTAGCATGTTGAAACTTAAGTCATTCGACATTTTCAAGCATAAATATTTTTGTCATATTTGTGAGCAATAAAGCTGAAAACCACATCTCTGTCTATGAAAAAATTTTCTTCAGCATTCTTGTTGCCTCCTCCAATGTGATTTCATACGTGGAAACCCCACTGGACTCCATTGGAGAAAATGCTTCTACTGCCTCCATTGTTGCCTTCTGAATATCCTCGGAGTCTGCCAAAACCAGAAGAGACAACCTCGAACAAGAGTCGGTGAAAATGAACAAGCCAACCTGCCTCTCGATGCAATCGCCGCAATGTCATGAGTTCTCACTTCCATCTTTGTAGTTGAGAATATCAGCAGTTGGCTTGCTCACCTCACAGACCCACCTAGATTCAATAAGTTTAGATTATTGGTGGAGATCATTGATTTTCTTAGGTTTAACTCAGTTTATTGAATTGTTTATAATTGGGTTGTTTTTAGATGGAATTTTTGTCAATGAAATATCAAGTACCTTGACCTTCCAAATCTTTGTGGTGATTAGCCTAAAACTCCTTCCAAAAATGTTTTCAATATGCGAACCAAACACGGGAAAATGAAAGAAAAAACTAAATTCATTTAAAAAAAAATAAATGAAAATATTTTCCTAAGAAAAATGATTTACACTAAAACAAATGGAGCCTAGCGTTAGTTGTCTCCGTCTGAAAAATCATTTAAGTATATCTTGTGAAAAAAATAAACAAATAAAACTCTATAAATAATAAAGTTGCACCTCTCCCTAATAGCTTACGCTTAGGTGAGATGGTAGCTAACACTTTAATATGGTATCAATACAGCTAAAGGCCCTGAGTCCAAATCTCACCACCATCCAAATAAATCAATAGTTTCACGTCTTTTGCCCCATCAAAGTCAATTCATCTACACATGAGGGAACATATTGAGAGAAAATAACTCGAGCAAATAACTCAATAACACTTCAACATCTTGAATTAGACCTTTAGAGCTGGAGTTTAACATGTCACTCACAAAGTATAGGTTCATAGGACGATAAAGCACTACTAAGATGAAATTAATATATTTTTGTACTCCAGCCTAGAACACACCAAAAAAACTTGCCAAAAAACTCTAAGCCTAAAAACTTTTTTTTTAAAATTCAATATCATAGTGTGTGCTTTAAAACTTCCTAACCCCAAAATAAAAAGAAAAAAAAAGAAATGATATATTTTTTTTTATAGGTAATCAAAATTTTATAAAAGTATCAAGAAGATACAAAAGGGACGTAATGGTTAGTTACAACTGTAGGGTATCTACAAAACTCAAAAGGAGAAAAAACTTCGACTCTTTGTCCCCCTCTCGCCAACTAAAATAAAAAACAATAGAATATTGTTTCTTATAAAAAAAAATAATAATAAGGAGGGATATTCTAATGAAGAATACTATTATACCGAAAGTAAACACTTAAATACTTGCCAAATTTTGGAAGCAGGGTTAAACCATATGTTAATAGCCTAAACAAGAGACAAAACTCCGCAAGAAGACCAATGGTAAGCCTATGATAATCAAGGGCTTTACAGGACAAGAGGGGCTACCTAAAGTTAAAGAGAAACCACCGCTTTCATCAAAGGTTATGGATTCGAGTCATCCCAACTCCTTCCCCTAACAAATAATATTTAGTTATCAAAAACAAAATATATCAAAAAGCTTTAGGAGTCTCAAATAGAACACTTGTTACAAGAATTGTTCTCTCTGAATATTGACCTACTTTACTTGGACTTTTCTATTTTTCCCTGTTAGAAGTTGTCACACATCGGTCCATTAGAAAAGTTACTTGTCACATATAACTAATGGACTTTCCTTACCTTAACACCTACATTTGAAGGTTGAAACTCCTAATCTTATGTGTTGTCGGGCTTCTTTACATAGTATCAGAGTAGATTTTCAATTGGGCCTCATTACAATCCACCCTAAGCCTATGTCCATGCGGGCCAGCATGAGGAAGACTATTAGAAGTTATCCCTCATTGACCCATTAGAAAAGTTACTTGTCCCATATAAGAGATAGACTTCTCTCACCTTAACACTTAAATTTTAAGGTTGAGGCCCGCCGGGCTTCTTTACACTCCCAATGTACCCATGTCCTCTGGATATTACAACGGTAAGAGTATGGTATATGCGTTTGGCAACTATACCCAAATTGAACACTTGGATCATCTAATTTTTACATTTCTTAAAAATGTAACAACACTCGTTTAATACTAAAGAAAATGTTGTACTCTTTCATACATGTAGAATATTAGAATCTCATTTTTTCTTCAAATTTCAAGTACATTTCTAAGGCTCTATTTAGTTTGCTATAAACTACTGAAAATATCTGAAAACCTCTAAAAGTTATTCACTTTTTATCTCACTACACGAATTATAAACCCACAACTTATCTTATTTTATCTCACTTTATCTCATATTTTATTACTTCAAGCACACCCTACTTAATAACCATTTTTTATGTCAATATATTGCACAATATACACTATATTCAAATGTTCACAACGTATCCACGTATCCTACCTTGGACCCATATCCTAGTATCTTAACAATAACGTTTTGGGAAGTCTGACACCAGGAGACATACCCACACCTAGAAACCTTTACCCAAGTCCAAAAAACATAGGTATTGACCACCTGAATATTTTTAGATCACAAGTTACTTGTACACGGAAACCATAGTGCCTAGCCTGTTGGCAATAAAGACTAGCTCATAAACCAAGTCCATACTTGGAATATTGCTGACCAAATCCAGTTTGACTTTTGAAAACCACAACTGCCCCTTGTATTACCCCCCGCCCCCCAAGAAAAAAGCAAAAAAATAAATAAATAAATACAAAACAGATTTAAGCAATGACCCAAATTTTCTTTTTATTACACAGTTCCCAATGAATGGGACACTAAATTGGTTTCTCCAATTCTAACTTGCTCTAGGAAGAATTGTTACACAACAAAAAGAAAGAAAAGAAACAAAAGCAATAGAAAGGAACTTTTAACTCACGATAAAGGATCTGAAAGAACGCTTCTCAAGGAAATTTCCTTATTCAAATTGTTTTGAGCTACCTGTATTACAAAGTGTATAACTATTGTTATAAACGCAAGTTAAGAATGGGACAGAATAAGACAAAAATAAATAGTTCAAACTTCAAATAGACAGATAGATAGTTAACAGAGACAGACCGATCCACTAATGAAGAGATTTCTAACAGATTACCCAGTAGGAACAATTCTTTCAAATTAAATACATGAGTATCTCATTAGACTAAAACTGCATGACAATGGAAAATTTTGCAACATCTCTGAACAAGAAAACTGTGGAGCATAAGAGCAACAAGCACAATTTCCTGAATAAAGATTCCATTCTCTGAACATCAAGAATGGACACTTACCAAAAAGTAAAATGAAAAATAAAAAAGAACGGAAGGTCACCATAAAATTGAAATTCAGAATGCAATTATTTACCCAAAAAAAAAAATGGAATAAACTCCTCAAGTAGCTTATCATAATCATTTTTGCTCAAAACAGAAAGCTAGTTAAAATATCATGGAACTGCTAGCTGAAGCTCTCTGTCTTGCTGAGTCCAATTCCAATGATATAAAAAATTGAGAGAGGGAAACATAAATATAGAAATGCTTAGATGTGTGTGCACACATGTGCATGTGGAATAATACTAACTTTATTCTTGTTTTGAATACAAAAAGCCAAAATTTCATTTTGATAAATGACATGGTAGGCAAGTATCACGGAGCAATAAGAAAAAGAAATTACATTGCTGGTTAATTCACAAATTGAAGTTGCTGCGAAAGTGGAAGATGCAAGAATCAGAGTAAACAAACAAAGCAAAACTCAGAATTGTATTGAAGCTTAATTATTGTTATTACAAATACTATCATTTTCTTTGAAAATGAATTTTTATTTTTTATATTTGGGCCCCGAATAAATTCCAAAATTACATAACAATAACCAAACCAAACCAAAACAAGCCTTTTCCCACTAGGTGGGGTCAGCTATATGGATTTGACGACACCAATCAAATCTATTGAGGGCCATATCCTCCATTAAATCATGTAGTTGGTCATGTTTAAAATACATAACAATCCTTGAAAAAAATTTTGAATGTTACATTTTAACCCCAATTGTATCCTTCTCGTATCCCTATGGTATCCCTCACATGTCCCTCCTTTGTTCTACAGAAAAAAAAATAAATAAATAAAATAATTAGACACGCCAACTGACGTAGCTGATACTATCCCGTCGTGTTCGTATCTGGTGTAGATACAATACGAGTGTAGCACCTATTTTGGAGTGTTCGTGCTTCTTAGTATTATTAGGAGGCACACTAAACAATTATATATATATACACCTAACAAAGAGAACGATAGCATTTTTTAAGGCAAAACCAATTGATTAAAACACCTTGTGAAACACGAACACTTTAAAATAGGTGCCATATCAATATTTGGCAAATCTATGTTCAGTGTGTATTAGAGATGTTTCATCGTCAGACATGTCAAAATACCTAACAAAAGCCCCACATTCGAAGAAAAACATATCAACTAGAACAATTATTTTATCTTTTTGTTTCGCCCAAATAAGGTTTAGATGTGCTTAGGCTTGAGCCAAAACACTTAAAATCATAAAATATTGAGTCAGTATTGAAATATTAAATAATTGTCCTCGAGAATGTTATAAAAATATAAAAAATAAAAATATATAAAAATTATATTTTTGTTTGTATCTCTACCAAGTTCATATCCTCATTTTTCAAAACGAGTCGGTATCTATATAATATCAACCAACCTCAATAAATGGATTAGGCATAACCACATGAGATGATAATTTTATGGGAAAGGCACACGAATATATGGAGATTATAACTAGTTGATTTTGCACCCACAAACTTCCACATTCTTTTGCTTCACAATATGTTTTGGTTTGATAATTCATTGGTTTCATCATCCTAACCATTCCCCTACCCAAAACCCCTTTTTTTTTTCTTTTTTACATTCCAAATTTTAAAGTATTTAAATTTTCTATGATCACGTAATTGTTTCTCAACTACTTCATTAGGCACATGTAGCTAGCATTAGGTTGGGACCAAATGCATAAAATATAAGAAAAATGAAGGATGATATCATCCTACTATCAAAAATTGAAGGAATTACTTTCATATATACAGAAAGGAATTACACCATGATATTTATACACCTAACCTTCCCTAATCAGCAGCAATCATCTCCCTGGAATCAAGGAAACTAATTCCTATAATTTGCAGCTGTAATCTCCCTAGAATCAAGAGATCTAATTCCTACAAATCAGCAATCAAAATCCTAAAAATATGGAATCAAATAACTGTACATCTAATTTAAATCGTAATCTTCCTAAAGTTGATAATTATCTATACATATTTGTTTCCAAATATACATGAATTACCTACACTCCCCCTCAAGCTGGGAATATATATTAATCATTCCCAGCTTGTTTACTAGACTTTCGAAGGTTGGTTTATGCAAGCTTTTTGTTAGAACATCAGTTGTCTATTCTTTGGTTGGTATGTATTTTAAGCTGACCCTTCCACCATCTATCTTCTCTTTGATGAAATACCGATCAACCCCAACATGTTTAATACGATCATGATGGACTGGATTCTGTGCTATGCTTACAGCTGCCTTATTATTGCAGTATATTCTCATAGGTACATAGTTAGGCATCCTTAATACACTCAACAATCTCTCTAGCCAAATTCCTTCACAAATTTCATGAGCCAAAACTCGAAATTCAGCTTCTGCACTACTTATAGCCACTACAGGCTGTTTTTTACTTCTCCAAGTCACCAAATTTCCCCAAAGATAGGTACAATAACCTAAGGTGGACCTTCTATCAATTGAGGAACTTTCCCAGTCAGCATCCGTATAAATTTCCACCATTCTTTGACTTCCCTTCTTAAAAAACAACCCTTTACCAGGTGTGTTCTTCAAATACTTGAGAATTCTAAACACAGCTTCAAAATGTGTCCTTTTTGGTGAGTGCATGAATTGACTTACCAAGCTAACAGAAAATGAGATATCTGGTCGAGTATGAGACAGATATATTAACTTCCCCACCAGCTTTTGGTATTTTTCCTTGTTGATTTCCTCACCTCCTTCAAGTTCAAACTTCATATTAGGATCCATTGGAGTCTCGACTGGCTTGCAACCTAGCATTCCCACTTCATGAAGGAGATCAAGTACATATTTCCTCTGATTAATAGTGATTCCAGCACTGCAGCGAGCCACTTCCATACCAAGAAAATATCTCAGTGTTCCCAGATTTTTCAGTTCAAACTCCCTTGCCAAATACACTTTTAAGGATTCTAGTTCTATAACATCATCCCCAGTTACAATGATGTCATCTACATATACAATAAGAGTAGCAATCTTCCCAGCCAGAGAATGTTTATAAAACAGTGTATAATCAGTTTGGGCTTGAGTAAAACCTTTCTCCTTAACTGCTCGAGTAAACTTCTCAAACCATCTCTAGGTGATTGCTTCAGTCCACAGAGAGATTTCTTCAACTTGCAGACCAGATTCTTGTCTTCTTTAAATCCAGGAGGAGCATCCATATATACTTCTTCATGTAAATCACCATTTAAGAAGGCATTCTTCACATCTAGCTGTTGCAAAGGCTAGTCTAGATTAGCTATCAAGGATAGGAGAACTCGTATAGTATTCAGCTTAGCCACAGGGGCAAATGTCTCTTGATAGTCTATCCCATGAGTTTGAGCGAAGCCTTTAGCCACTAGTCTGCTTATATACCTGCTAATGCTGCCATCTGCATTGTATTTAATAGAAAACACCCACTTGCAGCCAACTGTTTTCTTCCCTGCAGGCAACTCCACCATTTCCCAAGTACTATTCTTTCTAAGTACATCAATTTCTCCTTGGACAGCAGCTCTCCACTTTGGTTCAACTAAAGCTTATTCTATATTTCTAGGAATTGCAATTTCCGACAGAGTAGTGGTAAAAGCATGAAACATGGGAGATAGCCTTGCATAGGAGACATACTTAGATATAGAATATTGGGTGCAAAACCTGGTTCCTTTTCTGAAAGCAATAGGTAAGTCCAAATCCTATTCTAGAGCCTCGGTAGCCTTAGTATTTTCCTGTGTCTGATCTATTTTAACTTCACTGTTCTGTGGGCTGGAGTTTAAGTCAGATTGGCTATGCTGTTTGTTGTTCCTTCTTAAGTAAACCAGTAACTGTCCTTCTAACTTGGGACCAGATCTGATTTTATCTCCCCCTGACTAAGAACTAGCTTCTCTTGTTTCAGGTGATATAATATTAGGCACTAGAGGTAAAGAGGAAAAATCTGTAGACTGGGAGTGTATTTCTGTTAGCTGAGGAGGCTGCTGGAAATCTACAAACTGAGGCTGGAAGTCTGCAGGCTGAGGCTGGAAGTCTACAGACTGAGGCTAAAGAAATTCTGCAGGTTGGAAGTCTGTAGACTGAGGAGATTGAGGCACATCCCAAGACTTATCTTCATGTAACCCATTCTCCCCCTGAAGATAAGCAGTGGTAAAAAAGGTTTAGACTCAACAAAGGAGACATCCATGGAGACAAAAATTCTTCGAAGATGAGGAGAGTAACATTTGTAACCACGTTGGGTTGGAGAGTAGCCAATAAAGACGCATTTGATTGTTTTTGGATCAAGTTTGGACTGAGATGGTGAGTGATTATAAACAAACACAGTGCAACCAAACACTTTTGGTGGCAGAGATGAAACAGATCTGAAGTGTGGATATTTTTGGTGAAGAATAGACATTGGTGAAGAAAATTTGAGTGTCTTGGAAGGCATTCTATTAATTAAAAATGCAGCACTTAGCACTGCTTCCCCCCAAAGATACTTAGGTACATTCATAGTGAACATTAAAGCTCTAGCCACTTCAAGAATATGTCTATTCTTCCTCTCAGCTACACCATTTTGTTGTGGTGTATCTGTGCAGGAACTTTGATGGATTATGCCATTCTCAGCAAGATAATCACCAAGAATTGAGTTAAAGTATTCTCTCCCATTATCAGTTCTTAAGGTCTGAATTGGAACACGAAACTGAGTTAGGATCATGGAGTGAAAGGTCTGAAAGACTTTTGTGCATCAGATTTATCCTTAAGAAGATATACTCAACATACTCTAGTATGATCATCAATAAAAGTTATAAACCACCTAGTGCCTGAGACATTTTTCACACGAGAAAGGCCCCATATATCACTGTGGATTAGAGAAAAAGGTTGAGATTCTTTGTATGGTTTCATGGGAAATTGAACACGACATTGCTTAGCAAGTAAACAAAATTCACACTTGAAGGAACTAGGATTTTTATTGATAAACAGAGCTGG
>JAVXUM010000001.1:25847244-25859462 GCA_035590655.1 Pouteria glomerata
CCCCCCCCCCCCCCCCCCCCCCCCCCCCCCCCCCCCCCCCCCCCCCCCCCCCCCCCCCCCCCCCCCCCCCCCCAAGAATTAAAACCCCAGAAGCCATTCTATCAACAACTTTCAAACAATTCGTGACAAAATAAAATTAAATAATAAATTAGAACGGAACTACTTAGGAGCAATGGTAAAAATACACTAACAACCAATTTTTATCTATGGGAAAAAGACTCCAAGGTACGCCCAGCACCCAAATAAACCCAAACCAAACCAAGCATTTTCCCATTAGGTGGGGTCGGCTATATAGATTTGATAACGCCAATCAAATTTGTTTAGGGCCATGTCCTCCGTTAAATTAATATAGGCAAGGTTATGTTTAATAGTTTCTTTCCAACTGCTCTTAGGTCTCCCTCTCCATCTCTACTCCTAGCAATCTCCATACTTTTACACTTTTTAACAGGTGCCTCCGTGATGCCTTCTAATATGGCCGAACTATCTTAATCAATTTTCTCTTATTTTATCTTCAATCGGTGTTATTCCTACTTTACCTCTAATCTCCTCGTTCCTAATCCTATCTCTTATTGTGATTCCACACATCCATCTTAGTATTCTCATCTCCGCAACGGCCATTTAAAATTATTTTCTTCCCTTGTAGACGCTTGTGGTTCATGGTATTTCCCCACCAGCTAGACTTCAGCAAAAACATTCAAGGAGGTTTTGATACCGAATTTAGGCACAATCATTTACTTGCTTCAAATCAGTACTTCTAATTTAAAGGTATCTCATTCCAAAAAGTTTGAAAGAGGCTCTGAGCCTCAGCAGTATGCTTAGGAGTACATGTGAAACACTAATAATACAACCACTACCTATGTATGCATAAAAATGTGTCTACAATACTCATCAGGTGAGCTCCCCACTAGCAAGCAACCAAGGAGGCAGCTCGCCTCAGCTACCTCGCAACCCAAGATCTGCCGCACAAGAATCTCCTAGGATGAGAACCTCCAAAGGAAGCACCAAAGTCTCAAGACTATTTATCAAAGAAGACCTTCACGAGATACTACTCACAAGGGATGCAGATTTGACACTAGAGTAAAGGATCGCTGGATACGAGGCACCGGTTCTCCTAGAGGAACCTCACCTCAGCCTACTAAGTGAGAGCAATCTTACCATATCTCCTACATTAATGCCCCAACCTGCCAAGACCATGCCTTCACTCACCCTTGGGTACAACCTCCAAGCACCTGAAATGTCATATCGATACATCACCACAGCACGTCAGAGCATCTCTACCACGACAGGTATTCCCCCATTCTCGCAAATTGTCCCCCTTCATACGAACCCCGTCAGCTCTCCATCAGTTCACCAAACCACTAACCCAGCCCAATAACCTAGGACAGCTCCCATGAATACCCAAGATCAACCTCATTTACTAAGACAACATTCAATCTCATCACCGATCTCAGAGCTTCTCTCTCTCTCTTGGTTGCCTTCCTCTCCCTCTACGACCATCAGCTGACTCGCTGGATCATAGAGTATGCCTCTACTTCCCAGACTACTACCTAAAAGCCTCTCACCCAAAGCACGACTCTAATCCTTGAAAGCCTCCAAGTAGGAAACTACAAACCACCAATCTGAATTTTGGCCTGGGACCGAAGAGGAATATTTGAAAATATTAAAAAAGTACTCTCAAAAAATTTCCAATATGAAAATAATAAGAAAATTGTTCGATTGAAAAAAAAAAAAAAAAAGATAGAGAGAGAGAGAGAAGAAGATTTCATATCCAACATCATTAATCATTTATTTATCTGAGAGAGAATAAGAAATGCCCCTTCTTGCTCATCTATCTGCTCTTTTGGAATGAGTGAATAATCCAAAGTCCAAACCCTATTTACGGTTAAAAGTTTCATTTCGGATAGCTTTATTAACTGTCTACAGTGTCTAGTCAAAGTGCAATGATAATGAAATTTGTCTCCCTCGTCAAAATCCATAGCAAAAAGCCGATGATTTCTCCAACCAGAACTGCTCGGGTTTCCTCTCTTTGGTCCCAAAACTCAAGGGTTATTTCTTTGTCTATTGCATATTTACTTGTTCATTTGTTGGTGAATCAATGAACTGCAACATATTTTCAGGTTTTGCGATATTAAAATTTGTCATGCCTTACAGTTGCTTGAATATCAACTATGAATCCAGTGTCCAAGGGGTGATTATGGGTGAACAACCTTGATCTTTTGAATCAAGTAATCAACAAGCTTATATGATTGAGCTCTATGAAGCAACATTGTGATTCTTTTGCCCAATCACACTAAACAACCTTCAGTTGATTACTTAATTCTTTTGCTATGACTTACAGTTGCTTGAAAATCAGCCATGAATCCATAGTGTCCAAGGGGTGATATTGATGAACAACCTTGCTCTTTTGAATTAAGTAATCAAACAAGCTTATATGAATGAGCTCTAAGAAGCACTATTTTAATTCTTTTGCTGAATCACGCTAAATAACCCTTCAGTTGGTGATGTTAACCAAGAGATTAACCACAACTTTCCTGTTCAAAATAGAGTACCACTTCAAAACATTGTTCCACAGCATAAAACATTTTGAAAACAAAAAACAACAACATTGTTCAACAGCAACCTTGCCAATCTTGTGGGGGAAAATATTAAAAAAATGGCCAAACAGCATAAAATTGTGATTTCATTACTCCATAGGTTTGTCATTCCCTACTAGTTACTGAGTCAAATTGTTATAATCAAAATTGTTAAAATCGAGATTTTACTTAAAATCGGTAGAGGGTCCAAAAATCGAATTGTAAAATCGTAAGATTTTACCAAATGCCTATAAATGACAATATAGCCTATTATGGTACAATTTTTCATTTAGAACTTCAATTTTTTTTTTTTTATAAGTTAATAATTTTATTAGTAAGATGAGAGAAAAGACGTGTATCAAGAAAAATGTCATAGGCAAAAATTTACTCGTATTAATAAAACGAATTCTCAAAAAAGTTTACAAAAGATTCTATGGGGGTGTTTGGTGTGGTAAAAAGTGAGATAAAATGAGATAAATTGTGAGTTCGTAATACGTGCAGTGAGATAAACTTTTAAAAATTTTCAGAGTTTTGTGTGGGGGTGTTTGGTGTGGTAAAAAGTGAGATAAAATGAGATAAATTATAAGTTCGTAATGCGTGCAGTGAGATAAACTTTTAAAGATTTTCAAAGTTTTTCGGTAAACATCAGTGTGCCAAATGCTCCTATATCTGGTTCTATACTCTCTTTACCCAACTACACAATTAAGACAATTAAAAATGTTTGGTGTGATTTATAAATTAACATTAAAATACTGACATCATTTTATCCTAATTTTTGTTTGAGTTAAAATATATTTGTAATATTTTATCATAGGTCTCTTAGTTTCTATCTTAACTACTATATTTAATTTATTGTAGTCAATTTTTGTGTAACAACACACATAGTCCTCAACTAGTACAGTATAGTAAATAATAATTTTATATAATTAAAAAAAAAAAACTTAAAAAAAAAAAAAAAAAAAACAAGTGAAATAGTTGTAGCATATTACTTGAAAAAAATCATAAAAATCTATTTTATTTGACAAAATTGTACAAAAATTACTTAATTTTTAAAGATTTTACTGATTTTATATCCCAAAATCAAGATTTTACTTATTTTGTCCCTATTAAGATTTTACATATAATCAAACAAGTTTTCACACTCTAAAATCGTAAAATTTTAAGATTTAAATCGAGATTTTAATAACACTGGTTATAATAGAGGTCTTCCTCCAGCCAATTTATTCACCATATATTGATTGCAAATAAAGAAGTGAATTAAGAAAATATAAATACACGAAATAGTAAATATGGTTGTGTTCCAAAAATGTTAGCTTTGAACAGACAACAGCAGGTTTCAAATTGAGAACTCAAGAAAGAACAGAACACCACTTGGCTATGTACATCCACCAATGGAAGACTCACGCCATGTAGAGCAGGCAACCTAGCATGTATACCACTGCTTAGGCGGATGGAGGCCCTGTTAAATATCACCCTTTAACCACATCTCGGATATATCCCACATTACCCCACCCTCATAACTCACGGGTAATCTCTCTCCCTCGAGATTGCCCTAACTCTCATCGTGTTCACATCCGGTAATGTTCCTCCATACTCAACGTACGACATTATCCCTCGGTGGCTGGGGCATACAAACCCACTCTGATGATCCATATTACACTCCACTAGGGAAGAGGTGTTGGAATTTTTCCATTACGCCCCACAAGAAGACCACTAGCATTTAGGACAGTATTGAAATCAACTCTGCAGGCAACGAAGAGCAACAGCTCACGGCAGTGCAACCAAGGCTTGCCTTCGTGGCAGATCAACTTTGCGTCATCACAGAGCAAGTCCTGTTTCACCCACAATCACAAGCAGAGGCTCAACATGTCCCACAAGCCATGATGTAGGCCATTCTAACCTTCCAATAGGGGCAAACGACCATTTTGTCACCCCTTCCTGCAAAGGCGCTACCAACCCCGGCCAACTCCTAAGACACCCCTACCGTATGCGACAAGGCCATGCCATCCCCTCCCTCAAGGGCCAACAACCCGATAGATTAACCCTTGGCCTCACTTGAGCATGACACTCTATGACCAATAGCTGCCTCCATTAAAGTAGCCCATTATGTAACGTCTGCAAGAAATGTGATCCCTCTCACTAGGAAGGCGCCAACATTGTTGCAACAGCGAAACCCCAAGTATTAGCCTTGTCACTTTCACCAGCCTTCCTCACCAAAACACTCCAGTCTAAAGCTTCCCAATCCCCACAAATACTTCCCACCCATATTGAACCCTATGCCAATGTTCACCCTAAAATAACTAAAATCCCGTCTTCGAGACCTTGTTCAATAAGAAAAATTAACCATGCCCTCCACACTAGAATTAGCCCATTTTACCTTTCAAAGACAGCAAAACTCTCTTACCCCCAATGGCACACTTTACTAAAGTTCCCAATGGCACACTTTACTAAAGTTTGTAAGATTCGACGAGAAGAAAGGTGATGCACGTGAACACGCGGTGAGATTCATTGATGCCTTAGGAATGGATCAGGCATGACATTGTGCTATTGGCAGTTTTCGAAATAACTCATATACAAGGCATACATCTAATATGCCAACCTCCCTGTGGGATAGTGTCTTCGTGGGAGGACCTAGTGAAGTAGTTCTATGCCAAGTTCTTTTACGTGGCAGAAAGACCTGCTATCCTCCACTTGATCTAGGAATCAGAATGGTTTAAGGGAGACCTCCTCACCTACATCAAGAGATTCCACGTGAAGGTAGTTGATGTCTAGGATCCGCTCGCAAAAGACCAGTTCATGAAGATATGTATTGAAGGGATCAACACTTGATAAAAGGTTCATTTAGTAAGCCATCACTTTTAAGACATCTCAAGTTTGTGTGTTCCTTCCCGAAAATTAAGTGAAATAGTGCTAAAAATTAAGTGAAATAGTGCTAGGAGCAACATGGCAAACTGCCCACCATAGCACCCCCCTCATGGGATCATCCAACCCCAAAGGATTGGCGACTCCTGTCTTGCTACAACCACTCCATATTTGAAGCTGAAGGTTCTGCAACACAGCCATCATACCCGAGAAATGAGGATACCAATAAGAAGCCACGGACAAAACTATCCACAACCACTATTCCCAGCACACCCATCCACCACAGATCTCAAAGCTTTTCTGGACGCATGGATTATGGATGGTGCAGCCATCCTTCCCATGCCAAAGAACCTACCCACTAAGCAAAGGAGGGCCAACTGAGGTTTTGCTAGCACCACTATACGATGAGACATCACACTAAGAATTGTTGGGTGCTCAGGGCCCTATTTTCACAAAATGATGAGGAAGAAAGGATTGGAAATTGACATGTGGGAAGTTGAAAGATCCCCTCCCTCGCCACCAAAACAAGCCACGCAATGTGATGATGATATCGCACCATGAGAAGCATGAGGAGATACTGGCATGCAAAGTTACTATACCCAACCAAACAACGTGCCCAGAATTTGAGAAAGAAATGGCAGAAACTTTAAGTCCTCGAAGTTCAAACAATTCTTGGATCAATTTGGCCTTTTGCCCTCTCCTCGCCTCATGATGACGACCAAGGCTTTACTTCACATTGCAAAAAATAATAATTAAGGGCACGTGGCCGTTAGTGGCTTTGTACGAAGGACTTCCAAGATAATTGCTCTCACCTCAGCTTCACTGAAGTAGGCAAGCAAATTCTTCACCCTCACAACTGGACACTCTACATTCTGGTGACAATCAATGGCATAGAATTCCAGCGGGGATTCATGGATGGAGAGTCATCCATCAACATCCTCCTCCTAACTACTTTCTAAGTAGTTGGGATCCCTAATAGCTAATTGGTAAAAAAAACCCATTACCATCAATGGTTTTGGAATTCAAGGGCAGAGGCAAGTGGGCAATGCTCAAATAAACCTCAAAATTGGCAAGATCTCTTCCCTCACCAAATTTCATGTAATTGATTCACCCAACTCCTACCACACTTTCAGTGTTGTCTTTGTCATTTTCTGCTTGTGTCCTGTATATGTAGCTCCTATTTTCATTTCATACTTTTTTTCCTTAATGGTAACACTAGATTCATTGTAACCAAGTGGAGAACCTAACAACAAAATTGAATAATGGACTTGAAATAAACTCTCAAATCAAGGCTTAAATATATCGAACCATTTTTGAGAAATTATATATTTAGCAAGGATAGCTCGAATACCATAGGTTATTGGGACAAAGAAATATACTAAGGTTAAAAACTCAAATCTAAGTTTTATTCGCCATAATATTCTTTTGGGGTAATTTTCTTTATACCCCTTATACTTAAGGTCAATATCATTTACACCCCCTATACCTCATTATTATGAACTAATATACCCTATACTCACGAGTAAAGTGCAACAGTGGATGGAATTGTTTATTTTAACAGTGCATGAAATACACATTCCTAGGAAGTGCAAGTGTACAAAATCCAAAAAAAATAAAAATAAAATATGAATAGACAAAAATCCCTTCTGGCAAAAGGGACAATGGCCATGGAAGACAATGGAGTTCTCTCCCTCTCTCTCTCTCTCACAATAGAGTTCTTGGATGAAGAAACATAACTGAGATGTCTCTTTCAGTCTCGGGGCAATCACTCCCTCATGCTCAAAAGTAGAAACCTTAAAACTCTACAAACTCTCAGTCCTTGTCTCAATTTGGGAATTCAATTTATAAAATTGCGTTTGCAGATTTGGTATTAGAGGTACAGGTTGTGGTTGTAATGGTGACATTGACCAAGGATATGGGTTCGTTAATATGGAGCTATTGAATTGAAAATGAATTTGTATATATATATTTCTTATTATAATTTGTATACATATTTCTATTCATTGAACTTTCTGAGAGCTTCCTGGGCTTTATCTGGGTTGATCTCAAATTCTGAATCTCTCTACATTGCACAGCACAAAGGGAAACTGGGGAATCTTGTTCTGATTTATGTTCCATATATATTGTGAGTTTTACACAAGGAAGATGGAACGTGTTATTTCTCTTTCTAGGGTTTCAAATTTGAGAAAGATTTTTTTGAGTTTGTGTTATATGCTTAGAATTTGAAGAAGATTTATTGAGTTTGTGATTATAAGCTTAGAATTTTAAGAAGATTGGAAGAACAGAGAAGAGAGAAAAATGGAAGAACAAAAGAGAGAGAAGAGCGTAGTGAAGAAGAAGAAGAAGAAGAAGAGGGCAATTTTGTCTTTCTATTACCTAACGTAACACTGTTCACTATTGCACTTTACTCGTGAGTACATGGGATATTAGTGCATAATAACCAGATACAGGAAGTACAAATGATTTTGGCCCTAAGTCCAGGAGGTATAAAGGCAATTACCGTATTCTTTTTTTTTGATAAGTAATTTCATACACCAAAATTCCGCTAGAAATCTCGATCTTAGGAGCATTTCACTAATTACCAAATATTTCATGATAATCATTGACCTTAAGCAACCTTGGTCTATGGATTACCTAGACCTTATTCAAAACGATGCCTGTAATAGAAAGAAAAAATGCATGGAAACCAACTTAATCCTAAACGTAACCAAAATGTCGATAAACCCCAAAACTTAGATATACTAAAGGTAATAGCTTCTTTTTTTTTATTTTTTTCTTTTCAAAAGTCAATCACTTATCCTGTTTGGCACCACAATTTTCATCATCAGTAAGGAAAAAGATGCAAATGTAAATTGCAAAAATGGATTGATATATAGATTATGTGTAGCCTCATGAAATATCCTTGACAAGAAAACTAAACAGCAAGATCTATAACCTAAGTTGGTCACTAACAAAAAGAAGCACTCATCCCATTCCAGTAATGTCCTACTTTAATCCCTCAAAATTCCATGATGATAGATTACAAAGCTTGAAGACAGATCACACAAAGCTTTTTTTCATAAAACTACTAATTGTTGGCTGCCTGAAGAGGTCATGAACACTTTCCATTCATCCTTCCCTCTACACTGGCATAACTTGGTTATCAAACTTTTAAGTGCTTTTTATACTTTGTGGATGCTCACTCCATTTAATTTAAATGGAACTTTTACTTTTAGATGCCAGCTATCGTTCAAATAAATTACTAGAAACAGATTGCAGTGTCTAACGTGAACAGGCCCAGATTTTCACCCCTAAGAACCAAGATCATGGGAAGAACAAGTCTACAAGATAATAACATAACACCAACATTTTCTTTAATTGTAATTTAATTTATTAATAATTACAAATAGGTTTTCTTTAAGTAGACTTACAAATACATTTTCAGAATGGTCGCATATTATATCTTCCTCAGCTGAAAGGTCATCCATAAACTGGCTAACAGAGATTGGCACATAGCTTTGAGGAATGACATGACCAGCTGCAGCAATAGGAGAACAATCTAGTATAGCATTGCCCTGTGGCATTAACCTGAATGCCAGTGATGTCCTACAAGCACACAATACGCTCCCATAAGTAATGAACACAGCCACAAATAAAAATACAATTGCCACAACTAAAAACATAATGCATTAGAACCAAGTCAATCAAAATAACCAATATAACACGAAAAAGGTAACTGAACCTTCCACCACAAGGAGTGTCAGAAGAATAATCAGGGGCAACTCTATATGATGCCGCAGGGCGAAGGCCAGCTGTGGCATGGCTGAGAGCCTTGCCCGTGACGAGCAAAAGATCCCCAGCAGTTGAACCACCATCTGCTAGGTACCAACGATTATTGGGATCACAAACCTATGGAAGAAAACAACTATATAATATGATTTGAGGACCACAACACCAGTAACATCTCAATCTTGAAACCATTTTGCTTCATAGGTGTTCAAGATTTGGAATAAAACTTACTATAAACAAAGTATTATTATGTATGATAATGACCACTTATTCCTTCACCAAAGAAAAATATACTATGTATGATAATGACCACTTATTCCTTCACCAAAGAAAAATATACTATGTATACAGTCATAAATTTGTAAGAGAAAAGGATAACCTGAAGACCAGGACTGTCTGAGGAAAGTAACGTTAACAATCCCTTCTCAAATTCTCCACCTGGAGGTGGCTTCCCTCCCCCAACAGTACTTTTGTTACTTGGCCAGGACGGGGTAGAGTAAGTCGCAACCAGCACTGATGAGGATGCCTCATTACCAGGCAACGGGTTATCATCAAGTAAATGGTTAAAAACACTGCATCATATGCATATCATAAGCAGTGAAAATGAAATGTAGTTAAAAAGAGGATCAAAACACAGTGTGAAGGAGTAAAAGGACCACCAAAACTATCCTTACTCGCTTCGAAGACGAAGATGCCTTGCTATTACAGAAAGAGCAGCACGAGCTGTCTTTCCCATGCATCTAAAAATATCAGCCATGCATGGGGGTGAAGAATCCCAATCTTCCAAGGCCCTGTAATAGTAGTCAATAAACTCTAACCTCAAATGTAATAAAACTCTACACTTGCAAGAAATGCAATCCACTCTAGGAATAAGAAGATAACACCTCAGACAACTTTTTCCCCTTTATTTTTCCATCACAGATTAATGTCTCCAATTACAAGTAGACAAGTAGGAAAATAAGTATGATACTATTCATTTGATGCGACATGGAATTGAAGAAAACACTAGAAGATGCCATAATGAGGAACAACCAAGCATGACGATAATAATAATAATAATAAAGCAATAATAAAAGGAGAAGCAAAAAATTCAATTTAGAAAGAAAGCTTGCGATAACATTACCTTCCAGCCCTGTAAATGTAGGCACCGCGACTTCCCTTTCCCGGATTCTGACTCCTCGTTCTAAAATACAACCTGGAAGCCTCCAGCCCGCATCGCATCAGTGCAGCATCTTCAGTTCCCAGCTCAATGATCGCTGCATTATGCCTCATCAGAGACCCCGACAACGCGTCAACCGCCCTCAAATAGGTCGGAGTCGGCGCTCCATCGAAGGCTATTAGGTCTGGAAGCCGAACTCTGGCCAGTGGGGCCGCCATAGGCTCCCTGGGCGGATGCGCAACCGCAGCAATAGTCACCACTGGGCCCCCCATAGCGCCATGATTGACCAATGGATGAGAGTGAGAAGAAGAAGGCGGCGGCCCGAGCGAAAGCGGTGAAGGTAATTGGTGATGATGGGAGTGAAGGTGTTGTTGAGCGGAGGTGGAGAATGATGAGGACGAAGGTCTAACAATAGTAGTGGAGGAGGGATGGGAAGCCGATAGAGAAGTGGGGGCGGCCATGGCAGATGCCTCCTGCATCGTCCCGGTCGACACCATCAATGATCATTCTGGTGCTGCTATATGCAAAAACTCTCTTCTAAATTGATTAACTTATTTATTTATTAGGAAATTGGAACGGACCTTTTTCCCAGTAGGCTTACTAGATGAACAAAACCCAGAAGCTAGCTAGCTAGCTAGAGCTGGCATGAATCGATTTAGATTAGGGCATACAAAACTGAGTGTGGTGAATTCTCCAACCCTATCTCTCTTTCTGGTTGGGGATTATGCCCGAATTGGGCTTCTAGCTTGGTCGTTGTGGTATTCTATTGAGTTTCGGTCGGGGGGGGTGGGGTGGGGTGGGGAGGGGGGCTTCGAGTGAGAATAACGTAGGCAGAGCACTAAGTTTCAACTCAGCCCGGATGTGAGAGTGATATCATATCCCTTGACTCGAGGGAATTTGCCTAAGCATTCAATTAGAAGAGGGGAATTGCAATAGCTTAAATTGAGACTTTATTTTTTTTTATTTTACGGGTAAATATCTCTATTAGTGTTAACGCAAAATAATTTAGAAAAATGCTGTTAATAAAAAATCAAAGTTTGAGACAATGAATATAAAATTTTTCAGATTGAAGAACTGCCATTTAAAAATGCGGTTATGTGTGAGCTTCTCAAGCCCCGCATTTTGAGATCGCGGTTTCGAAATAAACCACTACACTTTCAATTAAAAGTACCGCGGTTTCAGAAGGCGATTTATCTAGCCATCGCGATTCTTCATTACTCTTCCTTGCTATGCGGGAAATGCGATCTAATGGAAATCGCTATTTGAAAGCGCAGTTTTTGTGGTACTATGGCTTCTGCCAGAATCAGGAGTTTCAAAGAGTTGTTGCTCATCAGTTGAACTAACAATCTACTCAGTAATATGATTTTTTAGATTGGCATACCTAAGAGAGACAATCTTCTTCTACCGAGCAAGATGATGAATTTCCATTCACCAACAAAATGACCCAAATTAACAACTAATTTTACAAGGTTGGATCAAAGCTTGTGAGAAATTGGTCTGAAAGTCCCTCCAAGCTCCACAAGAATCAAAGGGACCAGGAAATGCAAAACGTCTGTAATCAGTGGACGATAACTTGGTTCTGGCTGCACGCACAGCATAGCTACAGCAGCGACCTACGCAATCACCACCAATACAATAATATCAATTGCTTGCACTTCCATTTAGTTAAAGAAAGTCTACATGTGATACCCCTCACTCTTGTAATCCTTTGAATGAATGAAATGAGACTCATTGGATGAATTCTCAAGTTTATGGAATGGTTTTGGGATGATTTAAATAGAGTGAAGTGGTATGGAAATGGTGAAACCTAATTAGGTCAAACTAGGTCAATGAAGTGTGTAAGTGTTGAGGAGAGT
>JAVXUM010000001.1:25863431-25875598 GCA_035590655.1 Pouteria glomerata
AATAGGGGGAGTTTTTGTGGGTCCATTTCGTGACCGTTGTGTTTACTCTGATACGAGGACCTTAGAATCATGTATTGGATGCTTATCACTCACGTCCCCGGGTCCCCGGGCTCGGGGCGTGACAATTGGTCTCTACGCACAAGTTGGTTCAAGCACACGCATGGTCTTTCCGTAGCACTAGAGCTGTCATATTAGTAATTTACAGTAATTTTTCTGATTTGTTTTGCTATGTCTACTTTCGATCATAATACCTTAGATTAGCTACCCTCATTAACATAGCTTCTCATTTTTTTCCTCCTGAAGTCTTTTGCTTTTATATATACGTATTTGTATAATGTATATGAGTTTCAGGTGTTAGTAAATGAACCAAGGGAGAGATTGAGTTTTGGTAACTTATGCTAAACCCAAATTTGCTTCAATTCATCTTTCCCATGTTCAATTAGGTTTGTATTGAATGTAATAAATTGTTAGTTTTGGTGTTAGAAGTTGTAGATTGATGGTTGTTACTTTTTAGGCTTTTTTGAATTTTTCGAGCTCACTGTTATTGTTTTTTTTTTTTCCCTTGGGTAATTGAGGTAGGGGTTCAATGCACATTTCTTGCTTACATGTTGAATTTGACCATATGATGGTGTTGGTATATGTTTGATTGTTTGGAAGTATGTGTTAGGAACTGTTATATGATATATATATGCATGTATATATTGTAGATGAGGAAGACGATGAACAATAAATTTGATTTATGTTCAATGATTTGAGAAAGATTGAATTGGGTTTGTGAATATGTTCATATGCAATCAAAGAATGATATTGGATATAAGATTTTAAGAAAGTTGTTTTAGAATTGAAAATTAAAATTTCAAAAGTTTAGAAAATTGAAACAAAAATAGAGCATGATCACTGGAGAAAACCCAATGCACGGATTTTCTAGCCCCAGCATATGAGCTTCTTCAGGCACATATACTAAGCTCTCGCCTCCCTCGGATACATGGACTTTTTCTCAAATGTCCAACTATGGTTTTCCAAAACTGTTTTAAATAAATAGAATTGATTTTCTGAACAAATGATACTGTACTTATGAATTAGTTTTCAAGGATACTGTTTTCGACTATAATTCTAAGAGGATAAATGAAAAAAAAAAATTATAATGATACATAAATGAACGTGATATGTGATATGAGATACATTTTGATGTAATATGTGGAATGTTGTAATGTTAATGATGATGTTACTAATACCAGAAATAAATATGAATTGGTAATTAGATGTGGCTATGTATTGTTGATTTTGGGGATAGCAAATACTAACAAATAGGATGATACATAATTACCCTTGAGTTGAGAGTCTCTAAATCTATATAGGGTTTGGTTATTGTGTCAGTAGATTAGTAACACCATAATGGTTAATATTGGTTAATCGTGACTCTTAGATATTGATCTATAAATGACAATATTAACTTGGTTAATTGTGTAACCTTTGAGTTAAAGCTCATAAAAAAAGACAATTTGATTCATTACTTTCGTTAGGTGATTGACCCATAAAAGATGATGATTTGGATTGTATTTGTTGATCACGGGATAGTCCTGTGGAGATCCATCTTATGCATGTTGTGTGGATAATTTGATGATTAATGAATAAAGAGTTCATGATTAATGGATATTGAGATGATTATTATTGTGAAGCCCTCCGTCCCAAAAAACATATGCACATGTTTGCTATACGAGGCACCTATTATATAGGTGTCCCACATGTGGGCGTCTTTATAACATAAGGCATAAACAGTTGTTTCTTTTTATTTATATTACTTAGCCATCAAACCAAAGAAGGAGGGTGTGAAAGGAAAAAAAAAAAAAAAAGAAGTCGGGGGAAGAATCTGGGGCAAAGAGGTAAGAACTTTAGCTGTTATTTCCTTTTAAGTAAAATAAAAAAAAATAGAGACGTATATATGTAAGATTGCATGTGTAAAGATAGAGGAATGTGTGTATCATGGGTTGAACAATTTCTTATTTTGTATACACCACGGGAAACTAATTTTTCTTGATTCAAACAAACATTTTTTAAGGTTCTTTTAAAGTGTTACATGTGGATTTTAGTAGGTGAGTTGATAGAAGGAAGGGTTAGACAACTAGGGTACACAGTGGGATATAAGCAAGAAGATACTAGTGTTTTCCAACTCCAATTTGACCTATCAAATGGTCATGAAATTGAATGAAACTTATTTTATTGCGTCGAGCATTTCGAGAACTTCAGCTTAGAGCAAATTTTGCATAATTTGGTAAAGCAATGAGCAAGAACGAGATAAAAAACCATGAAACAAAGGAGAAGACCATGGCCGAGGGCTAATCCCATGCGTGGTCAGTGGTGCATGGGAGTGCGTGTAGCATTTTTCAATGAGCCACTTGCTTTCGAAGGGTGGCTTAGATTATTTGGAGAATTTTAAAATTTCTTTCACAATTTTTTGATTTATGTGCTATTTTTAATGAATTTACTTGTGAAATTTCATGAAAAAAAAAGAAAAAATATCAAATGATCTTTAAAAATTCTGAAAAATTTATTGAAATTTTATTTAGGCTTAAAAACCCCAAATATGGGGGAGTGGACTGATAATGACATTTTTAGAAATTTTATTTTTTTAATTTTAAGTTTATTGATATTTTAAGGAAAATAAAGAAATAGGGATTTGGGAAAAATTATTTATTTATTATAAAAAAATGATGATAAGGAACTTGAAATTAATATAGAAGGAATTAATGATAATTTATATAAATTTTAGAAAAAAAGAGATTTATAAAAGTTAAAAGCTCAGAACCTAACTTTTATTACTGAAATAGTTGATAAAACTACACTTACTCCTTAAGTAAGGAATATTAAATGTAAATCATAATTCATATAAATTATTTTATTTGTTTGATAAAAATATAAAAATAAGGGATGGATGTTTAATTAAATTGAACAGAATTATTTGATAAGGGGGAAATTACCACTTTAGACCCTTAAGCTAAATACAACAATTAAAAAAAAATTACATAATAGCATCGGAATGCGTGTTGACAAGACATAATTTATTCACGCAAAATTTAGCGTGGATGGAGAGAAAAACCAGCACGAGAAGACACTGAACCCTTCAGGTCGAAAATTTATTCATGTAGTTACAACTTAGTATTTTATGTAAAGGTAAGAAAAACATTATATGATTGCATTGGATGACCAGGGTGACATTACTTGAAAATGTGAAATATTATGAAAGGGCTAAATTTTTGTTGATAGTGTGCAAACCTTAATGTTAGTTGTTCTGAGAATCTATGCCTTCAAGCCTGGGAAAGGGAGTCATAAGGGCAGAGTGGGGCTATAAGGGTGGAAAAATGGTTGATGGGGCTATTATAATGGGTTAGTTGCACTATTGATAAGGGCATATTAAGGGGTAATAAAGTGGCAATGTGTTATAAAAGTGGAAAAAGGGGAATAATTTTGTATGAGCACTTTATCACTTACTTTTTCGATATGTGTTATTATTATCTGTTTTATGTGATAGTGACAGCTTCCGTGAACACTTTACCTCTGCTTTTATATAAAATACATGTTGTGCTATTTGAATATTTTTCCTATTGAGCCAGTATTTTACCCCATTTCATAGGTTTTATACAGAGGGGCCCTTCGGTAGCAAGAACTGACGCTAACAAATGTTAACGACAGGTTCAATTATTGAGAAGCCTGTAGATAGACAAGTAGTTGCACACTTAGAGCCTGGATAATATGTAACAGGTCTATTAGCTAGCTTATGATAGAACCTTTGTGTTACGTGTAATTATCATACCCTGGTTCTTTGTTGGAACTTATGGTGTGACAGATTAGTATTAGAACAATGTACTAGATCAAATTTGGGGGCCTTTGTTACAGGACAGATAAATCAATAAAAAATATAGGTAGTGGGCTTTTATTTGAATGATTTGCATAGAAAATAAGTTATTTGTTTTAGTTTAAGATTTTATGATTGTATTTGCTGAGATTATAAATGGTTATTAGCATTAATTGGACCTCTTGTGAATGTCCACAGCACAGAGTAGGCAAAATGACGAATCCATAGATGAGGTGGTCCCAGTGGATACTTACACGTCAAGGGGCTATAGTTGATCTTGACGTACAGGAGCAGCATTTTTTTCAAATATGGGCTCGAGAATTAGCTTGACAACATATTCGCATATTATTATGTCTTGGGCGCCTGAGTCAAGGCACAACTAGAATGAAATCACATAGAAGAAAGCAATATTCGAGCTATTAGCAGCTCAACAACAGTTACATTTGTTAGATACTCCTTATGCTTTCTCTGGTTTGGTTGATACGATGATACAATGGGGCATTCTGACTTACTAGCTACTGGCCCAGGGGCCTGTACACCCTAATCTTACTCAGCTGCCATTCACTTTGGCTCTTCTCTCTGTCCCTGAGTTAGCAGGTAGTCTAGCATCTGGTAAGGTACCAAGATTTGATTCGGTACCTAAGTATGATCCTGAGGAGGGGGCTATCATAGAGGGTGATGATAGTATAAAGGAGAATCCAGAGGAGCTGGACATTATTGATTTGACTAGTGATTCGGATGAGGATGATGCAGAGAGTCTTGCTAATGCATAGAGGATTGATAGTAGGGTGTATATAGTTTTGTAAAGGACTCCTTACAACCCTAAGATGTGTAAGTTTTGATAAACACTTATCTGGTGGTAGATAGTGCCCTAGGAAGAGAGATATCCTGACATTTTACATGTAGTCAGGATGATATATATATATGGACATATTTGTAAACCGACTTGATGATATCAGTGGAAGTTATGATATTTTTATTTTCGTTGCTATTTTGATAAGATAGATGAACTTTATACGAAATTAACTACCTTATTTTCAGAATGCCATATCATAACAGAGAAAGAGGTAATGAAACATTGGGTTAATAAGGAAAATAGAATATATGTGTAGAAATGGATGACTAGTGCAACCGAACATGGGAAATGTTCTTACTTTGGAACAAATGTGGCAGTTTATGTAAAACTTAGTAGAATAGATACAAATGCAAGTAAGACAACCTCCTAATCCCATACTAAAAGTCATACCACCTCCACCCCTAGTAAATGAACCACCATCAGGGGTGAATCTACTTTTAAGGGATAATATCAAAGATCAGTAGGCTAAGTATTTTTAGGAGTTTCAAAAACAAAAACCTCCTAAATTTTTGGGAAATGCTGATCCTAGCATAGCTGAAAAATGGTTAAAACAAATCCACAAGGTGCAAGACATAGTTGGAATCACAGTGGAAAATCAATTATAAGGAGAGGCATACTTTTGTTGGGACTCTATCAAGGCTTGAAGAGAAGTGACAAGAATAAGGTAGATTAAGTTCAATAATATCCTTTATCAACACTATTTTCGGGAGATTACCCAAGAAATGAAAATGAAAGAATTTATACGATTAGAACGGGAAAACATGGCAGTGGCTTAGTATTCAACCAAATTCTTAGAATTATCTAGATATGCTCATGACTTCATAAACACAATAGAGAAAAAGACCCAAAGATTTCAAATTGGGTTGAAACCTATAATTCGCTCTAAGGTAGTAGCATTTATGGGGTAGAGCTTTTGACAATTGATTGGCCATGCAATGCTGGTAAAACAAGATGAGATACAAGAAAGCGTAAGGAATGAATAAGGGAAAGGAAGACCTTAGAAGAATAATAAAAATAGAGGTACTAGCCAGAGTCGGGCACTTAACAATTACCTATCGTACCCTAAGGCCTCGACACAGCAGAGAAGTAAGGTAATAATAGGGCATAGGACGAAGAGATACTATAAGTATGGCCGTTTTGGGCATCTATGATTGTAATGTCCTTGGCTAAACAATGCTCAAGAAGTGGGTTTCGTTGATACTCTACGACCTCCTCAGTTTTCAACCCCGTGTGGGTACGTAAATGTGATCCCAAGGCTAGGATACCAAAATCAATCATCACCACAAGTGCAACTATATTAGGCAAGACCTAGAAATTCCAATGTTTCACCTAAACAGGCAACAACTTCATTTGTTGATCGTGAAAAAGAACCAGCAATCGGGACCAAAGAACCAACTCAAATGTATGTTCTACCTATTTTGGAGGTGAAAGAAGAAGCATCGGATGCGGTGGTAGAAGGTACCATATGTTTATTCAATTCCTCAGTTAAAGTTATATTTGATTCTGGGGCTATATATTCCTTCATAGCACAAACTTGTGTGGATAGCTTACAATTACCTGTGGAATCCTTGGATTCAAGATTGTATGTTAATACCCCAATTAGTAAAAGAATAGAAATACAAAACATATGTTGAGCAAGCGTGATCAGGATTGGGAATCATGAATTTGATACTGATTTATTAGTATTAGACATGCACGGATTTGATTTTATTCTAGGGAGGGACTGGTTAGCATGATATCACGCGGTGATAGATTGCTTTTGCAAGAAGTATTATAGACAAACAATAGGAATAGAGTAAAGTTTATCAGAGATAGGGATGCCTTATTACCATTTACACTTATGGGTTTCAAAGAATGGCAAGCTGCGACAAATAGTCATTTGTGGTTTCTAGGATAAGTGTTGGTGGAAGAAGAACAACAGGAATTTGAAAAGTCTATACCAATAGTTAATGAATTTTTGGAGGTCTTTCTTAAAGAATTACCTAGATTACCCCCTAATAGGGAAATAGAGTTTGCTATAGACTTGTATCCGGGCATAACACCAATTTCAATAGCCCCATACCATATGACACTTGGTGAACTTAAGGAACTGAAAAGTTAATTAAATGAATTATTGTAGAAGAAATTCATCTGCCCTAATACCTCATCATAGAGAGCACTAGTGTTATTTATAATGAAGAAAGATGAATCGTTAAGGTTATGTACTGATTATAGGCAGCTGAATAAGGTGACTATTAAGAATAAATATCCTCTACCGGAGATAGTTGACCTTTTCTATCAACTACGAGGTGCGGTGTATTTCTCCAAGATTGACATTAGATTAGGGTACCATCAGTTAAAGGTGAGAGAGACAGATGTTCCAAAGATGGCCTTTTGGACTCAATATGAACATTATGAATTTTTGGTAATACCATTTGAATTGACAAATGCACTTGTTTCATTTATGGATTTGATGAATCGAGTATGGAGGGAATATCTAGATAAATTTGTGATAGCTTTTATAGAAGATATCTTAGTATATTCACAAACAGAAGAAGAGCATAAAAATCATCTACAATTGGCATTGCAATTGTTAAGAAACCATTAACTATATGCCAAATGTAGTAAGTGTGACTTTTGGATGAAAGTAGTTAAATTTTTGGGTCATGTAATATCTAAGGCTGGAAAATCAATGGACTCAAGTAAAGTTAAGGCAGTGGCGAATTGGGAGAGACCAAAGTCTATAACTGAAATTAAAAGCTTCCTAGGGTTAGTAGGGTACTATAGACAATTTATAGAAGGGTTTTCAAAATTAGCTGCTTAACTAACCCAATTAACTAGGAAAGGTGTTAAGTTTGAATGGGAAGATAAATATGAGAAAGCTGTTCGGGATTTGAAATAAAGGTTGACAACTGCACCAATTTTGACACTTCCCACTCCTAAAAAGTCATATGTGATATATACTAATGCATTTCGTAAAGGGTTAGGGTGTGTATTAATGCAAGATAGAAAAGTTGTCTTTTGGATCTAGACAACTGAAAAAACATGAAGGAAATTAGCTTACCACGACTTGGAATTAGCAGCGATGATTTTCGCTTTAAAAATTTAGAGATGCTATCTCTATGGTGAAAGATTTGAAATATTCACAGACCACAAGAGCTTAAAATATATCATGACCCCAAAAGACTTGAACCTAAGGCAAAAAAGGTAGGTGGAGTGTTTGGAAGATTACAACTTTATGTTGTAGTATCATACAGGCGAAGCTAATATGGTGGTTGATGTATTAGGTAAGAAGAGTTAGGAAGCTCTGCATTTCCTAGTTGCTGAGAAACATGAAGTAATGGAAACTCTCAGAACATATGAGTTACATGTAAAACCTTAGGAATATCAAGGATTTATATATAATTTGGTGGCATAACCAACTCTGGTATAAAAGGTGATAGAGGTTCAATAGCATAGCGAAGAGGTCAAAGGTATAAAGAACAAGGTGAAACAAAGAGAAGGAGAGCCAGGGTGGAAAAGATTCTGTGACAAAAGTTTAAGATATAAGAATCAACTGTATGTGACCTAAGTTTCCATTTTAATAGAAAAAATTCTAAGAGATGCGCATAAGTCCAAATACGCTATACATCTAGGTAGCACAAAGATGTACCATGATCTGAAATGTCAATATTATTAAAAAGGAATGGTAAAGGACGTTGCACGATATGTAGCAAAATGTTTAACCTGTTAATAGGTAAAAATAGAATATCAGAAACCAGGAGAGTTACTACAACTGTTACCTATGTCTGAATGGAAAAGTTACTGCAGCCATTACCTATAGCTGATTGGAAGTGGGACTTTATTACTATGGACTTTATTATTGGGTTACTTCAAATACAATAGAAATATGATGCTATATGGGTAATCATAGATAGGGTCACAAAGTTGGCTCATTTCATACTAGTAAGGACAACTAACTCTCTTAATTTTCTCAGTAGATATTATATTAAAGAGATAGTCAGATTGCATGGGATTCCTAAATCAATAGTGTTGATCTAGACCCTCGATTTATTTTGTAGTTTTAGTAGAGTTCACAGTGAATTTTGGGTACCACACTCAACATTAGTATTATCGTCCCCAGATAGATGGACAATTAGAACAGGTGATACAAATTCTAGAAGATATTTTACGAGCTTGCGTATTAGATTTTTCAGAAAGTTGGAATGAACATTTACCACTGGTAAAATTTACTTACAACAATAGCTACCAAGTAAGTATAGGCATGACACCATATGAAGCCTTATACGGTTGACCTTGTAAATCACCAAATTGTTAGTTGGAAACAGGAGAATCATATTTGTATAGGCCAGACATATTTTAAGAAATGACAAGAAAAATTAAGTTGATTAGGGAGAGCTTAAAATAGCCAAGAGTCAATAGAAGAGTTACGCTGATTAATAGAGAAGGTCGTTAGAATTCGCAGAGGAAGATTAGGTACTATTAAAGGTGATACCACAAAAGTGAATAGTTCGATTAAAAAAAAAAAAAGGAAAAATATCTCCTAGATACATTAGACTATTTCTGATTTTTTAAAAAGTTTGAGAAATAACATATCAGCTAGAATTACCTCATGAAATGGCTGAAGTCCATAATGTCTTTCATGTTTCTATACTACATAAGTATATACCTGATTCGTGTTATGTGATCAATTAGAAGGATGTGGAGATACAACTAGATGTGACATATGAAGAAAGACCCGTACGAGTGTTGGATACTAAAGAAAGGAGTTTGAGGAATAAAACAATACCATTGGTGAAAATCTTATGACAACATCATGAAATTGAAGAAACGACCTGGGAAGTAGAGGCGAAAATGTGACTGAAGTACCTGAAGTTATTTACCTACTAGTAAGTAACTCAATCCCAAGTGTGCTAGCTGATATACCCGAACTAAATATCTCTTTACATATGTAAATAAGAATGTCTTACCTATTGTTGTTATAATGCAATACAACTGAAGTTTTAGGGGTGAAACTTTTCTTTAGGAGGGTAGATTTTGAAGCCCACCCCAAAAAATTATGCATGTATTTTCTATGTGAGACACCTATTATATTGGTGTCCTAAAAGTGGGCATCTTTATAACACATGGAATAAGTAGCTATTTCCTTTTCTTTATGTTATCGAGCCATCAAAAGAAAGAAGGAAGGTGTAATGGGAAAAAAAAAGGGACAGGAGAAGAATCCAGGGTAAAGAGGTAAGAACTCAAGTTGTTCTTTTCTTTTAAGTGAAAAAAAAGTAGACATGTATACGTAAGATTGCATGTGTAAAGATAGAAGAATGTGTGTGTCATAGGTTAAACAATTTCTTACTCTGTATACACCACAGGAAACTAATTTTTCTTAATTTAAACAAACATTTTTAAAGGTTCTTTTAAAGTGTTACATGTGGATTTCAGTAGGTGGGTTGGTAGAAGGAAGGGTTAGACAACCATGTTACAGGGTGGGATAGAAACAAAAAGATATTAGTGTTTTCCAACTCTAATTTGACCCATCAAACGATCACGAAATTGAACGAAACCTATTTTGTTGCATCGGGCTTTTCGAAAACTTTAGTTTAGAAACAAATTTTTAATAATTTGGTGAAGAAATGAGGTAGAACGAGATCAAAAATCATGAGATGTCACACTTACTGCGAGGAAAGAGAAGACCGTGGCTTCGGGCCAATGCCACGCACAGTCAGTGGCTTGTGGGAGTGTATGTAGCATTTTTTGATGACCCACTTGCTTCCAAAGGATGGCTTAGATTATTTGGAGAATTGTAAAATTTGTTTCGCAATTTTTTCATTTATGTGCTATTTTTAATAAATTTTCTTGTGAAATTTCATGAAAAAGAAAAAAAATATCAAATGTTCTTTAAAAATTTTAAAACATTTATATAAGTCTTATTTAGGCTTAAAAAAACCAATATGGGAGAGTGGACTGATAATGACCTTTCTAAGAATTTGTTTTTATAATTTTGAGTTTATTGATATTTTGAGGAAAATAAAAGGGATTTGGGGAAAATTATTTATTTATTATAAAAAAAGATGGTGGTAAGGAACCTGAAATTAACATAAAAGGATTGAATGCTAATTTATATAAATTTTAGAAAAAAATGGTATTTATAAAACTTAAAAGCTTAGAACCTAATTTTTATTACTAAAATAGTTGACAAAACTACACCTACTCCCTAAGTAAGGAGTATTAAAGTTTAATTGTAATTAATATAAATTATTTTGTTTGTTTGATAAAAATATATAAATAAGGGATGGTTGTTTATTTAAATTGGATAGAATTGTTTGGTAAAGGAGAAATTACAACTTTAGACCCCTAAGCTAAATACAACAATTAAAACTAATTACATAATAGTGTAGAAATGCAAGTTGATAGGAAAATTTATTCACGCAAAATCTAGCGTGGATTAAGAGAAAAGCCAGCAAGAAAAGACACTAAAACCTTCATGTAGAAAATTTATTCATGTAATTGTAACTTAGTATTTTGTGTAACAATAAGACAAACATCATGTGATTACACTGGATGACCAGAGTGATATTACTTGAAAATGTGAAATGTTATGAAGAGGCTATTTTTTTCTGATAAT
Source organism: Pouteria glomerata (assembly GCA_035590655.1). NCBI lineage: Eukaryota > Viridiplantae > Streptophyta > Magnoliopsida > Ericales > Sapotaceae > Pouteria > Pouteria glomerata. Next base: position 25,874,739 of record JAVXUM010000001.1, read on the forward strand.
GTGCAATTCTTAGCGCTGGTTATTTGTTTTCCTGAGAATCTACACCTTCAGTTCGGGGAAAGGGAATTACAAAGGCAGAACAGGGCTATAAGGGTGGAAAAGGGGTTAATGAGGATACTATAATGGGTTATTTGCACTATTTATAAGGGTATATTAAGGGGTAATAAGGGTGGCTAGGTGTTATAAAGGTGGAAAAAGGGGAATAATTTTACACTACTAGAGGGGCCCGCGGGTAGCAGGAATTGATGCTAATGAATGTTAACAACAGGTCCAATTGTTGGCAAGATTGCAAATAGACAAGTAGTTGCACACTTAGTCCAATTGTAATAGGTTTATTAGCTAGCTTATGATAGAACATTTGTGTCACGTGTCATTATCATACCCCAGTTCTCTGTTGGAACTTAAGGTGTGACAATTATACTGGTGTATTAGTATATGATAATGATATATTGTTTATCGGATGTTAATGATAATGATTATGGTGATATATGATTTTCTAATGATACGATATGTTGAATATTATTAATAGTTGTTGATACTTGTTGTACTGTAATATCAAGCTAAAGCATGTGTTACATATTATACCTATTTATTCATGCATCATGAAGACAGGTGGATTTATTGCTCACATCCCCATATACTGTGTTGCAAGTGTAGAGCCCGAGGCATAGGCGACCCATGAGGTGATTATGTCAATTTTTGTAATAGACATTTATTCGGTATAGTTGTAAAGGCCGAAGTGCTTAAATATTATTTTGATTATTTTATTGAAGAACTGTTGCTCGATTATGACCCAAACGTTTTTTTTTTTTTTTTTTTTGTAGTGTTGTGATTATTATTATTTATTTTTTTTTTATAAT
>JAVXUM010000001.1:25900192-25913129 GCA_035590655.1 Pouteria glomerata
CGCTTCGATTCACGCGAAACGGACGCTACCACCGCGATCACCGCCTCGAGAACTACCCGGATCGACTATCCTCTTGCGCCAATCCGCTCTCTCTCCTCTTTTCTCTCTCTTCTCTCTCTCTCTTCCTTCTCTTCTCTCTCTCTTCCTTCTCCTTCCTTCCCTCCGCTGGGTCACCCCTGAACCCCAGAAACGGGAAAGGAAAGAAAAAGAAAAGGAAAGGAAACCCCGGGCCTGGCCCACCCAGTCCAGCCCAATCACAACTCGAGCTAACTCAGCCCCAGAAAATTATAATCATATATTAAAACTCCTTTTAATTATTCCATTTCTCAAAAATAATACAAAAATATACCAAAATAAAAATGCGGGTGTTACAAATACATTCCCCGACGAAGCTTTCCCGACGAAGCTTTCCCGACTAAATACCGACCAATTTTGTTTAATCGGTAAAACTTTTGCCAACCAATTTTTGACCTTTAGCGACCATATTTTTGGTCGCCGAAAGTGCCATATGTTGTAGTGCATGGCTATGGGGTTGGTTTCTTTAGTGTACTCTAAGTGTTTGTAGAATTGCCTAAGTGAGATTTTTAACCTTGATATGAACTTGATAGGATTTAGGGGGTTGACATAGTAATTTATGTTAACTAAATGACTTATGGTCGAGAACCATTAAATTAAAATCCAATGGTCCGTTCCCTGACCTCAATGTCATTGAGTTAACATAAACCTACATAAGCCTCCGCTTTTCAACTTGATGAGCTTGCTACAGCACCTTGGTTGCCTTGTTCATGCCATAAAAACATAGTTGAGCACTTGGGAGGCTTCTTTAGGACTTAAGTGGTCTGGAATTTACATCGAATGGTCTTAGGAACTCCTAGTCTTGGCATTGGCTTTATGGCATACGCTTGGCCTTGGATGGCCTTAAGGTTTTTTGGGTATGCGTAGGCAATGTAGTGGCTTGACTTAAGCTTCCTTGGAATGGTTGGAAATGGCCCAAAAGCAAAGTTTTGATGCCAGTCCATATGCTCAATAAAATACCTTAATGGCTCATATGCCTTCCTTTTGAACTTTCGTTGCTTCTACTTGCCTCGGCTCTTATCCTTTTGCATTCCTAATGTCTTTAAGGCCTTGATTGCTATGTTTTAGTATCTAAAATTGCATAACACTAATAAATGCAAGGTTATAATATAATCGTGATAAAATAGAATTAAAAGTAAGAATAAATAAGTAATTGACCTACTCAATCAATATAAAAATATACAATATTACATGCCAATCAATATTAACCATTAACTTCAAGATGCTTGTTGTGATTATTGTATACTACGCTATGAGATTGAATTGTGAAGAGTAGAAAGCTATTTTGGACATCCCTAGGTGACAACGCAAGTAAGGGGCCTAATATCTTCTTTGTAATTGAACTCCCAGATCGAATGATCTTTCATTGCAGTATAGAGCCACGAAAAAGGGCAATCTATCATATTTTCAAGGAAAATCATTGAAACTACAATTTTGAATGAGAAAATAATTCCAGGTTTATTAACATATCCTTTTTGAAAGTATTGGGGGGAGACTCCGAGTTCTTTATATCATGGCCCATCAAAAACTAAAATTTTTATAATAATCCAAAACACTATATTAGGGCATCTAAACTCCCACGTCGCATTACATGATCTTATTCCCACTGCTCTTGTGGCACACACAAGTCTAATAGCAATAATTCCAACATGTTCACATGTATGAAATGCATTAAAGGCAAAGTTTTAAGTTGAGATATCATTGTGAAGAGAATGAAATAAGAGTCTAGATATCTAAGTATATGGGCATATAGGTTACTTAACAGCTTTCCCATTTGTAGTTGGACCCTTGAACTTATATTATAAAAGATGAATTGGAGTCATCAAACATAAGCCTCATAAACATATTGTTAAAATGTTTTTATCAAAGAAAAATCATTTATTGTAGTAAGTTAGTTGCCTTTGTTGGAAAAGTTAGGTGCTGACTCTATATTTTAAACAAAATGCTCAAAAAAATCACCCTTTTGGACACGAGTCTTGATCATATTTAAGCTCTGAGGCTTGCATTCTCGATCATTAAGATGCGAAGGATCTCAAGTGTGGTAAAAAATCTGATGTGATAGTGTCCACTATTCTCAACCTAATAGGTGGTGGCACTAATGTGAGTGCAGTTTGGTTGATTCTATCTTTTAAATGATGTTTTGTTTTTATCGTTAGATCTTTGTAATTCAAGTATAGCTAAACTTAGTGGTTGTAATTCTATTAGGTTCTCAATAACTTTTTGCTTTAATAACATTATTGTGCACACCAATACTATATATTAGTCCCTAATTTATAGTATTAGAATAGTTTTAATTCTTAGTTATATTCACATTTTTGGTAATGTTGTGTTTTGTGTCTATTATGTAGGTTACCATGCTAAAATGAAGAATTCAGGACCTTATGTGGACCTCAGTAAGATTTAGAGATCAAGTGGTGAACCGACATGACAAGTCGTGCAAGAATGAAAGCAATTAGGCATTAAAAATTCTAATGGGACATTTAACTGAACATGTGACGTGCAATGCTCAAAATAGTCTAAGGATTATCCAAGCCAATGCCAAAGCCATGGAGATTTAAGGTCATGATACACTAACCCAAAATTAGATAGGTTAAGCCAATGATATCAAAAAAACCCACATGGTTATCCCTAGTGACGCCTTAAAGTAGCCTAAATAAGGTTATGAAAATCTTTTCAGGCACTTCTGTCAAATAGGTGGTGAGCATTATAAAAACAACCCCTAGGGCCTATCTAACACAACTAAAGGGCACCCTAGCTCCATGCTTGTTGGTTTTATAGCATAGAAAGAAAGAAAAATACCTCAATCTGGAGAGCTTGAATGTTAACAAATTTATCCAGAGGCACAGCGAAAGTACTCTATTCAGCCCTTCAATCTTCCAAACTATTCTCAACCTTTCTCTCTTTAGATGGTAAGTGTGTGGTCACCTATACGTAGTTAGCTTATTCAAGTATATATCAAGGAGGAAGATAATGATTATTCAAGATAATCTAAATCCTCTCAACCTTTGAGATAATCTTTTCTTGATTAGCAATAATCTCTCAACTCTTGAGAGAATCTCTCCCTCTACTTGATAATATGTACATAATGTATATACAAACCTACAGGATAAATATCAGAGAAAATCTCTCAACTTCTTGAGAGAATATTTCTCAATGTATACGATATACATGATTGGAGAAATATTTTTCTCACGTGAGTAAAATATCTCTCAACCAATTTATCCTTACTAATACATCCTACATAATTATCCTATCTAATTCAAAATTAGAAAAGATGAACTATAAGCCAACTACTTAAGCCCATCAAGATTTAAGTTGAGCTAGCTTGGGGACTGAAGGCCCATGGACTCCTAGCTCCAATTTAAAGGATTTGGGCCTTCTCATCTCATGACAGCCCATAGGCCTTTAAATTAACTCAAGGCTATTCCACTAAAAGCCTTGGGCTGCACTCCATTTGTCCATGTTAAAATTCATTTTAATTAAAACACCTTTTAATAAAATTAATTGGGTCTTTGACCAATAATATCTACTTAATTAACCCTCCATTATATGCTCGTAATTTAGTTAGGCTAAATGTCAAGCCCCTTAAATTACATATTTAACCCTAAGTCACTATTTATACAAACTTTGATCATTCTCAATATTTATATATTTGTAAATAATTTACAAATAAATATTATTATTGAATAAACAATTTATTGAATAAACTGTGGCCACAGATTTAATGATCAAATATAATAAATAGCTCAAGTGAGCGCAAATAAAATGGATTCTTTCTTGTAAGTATATGTTCCCACGACTCATGAAATAAAATCTCCAAGCATCGAGGTTTTGACCATTAGCATAGGTCTCACTCCGTGATAACTCAAATAGATTTAATTCATAAGTATAAGTTCATTACAAACTCAGGATTAAGGTTTATTAAGCTTATTAAAGCATTAGTGAATTATGATATTTGACATAACCATATCATAATTCACAATAGTCCATTCAATATGTATATCATATACACATACTAACTTTCTACTCAAAGTCCCTACTTTAGTGATCAAGATAAATCACCCAATTAAGAAGTAGAAAGTTACAATTTTAGCATAATGAATTTCTCATTTCATTAAAACTGTGAATTTACTTTTATTTATAAAACATGTGATTTAAATCTTTCTGTATCGGCATCTTATGCCCAATACTTAAATCCCAAACTTTTATAAATAAGGGATAAAGATGTATGCTCAAATAAATTAATAAATATTTTATTATTACCAGAAAAATAAAATCTTATTACATATCATGCTTTTAAAGACATAAAAGTAATACTAGTCTAACAATGCCAAGCCCTCAGCATCATGGGTAGAGCATGCAACATTGCCCAACACAATCTAGCACCTCCTAGCACTCCCACTAGCATAGTGACAGTGTCCAGCTTAATCAGGCACAACAACAGCATTTCAAATGCCCAGGTCCACGCATCGCAAGGCCTGACAACTAAGACACAATAAGCATTGCACATTTTAGCCTCCTCATACAACATAGAAGTCGAACAGTATAACAAATGCTCGGGACACATAAACACATCGTGGACCCAGCTGCACGTGTACTCGTATGTTCGCCTAGCATGCAAGTGTCTCGCGTCTCCAACGTCACTCAGCTCATATGTCCTACAGAAATTAACCCCCTAGCCTATGTGTCTTTTGCAGAAATGCCCCTAACTGGTCATGTTCTGTAGTGTCCAATTGCCAAGGCTACCCACTCCGTGTCCTACCTTACTTCTCTGCATGTTAACTACAATTTTGACCTATTTTGGGTGGCGAGCATAGTCCCTCCCTTCATTTAGCAAAAAAAAAAAAAAAAAGAACACACTTACTTGCTTATATAAATTCCCCTAAGCTTTGGGAAAACTTTACAGTTCATTCCAAGATAAGAAATCTTCTCTCATTCTCTATTTCTCTCTTACCCTTCTCTTAATTTTTTTTTTTTGATAAGTAAATATAAGATTTGGATTAATGAGAGAAAATATACATAATCATGAGGGCATACCCTCGTTTACAAAAAAGTTAGCTTATGTACAATACGGGATCCCCCAAATTTCTTTTCTTCTTTATTAGATTAAAGTGTTATGCTAAAGAAACATTGATGATTATTGTTGTCTCAAAAATAAAAATGACACGTGTCGTTAAGCTGCCGAGCAGTATGGTGCTCGGCGCAGCTTCCCCGACCACAGTATGTGGGCCTTAATAAATGAAGTAAACAGGACTTGATCAATCCGGTTGATTCTTGACTTTCTCGCTCGAACACGATTAAACAATTTTGTTTGATACACTCATCATCATTAGATTACTAAGTTGATGTGACAATCAAGTTTGTCTAAGTATTCAACTAAAACCATCTTGAGCCATGCCCGCATTAAATGCTATGTGATGAGCATTTAATGCTAAACGTTTTGTCACATAAGTGGAACTGCTGAAAAAAGAATGAAAGGATTTCCTCGGAAAAGGGATATTAATATTATACTCAAGGTACGCTTTCTCTAGTCCGAAAAGCTCTCAATACAATTTCCTGTGCACTTTTAAGCAATTGACTGACTTTACCATAAGAGGGGTTTTGGTCGGAGACCTTCCTCGGCCATTCCTTCTAATTCCTTGTCACTTGCAGGCTCATTTTCTTTTGGACGGGGAAAGCATCTTCGGTGGTATTTTCTATTGCCGAACATTTGGCGTCGTCTGTGGGAATCGATTTTTCAGTTCCTTCTACCGTGTTGTTGCTCGTATTATTTGCTTGTCCTAATTCAACAGTATGGTGACGGAAGGGAGTTCAACTTCAGCATAATCTCCCCTGATTAGGGGTGAAACCACGCCTGCAAGACCAAAGGCGGGCAATATCTTCATACGAACTCCTGCTATGGGGCCAAGCAGGAGGCCTAGAACGGAGGACCCTAAAGCAATTCAACGGAGAAGGGAGCTTCAGGCAATGGCAAAAGCTAAGCAGACTGAGTTGGAAGAGATTCTCTTGAGATTGAGCCAAAAGAAGGGAAAGGTGATTGCTGAGGAGCAGGATGATGTGGAAGGTGATTCGGACCCCAACTACGACCCTTTGTATGATGATTTGTATGGGGATTGGCAGATCGACAGATCTGGGCCGTTTGGAGTTAGGGAGGAAATGTGGTTTGGGAGCAGGACAGGTACTCCAATTGAAGAGGGAGTTTTGAGGAACCACCCTACTAGGGGTGCCATCCGGAGGTCCCCAGCAGCAGAAGAAGAATCCTTATGAACCCCTTAGGCAACGGGGAGCATTCGAACATAGCAGGCAGTAATGGGGGCAACAGAAAGATCGCCACAGCACCTTTGAGGATGACTAGACGCAGAGGAGAGAGAAGAGAGTTCAAAACACCCAGATAGTGGAAGTTCCTCAATACGAATGGGAACCAGCGGAGCACACCACGAGGATGATGGCAAGGAAGGCTTTGAGCAGAATCTCCACTTCGCCTTTCATGGAAGACGTAAACGAGGCGGAGCCTCCCAAGAAGTTCATAACACCAAGATTCATTCTTTATGATGGAAAGGCGGATCCTTTGGCCCACTACCGCCATTACATGCAAGCCATGACTCTTTGGAGTTGGGATGACAGGCTGATGTGCCGTGTGTTCTCGTCCAGCCTAGGGGACACGACTCTCTAATGGTTTCACAAACTGCCCCCGAGGAGCATCAGGTGTTGGGGGCAGTTAGTAGAAGAATTTTTCACCCGATTTTTGGCAAACGCCAAACAACCAAAAATAGCCAACGTACTCCTCACAATGAAAAAGAGGGGTAACGAAAGCCTAAGAGACTACTCAAGGAGGTATATGGAGCTTTACGATGAGGTCGAGGCTTGCACTGAGCAACTGGCCGTTACTTCATTTAAACTCGGCCTCAGGAAGGAGGACAAACTGTGGATGTCCCTCACCAAGAAGCCGGCAGCTAACATGTCTGATCTGACGTGCCAGATCGAGAAATATGCCAGGGTGGAAGATAAAACGAGGCCATCAAACCAGAAGGAGCAAAAGCTGGCCGAGCCGAAGAAGAACAAATCAAAGGGGAAGGAAGCGTAAGTTGAAAGAAAGTTCATTTTTTAAGCCATCAATACGGTGTTTAAGGAGCCTATCTTTAGAATCCTTCCCCAAATAATAGATAAGCCTCATTTCCGGTGGCCAAAGAAATTGTCGGATTATACAGGGAAGGAGACGTACCGAGACTATTATTCTTATCACTGAGATCGGGGGCATAGAACTGGGCAATGCCATTCCTTGCGGTTTTACTTGGAAGATCTAGTGAAGGAAGGGCATTTGAAAGAATTTATTGATAAAGCCTAGACTAAAGCTTTCGATGACCATCCCCGAGCTCTGTAAGGAAATGTGAGAAGAAGGAACGACGATGAAGATGACGTCGATGGAGACCAGTAACCTCCCGGAGTAAGGCAGCGGCAGAATGTTTAACGACCAGTAGTTATCTATGTTATTCACATGGAAAGCCGTACTAATGGCACTGCTGGGCACTCTGGCTCAGGTCGGCAGTAAGATGCTCGGGATGATGAGGTGATGGAGATGACGACTATCCAAAATAAGAGGCAGAAGAAAGACGAGGTTAGGACTATCTCTTTTCATGAAGAAGATAGACTGAGGGTGAAGCACCCACATAATGATGCCCTTGTAATTACACTGGGGATGTTTGAGTCCGAAATAAGAAGAATACTGGTGGATACTGGGAGCTCTGCGGAGGTTATGTTTTATAGCCTATTCAAAAAGTTGGGACTGACAAAAGAAGACTTGGAGCCCCTCGATTGTCCCTTGATCAGATTCAACGTAGCCTCGGTTTGACCGCTCAGCAAGGTGACCATTCCAGTCAGAGCCGGACCAACTGAGTGTGACATGAAATTTATTGTAGTGGATGTCCCCTCATCCTATAATGCAATCGTGGGACGATCATGGGTCCATATGTTAAAGGCTGTCCCATCGACATACCACCAGGTTCTCAAATTCTCTTTTGGAGATGAAGTCGTGGAAATAAGAGGTGACCAGAATACATCTCATAAATGTTTCGCTGTGGCACTCCAATCCAAACCAATTCCCGAGCAAGTTTAATTAACTGAACTCCCTTTGGATGCTCCCAAGATCGACGACGTTGGGGGTGACCCCGAGCAAAAAGCTGTCGAAGAGTTAGAGAAAATCTACATTGGGAATCCGGATGATGACAAGTACTTCCTGATCGGCTCCAATCCCTTTGCAGAGAAAAAGTTAGAGTTGTCCAATTTGTTGCTGAGAAATGTCTCCAATTTTGCTTGGAGTCCTCAGGAGATGCCAGGTATTTACCCTGAAATCATGTGCCATAAGTTAAGTGTGAAGCCTGATGTGAAACCTGTAGTACAAAAGCCAAGGAGGTCGGCAGTGCAGCACACAGAGGCTGTAATAGAAGAGGTAGGCAGGTTGCTGGAAGCTGAAGCCATTAGGGAGGTCTCCTATCCGGAATGGTTGGCCAACACTGTGGTGGTCAAAAAGAAGAATGGCAAATAGAGAGTCTGTGTTGATTACACGGACCTGAATAAAGCATGCTCTAAAGATCCCTTCCCATTGCCTAAAATAGATCAACTTGTTGACTCAACCATCGGAAGTGCCAGAATTTCATTCCTTGATGCCTACCGAGGATATCACCAGATACCTATGTATGGGCCCGATGAGGAGAAGACTTCATTGATTACTCCAAAGAATATCTTCTGTTACAAGGTGATGCCTTTTGGTTTAAAGAACGCCGGGGCTACATATCAGAGGTTGGTGACAAAAATTTTTTAGGAGGATCTCAGCTGCCAGATAGAGGTTTACATAGATGACATGGTGGTGAAAACAAAAGAGTCGACTGGCCACATGGATGACTTATAACACATATTTTCAACTTTAAGCCGGTTTAGCTTGAAACTCAATGCTGCCAAATGTGCCTTTGGCTTTAGCTCGGGAAAGTTTTTAGGTCACTTGGTCACTAGAAGAGGGATTGAAGTAGATCCCATTCAGATCAAAGCCATTCAAGCCATAGCACCCCCGACCACTAAAAAGGGAAGTCCAAAACTAATAGGGATGGTCGCTGCTCTCAATCGATTCATAAGCTGGGCCTCTGACAAATGCCGACAATTCTTCAAGTTATTAAAGGGGGCAAACAAGATGATTTGGGATAATGAGATTGATGCTGCGCTCATAAAGCTAAAGGGGTACTTGACCACTGCTCCGATTCTGACTACTCCAAAGCCTGGAGAAGAACTTCAACTCTATTTGCCTGTATCTGATCACACAGTTGAGAAGTTTGTGTTAGCCCTTGTTGTTGCATTAAGGAAATTATCACACTACTTCCACTCCCATGTGATTCAAGTCATCACCGACCAACCAGTTAGCCAAGTGTTACGAAGGGCAGATATCACTCGAAGGCTAGCTATATGGTCAGTGGAATTGGGTGTGCTTGATTTGAAGTATGTGCCAAGGACTGCCATCAAAGCACAGGTATTGGCAGATTTCATAACAGAGTTCACCCCACCAGCACCCACACAAGCACTGAAATTTTGGACTATTGAGATCAATTTAGAAGAGCATGGAGTCCTGCCAGCATGGCTGATTGAAGTGGATGGCTCTTCATCTAAGAAGGGCTCGGGTGTTGGCATGGTCCTCACTACTCCAGAAGGAGTTACCATTGAATAAGCCATAAAGCTGGAGTTCGAGGCAACCAATAACGTGGCTGAGTATGAGGCCTTATTGGCGGGCCTTGACATCGCTCAGCGTTTATTTGCACGTAACATAGTTGTCAGGACTGATTCCCAGCTTGTGGCTAACCAGTTAAAGGGGGAATATGTTGTGAGAAATGAGAAGATGGCAGATTACTTGGAATTGGCAAAGCAAAAGCTTAAGAAATTCAACGTCATTGGTATTGAATTGGTCGGCCGCGACCATAACACACATGCTGATGCTTTGACCACTCTGGCTGCTTTGCCAAGCACAAGGTTGAGCAATACTGTATTCCTGGAAACATTGACAAGCCTGAGCATTAGAAACGATGGGACAGTTGGGTGCATCACTGTAAGCCCTCCTTAGATGGACCCAATCATCAGCTACCTGAAGGATGGAACTCTCCCTGAGGACAAAGTAGAAGCAAGGAAGTTGAAAGTAAAAGCAGCAAAGTTTTGGCTCTCTCCCGACCTCAAGTTATACAAAAGATCTTTCACAGGCCCCTATCTCTTCTGTGTTCATCCTGGTAAGGTACAAGATTTTCTTTTTGAATTACACGAAGGAGTCTGTGGAGCACATACTGGGGGCAGATCTCTTGAACATAGAGCCATCGCACAAGGTTATTGGTGGCCTAGGATGGGTAAAGACGCTCACATGTATGTGCGGAAGTGCCATAAATGTCAAAAATTCTCCCCAATTCCACATCAACCTGCTACAGAGCTTAGCCCGCTAACTAGCCCTTGGCCGTTTGCACAATAGGGGTTAGATATTGTGGGACCATTACCAGCGGCTTCAGGAAATCACAAGTTTCTTGTGGTCGGCACTAATTATTTAACAAAGTGGACCGAAGCTGAGCCGTTAGCACACATTAAAGATGAGGATACCATAAGGTTTGTCTGGAAGAACATCATTACTAGATATAGTATCCCCCGAGCTTTGATTTCAGATAACGGTACTCAGTTCGATAGTGCTCTATTTAGGGACTACTCCTCGGGGTATGGAATTAAGAATATTTATTTAACCCCTGCGTATCCTCAAAGTAATGGACAGGTTAAAGCCTCAAATAAAGTGATCCTTAGTAGAATAAAGAAAAGGCTGGAAGCTGCAAAAGAGAGGTGGGTGGATGAGCTGCCATCAGTTTTATGGGCATATAGGACTACCCCAAGGAGATCAACTGGAGAGACACCTTTTTCACATGCATATGGAATGGAGGCAGTTATTACCTTGGAAGTTGGAATGCCAACCATTCGTTCATCTACTTTTGATCAAGGTGAGAATGATAGAGCCATGGGTGTAAGTCTAGACCTACTGGAAGAGAAAGGGATACTACAATGGTAAAGCTGGCTGCCTATTAACAGGAGACAAGGAGGAGGTTTAACAAAAAGGTTCATCAGAGAAACTTCAAAGTTGATGACTTTGTCCTCAAAAAGCTCATGGGAGCCAGAAAAGATCCGATAGAAGGAAAAGTAGGAGCTATTGCGAAGGACCCTACAGAGTCACAGAGGTGCTTGGCAATGTGCATACCGACTGGAGGATTCAAATGGAAAACCTATCAAGAGACAGTGGAATGTCGTCCATTTGAGGTTATTCTATATTTGATTTATTCTATAGTTGACAATCCATAATTATGTTGGAAGTTTTGTGCATGTTAGAATTAGATCAATTGATTATAAAGATTTGTTATTGCTTGAAGATGAATGTATGGAAAAAGATTGCCACGTTGGTTTACCCAAGTTAGTTCCAAGAAGATTGCCACATTGGTTCACCCAATGTTGGTTCGAAAAAGATTGCCACGTTGGTTTAGCCAATGTTGGTTCAAAAAAAATTACCACGTTGGTTTACCCAATGTTGGTTCGAAAAATATTGCCACGTTGGTTTATCCAATGTTGGTTCAAAAAGGGTTGCCACACTGGTTTTTCCAGTGTTATTTCGAAAAGGTTTTCAGAGAAACAGGTTTATTTTCTCAAAACATTTATGGTTAAAAGATTTACCCAGTTACCGCCGACCAGGATATATTAAGGTCGGCTTGGTTGATGCTTGAATGTATGAAGATTAAATTAAAAGCTATTAAGAGTTACCCCATCAATTATTTAAAAAAGAGTTCATTTGAATGAGATGAAAAACAATGTTTAAAAAGAAAACTATTATGTTCAGCATAACAAAAGATAAACCAGGAAAAACTCATGAGCAGCACGAAAAGTCTAATTTATAAATCAAATGTTTTACAAAGTATTGCTCTGCAGATCTTACTTAGTCAGATATAGGCCTTCACATTAAATTGTCACTTACAAAAGGTTAAAACTCTAAAAAAATGATTATCACCGAGGAGGATGTTTGATTACACGTGAAAAGTGTAATTACCAACCTGACAAGCTAGGGGAGAAAACCTATGTTTAATTAATAAATATTGCGAATTGTTATTAATTATTACTTATATTTCGTGTTTCTTTAATGCAGTGAAAATGAAGAGCTTCTATGGTTAGATGATGAAGAAAACGCAGAGAATGAAGTAGGAAAGCAGCCGGAAGCATCAACCAAGGGAGACGAAGGAGCCGAGATTGCGTATGGAGAAGAATAAAGAAATCAAGAAGCAGTCTAAGCTTTGGTGGTCCGGACAACCCTCCACCCGGGTTGGACCAGCTGCGTGAAAGAGGATCAGACATAGTCTCGGTGGTCAGGACCACCCTTACACCCAGTTCGGACCAGCTGATTAAAAGAATTCCTAAGGAGGCCTCGGTGGTCCGGACCACCAACCCTGGTCCGGTTTTCGTTTAGGGCTTTTCCTGCGGCTATTTAAAGGGGTCTTTGAGTTTTTTTTCTGGGAGATTTTTCTTCAACCGTTCTTCAGTTCTTAGGAGCATAGTTTTTAGGTTTTATTTTAGAGAGTCTTTGAGAGCTTTGTGAGAGATGTGTGAAGATTTTCTATTTGCTGCGTGGAGTTTTCTTACTGCACTGTTGGTTTTTCTTTCTTTGTTTTTCAAGTTCTCAAGGTACGATTACATTTAACTCTCATTTTGCTATCAAGAATAAATTGTTTGAGTGTTTATGAATGAGAATCTAAAGTTTTCATGAACTATGAGCATGTTTGAATGGTAGATAAATGTTATTATTCTTCTGGTTCAAACTAGG
>JAVXUM010000001.1:25925786-25935928 GCA_035590655.1 Pouteria glomerata
TGTTTCCATGCTTTACATTAAGTTCTCATTGTGGCATTGTATCATGATTACCACATGCATTCATGTTATATTATGGGAGTGTATCGTGGGCACACGCCGTCCGTGCTCACGTCCCCACAGATTTTCCTGCAGGACCCACACAGGACGAGTAGGAGAGACTTTGAGGAAACGTACATATTTTTGCCAAAGTGGAGCAAATTATTTATGTTGTACATTTATTTTGAAAAGCCCTTGTTTTGTATATAATTTATTTTACTTTTGGTTTGTAATAGCCATAAGGCCTAGACTTATACATAGTAATGGAAATTCAAGTAGTGGAATGGTTATATGGTTATGTTGGTTAGTGTGGATCGGATGGGAGATTATGAATGTGAATGTATGATTAAATGATAAAGCCACTGCATAGTTGTATGGCAGTGAGTATATAAATTGCACAGGTTGTCTATTAGGTACCCTTTTAGTTCAAATTTTAGGCCGTTATATAGCTGTTTTGTTTTATGGGTCCACTGTGTGACCGGTGCGTTAGCTCTGATCCAAGGACTCGGGTTACATGATATGCATGTCTCACACTCACTCCCTGGGTCTCCGGACCCGGGGCGTGACATCATTCATTCAAAATAGTTATCAAGTATACTTAAAAGACTGTGGCCTCGACTTCAAATCTCACCAAGTTGTCCACTCACAAATGAAATCACTCAAGAAGGGTTACTTTCATGGTTCATGCAGGAATGTAATATCAAATAAGTGCAATGAACCCAAATCAAGAAGTGACTGAAAAAATTAAGCTATAGAGTGTTGCATAACTTCATGAATGGAGTGTATTAATGCATAAAAAAAAAAAAAAAAAACTGCTATCAACCACATAAAATAAATCAATGCCCTTATAAGTATCTTTCACCTAAAATCTATTAGATCTTTACTAGGTTATAGTTAACTTAGCCGCGAAGTATTAGTTAGACAAATAAAGAATAGGACAATTCAAAGTGCGCGTATAAGGATTAAGATGATAATGCAATGAAGTATTCCCCAATTTTTCTCCTTTCAACTCCTTGAATACCAAATCTCGAAGCTTTATTTATTTTTTTCTTCTTTTAATTTTTTTTTATTTTTTTTTTATTTTTTTTATGGTATGAATAACAATAAACTCATGAAATGTTAGTCCCAAATTTTTTTTGTTTTTGTTTTTGTTTTTTTTTTTTTTTTACAAATTTATTATTTTTTTTTACCACAATTTTTTTTATTATAAACTTCTCCCTTATACACCTTATTACAAAATTTACACAAATATCCCATAACATAGAAAAGTTGGTTCACTTATATATCTAAGGTTAAAAGGATTATAAATATGGCTAAAACAAAAAAACTTCATCTATTATTTTTATTTCTTCAAAAGCTTCAAAGTGGCTTCAAAGGCAATATAATTAAAGAAAAGTTACAAGCTTCCAAATATAAGAAAAATAGCCTAATATCACTCTTTAGCTTAATAACACTTTGTCAGAGACATTAATCCTTATATGCAAATCAACAATAGTATCTTGTGCATTTAATACCAAAACAAAGTAATATGATAAAGCTATTCAAGAAAGGTGAGATGAAAGAAATCATATAGATCATTAAATATAAAACCCTCAAGAACAAAAACACAGGCTCAAAAGCTCACACAATATAGGGTTTTAAGTCTCTACCTATGTCTTGGTACATTTGAACAATTAAATCCCATGAACTCTAATTCTTAACACACTTTTATTCAATAATCCCAAGTAACAAGTTTTCAATGCATTAGAAACTTTTATACTCAATTTGAATCAAGTGCCATATTCAAAATTGAAATCGAATCATTTATTATTTTCATGACTAATACCAACATTAAACTAATTCATAGACACATGCAAAGTCCAATCAAGCTAAGTGAAGGTAACTTTAATTTGCCCACGGTTTGATTTTTTTTTTAGAGGCATATCAAATTAATTCATCATGCGAACCATGCCCCCTAAGTTAAAATTCACATTATTCTTAATATGAGAACCATGAAGTATATGTAGGTTTGTAGTGTGTAATAGTGAGCATAATGATAAGCATGAAATAATAGTCATAAATGGCACAAATAAAAACAAAGTACAAAATAAACCAAGTATGCATCCTTTATTCAAGCCACGTAAGGCATAACCTAATATACCCCCTAACTTAGATTCTATAACACTCCCAATAATAATAATAATATATAAATGAAGTATGAATTGGAAGTGAAAGACTAAACAAAAGAGGGATGAAGGATATTATCTTAAGAGCTTCCTTATTTGAAAAAATTGAAAAGATCTATACAAGAAAACTGTTAGAATTTTTTTTTTGGTAAGGACAAATTTTAGAATTAAAAGAAACTAAAAATAAATGGAAAAATAAAAGAACAATGAAGTTAGTATAAAGAGAAAAAATAAAAATAAAAGAAAAAAATAAGAAAAGAAAATCTAAACTAACAAGAATAAGAAAAGAAAGAAAGAAAAATCTAATCTACTATATACAAATAAAACAAAGAAAATGGTTATCCAACACCTTCTCTATCCCATGCATCCACGAATGGTTTAAGAAATAAGATATTCTTTTCAGCGTTACAAAGCACCAAAAGTGGACGCACCTTGGATGTAAAACACACTAAAGGATCAAAGGCCAAGTGAGATTAGTTGCTCGACACCCAAAAAATCTATGTAATTTTTCCCTTTATCTACTACCTCAACCCAATGATGGTTAGTCTCATTATAGTCACTCACAATCTCCATAGTAAGACTCTTGGAATGGGCTAAGTCAAGAGGTGAACTAAGGCCAACCAATTCAATGATGTGCCCCTCCAGCCTGGGAAACACCGAGAGTGAGTATGCTCCAAGTGTAAAGAATACTGAATAATGTATGGCTTTGTGGGGATCTTTGAACCCCAAATATGGCCCAAAGTTATTTTCATCTGTAAACATGGAATGTGATTGTGTGGTTTCTAGTATCCCTTTAACACCTAAGAAATCAATGCAAACTATCTTTTTGATCTTCATCACGTCCCTACATGTGTGGTCATATTTGGTCAAAACATACTCAATTCTATCAGTAAGATTCTCAGTTGGGGTTAGGGCAAAAAAGAAGAGGTGAACACCACTCTCATTCTTGGGTCTGTCTGTCGAGCTCTCAAAAGATAATAGACAATTCATTCTCATGATAGTCCTGTAGGACTAAAGTGGGAACCCAACCATAATTAGAATCATACTTCCATCCGAATATAGGGGTCTCAACAGGTAAGTCATCATGTGTACTAGCCCCAACAGAAAAAAATATATCAGAAGTGGTTTCAGTGAGTGGTGTAGTAGAACATGATGAAATTAAAATGACCGGCTCAATAGTGTGCTCCCTTGAACTTATAGCATTAAAGCTCTCAAAATGAGTATCAGGACTTTCTAAGGTTGCTTAGGTTGTCGGGGTGGGATGAGCTTCAAACTTTGTGGTGGTATTGGTTGGCATATCCTCCAGACTCTCAATAAATAAAATCTCGTGCATATTAGAGTCTCGTGGGAATGAGTCAAATGGCTCATTCCTTTTACTATTCCAACCATTATCAGAACAGTCACTCCCCTCAAAGTTTAAGATTTTTGAATTAGAATCCTCTCTTACAAGTGACAAAAAGGCCCTAGATTGAGTAATTTTAGCTTCAGTGAATGGTCGAACATAAAAACATATAGCAGACTCAAATAATGTATTATCTAATATAGAGTCAATATGTGCGTAAGTCTCATGTACATTGAAATCAACTTTTAAGCTAATTTCTTTTCTATGTTGAGTTTGCTCGTATAATGACTCAAGAAAATCCCATGTTAATTCTAGAGTAAAGTCAAATAATTTACCCTCAGACAAATAATCCATGCTCATTATTCAATTTTATTTTTAAACAAAAAAAGAGTAACCTAAACTACCCTAAGGAATCAAAACTACAGAATTCCCTGGTAACGGCACAAAAAACATGACCGCCTCTAAATATTATGTCTAGAAATACCCCCAAGTGTAAGGGTGTGCAGTGTATTTTACCTGGTGAGTCCAAGCTCTTATCTACAGAGAATTTTGAGATGAAGTCTAGGGTTTCTAAGTTTTTCTAAACTATTGTTCTCTTTCTAAAATAATAAAATAAAAATAAATTTTTGGTTTCGAAAAGGTTGATTATATAACTAAAAAACAAATAAAATAAAATTACGAGTAATTAAAATAAAAGGGAGTTGATCCAACCTACAAATCTAGACAAATACCTTATTCTCATGTTAGATGTGATTTTTATCTTAGTCTACAGCTCACGTTTAGGAAAAATAAACCGAAAAGGTTTCATCGTTAAAACAAATAATCCAAAGCACAGTTTTAAAATTACGTTAAAGATAAATAAAACTGGAGGGATTTCATCTTGAAAATATTCTTTGATCCAAATTTATTTTCTTTGATTTTAAAATATTAAGAAAATTATATTCAAGTAACATCATCAGGGATTCAATAAAATATGACTGATGTTACAAGTTTTCGAATGCTTTGAAAACCGAAAGATAAAGAAAACCAGAAAATAAATTTAGATTCATCTCTTGTATTTTCAAAGTATCAAGAAAGTTCTAATCATACGTAGTTATCAGTAATTTCAAAAAAATATAATCAACTATATATGTTTTCGAAGGTTTTGAAAATATTAGGAAGCAGATCTAGGAAAATAAGAACCCTAACATTATATGCTTGGATTCGTTCATATCCAACACTCAAACAAGGATTTACCCATTGTTGATGGGTTAAATCAAGTTTAAATCTAAATTAGTATGTTAAAAACATCAATAAAATAGAAAATAAAAGAAAGAGATAAGAAAGCAAACTTTATAGATGAAAACGCTGCAATTTGTATTGAAAAATACTGTGTAATCAAATTTTCGAACCAAACTTGAATGAAAACTCTCTGCGATATCTCTCTAAACTAATCTACCTTAATAAAAAATTGAATCTGAAATAATAGAAAGAAAAGCATACGGTTGCCATTGCAAGATATGTATTTATATGTACGAAACGAAACCCTAAAACTAATCTTTATTGTGAAGAATAGCTACTGCCGTATGGACAACCCAACACGGTGCCCGGACCATAAAATCAATCTTTGGCTCTAACATAAAGGTTATAGCCCTTCCAGTCTTCTTTCCAACTTAGAAAGAATCGTATCAATCAGAATTGTAAGGAAAAAGTTATGGCCAAAATACTGACAGGGTGTTGTACTGAATTATCCAAAGAATGCCAAATTGTGCAACTTTTGAAGCTAATTTTGGAGTATATGGAGACCTCTTTTGGACTTGAGATATTCATGAAAGTTGTAGGTAAGAATGTGTACTTGATTTTGGGCTTTGAATCACCTCAATTGGACCTCGGAAACTCAAGATAAGCCCCAAATCCTATCATGATTAGGATTTGTCCAGCTTTTCAATCCTGACTTTTAAGCAATGTTTCATAGTTCAAATGAACTTGAATTTTGACTCACGATACATTTTTGAAAAGCTTGACATGTCCACTACAACTTTATTGAAGATTATTTTTAATTAATGGAACTCATTCTATGTAAAAATGTGCATCTATCTCATTCCAACAAGCTATTTTAGTGCATTTTCTACTAAAATCTGCATAAATGAACAAACTAATATAAATAAACAAAATTAAACTGAAATAGATATATTATAACATAAATTACTGATACTAGCATGAAAATTAAAGCTTATGATTACACTTTTGAAGCATAATCAATAAGGCACACAACAACGTATATATATCTACGACCACATAGCCCACTATTACATCCTCTCACATTGCTTGGATTTATGAATTTGAAATTAAAGAATTTAATGTTATTTATTTCATAAAAATTATTTAAATATGATTTTATTTATTTAATTATAAATTTCATCTTGAATTTAAGTAACTTAAAATGATAAATTATGATCGAATTGAAATTAATTATTATTAATATAATTGCATATGATAACAACAAGAAATGTGTTGATTATCGTAAAGTTTTCTTTTCAAATTTGAGGAAAATTAGGAGAATAATTAATAATAAAAACAATTACGCAATAAAATATAAAAATAAAACAAATAAAAAAATTACACAATACGAGTGATGAAAAAGAAACGAAACAAAACAAGCACTACAACAGGGGGATATCTCGACCACCACAGGCGATCGGTAAAAAAACTCCAGGCAATCGACTAAAGCTTTGATGACCGCTTCACGACCGTTTCAAGGTGGTCATTTTTTATGGGGTCGAGAAAGGTTTTTCACAACCACCTTAGACGATCAACAACGATAACGGCCGCCAAAAGTAGTCGTTTAAGGTGAGTCACAACAAGTATAGTCAACCGCGAGAAAGCGGTTAGCATTTCTAAAAAATGATTGCCTATAGGCGGTTAACTAAAGCCATTTTTCCCTAAGACTTTTCTTGATTGCCTCCAGGCAGTCGGCTATTCTTTTTTTCTTTCTAATTACCTAATATTTGTGGCAACAATAAAACTTGTAACAATATATACAACCCTGTGACAATCATACTTAACACAACTAATTAAATTAATAAAATAAATATAAAAATATTAATTACAAAATATATTGCAACTTTTACAAAAATTTTCTAACAAAATTTGGAGGAACAAAATATGAAAGAATAAAAATTTTCTAACGAAATTTGGAAGAACAAACTATTAAGCATCATCTTCTTTAAACTGTAGCAAAATCTATCAAACCTGAAATGGAGCAAAAAACCAATTAATTAAAAACTATTAGAATTTCAAACAAATGGATTTAAAATTAAGCCGTAAAGAAACGTAACTTCATAAAAATTTAATTTAAATAAGGTTCTGACCTATTTTTTCAAGGTTCTGTCGTGAATCTACTCCAAGCTATTCCAAACAAACCATGGCTCGGATTCATTTACCATTCATTCCTACACGTCCCAAATGGCCAGGACTCGTTAAATGTCAAGTTCGGTAGGCCAGGGATATCGTCTGCTCGGTTTGAGCAACTTAAACATAAATGTTATGTTCGTTAGTTCAAGTTCCTTCAAGATTCTACTCTGGGCCATTCCGAGAGCACCGTGGCTTAGATTCCCACGCTGTTCATTTCTGCAATTCCCAAATAGTTGAGACTCGCTGCACGTCAAGTTTGGTGGGCAACGGACGTCGTCTGCTCGGCTTGAGCAGCTCGAACCTTAGTGTCATGTTTATTTTTTTGGTTTTTCTTAGAATCTACTCCGGGCAATTTTGAGCAAATTGTGGCTCGTATTCATTCATTCCTGCACGTCCCAAATGGTTGGGACTTACTGCACATAAGGTTTTGTGGACAACAGACGTCATCTACTCAAGTTGAGCAGCTCAAACCTCAGTGTTATGTTCGTTAGTTCAACGTTCCTTTAAGATTCTACTTCGGGCCATTTTGAGCAAACCATAGCTCAGATTCACGTGCTGTTCGTTCCTGCAAGTCCCAAATGGCTGAGACTCACTGCACATCAACAAAGTTTATTCTAAAATAAATTAAAATTAGAAAATTACAATTGGAACTCAAATAAAAATTGAACAAACATGTATACAATTCCAAAACTAAAATTAATTCAACTGGCAAGCAAAACCAACAAACAAAAGTAAGAAAAAATAACTGAGAATTAAAGCCAGCAACTGTAACATAATTAAGCAAAAATTAAGCCAAAATCAACAACTACTAAAAACATCCACTCAAAACCCATAATCAAAAACTAACATATAATCACCAAAACTTAACAATGGTTGCTGAAAGGCAAAATTAATCAAAACCTGACAGAAATAATTCCAACACAGCTACAAATACATAGCTTAAACCTACATAGAAATGAAGAGGAATCAAACTCGACCGTGTATGCCAACGAGAGAAAGCGGGAGTGAGGAAATAGAAATGAAGGGAGATAGAGCAGGAGAGAGAGAAAATGAGAAAGAGAATGGGGGAGAGAGAGAGAAGATAAGGGTTTTATGTTGCCTTGCCTAGAGATGGAGTCACTGATCTGAGAGGGAAACTCAGCGCAAATTTTGGCCTAGGACTGCCGCGAGTAGAGAGTAAGAGAGAGTGAGTGAGAGACAGAGAAAGAGTAAAATAACCCATGTTTGCCTAGAGAAAGAGTCGCTGACCGAAATGGGGGAAACCCATTGCCGAAATGGTGGGGAAACTCGGCCAGAACAGAAAGAATGAGAGAAATTATGAGAGAAATGAGCCGTGCACAAGGAGGGGAGGGGGGTTTTTGGTGGGAAAGCGGGGGTTTTTATCGGCCACTTCTAGGCCGTCGTCTGGCTTGCTTAGGTAGTTGGCCTTGAGGCAATTCTCGACCGTCTCTAGGCAGTCGTTTGTCCCACCAACCACCTAATCCCACTTCTGTTGTTGTAGTGAAGTGAATTTTATTAATAATTATTAATTTATAGAGTTGTAGTTCTACTTTATTATGCAAAATTGATTTTGAAATTCCACTTGAATAATAATAATTAAATTCATATTAATTTTAAGAATTATAATTACTGTTTATTTGTTACAAGGTATAATTAATGGTTGATTAATTAAAATAATCTTAAATTTAATAATTCTTAATATTTATTTCTATATATTGGAGGAGATCATATAAGTTTATATATTTACCAAAGTATGTTAATGTAAGTATATTATATTAATTATTAAATTCATATTATAATTTAATTGTTATATTATATTATAATATAATATAATATCAATTTAATGATTAATGTAATATAATATAATATAATATTAATTTGATGATTAATGTAATATAATATAATACATTATAATATAATATAATAATTAAATTATAATATGAATTTAATAATTTATTTATTTATTTTTAAATAAAGTCTTCAAGATATTTTTTTTTGTATTATATTATGGATTTTAATTTTACTATATTATGTATGTTTTATTTAATACTGTGCAATATTTTTATTTATTTTAATGTATTCAAATACATTTTTATTAATTTTTTTGGTAGTTTATAACTCATAGAATTATACGTACCGCGTAGGAAATAAAATTAATTAATGATTGCATTTATAATGTTGATTGTACAATTAAAAAAAAAATATTATTACAAATCAAATTGCAAATAAAAAAGTTAATAATTTTTTTTGCTAAGGCTTAATACTATATATAAAATAATATATTTTTAATATTGGCCATTACCTAAAGACATTGCTAAAAGTATAAAAAATGCCTTGTTTGTACAGTCAAAAAATACTAAATTTTATAAAATTTTAACTACTTTTTATATTTTCTTTCAATTAAATTTTAATACATTACCTTTATATCAAATCAACTCAACTGTACTTTTATTATAATTTTTGCTAAATTTTTTTTTTTTTTCTAAACATCCCCATTAATTTGTTTATAGTGTCACCGTCCAAGGCCGTAGCCGAGAGGCGTACTGGCAGTAACCAGCTGTTCAGGATCTAATTAATAGTATATTTGCAATTGGCAATACGTGGCTTCGGTCTTAGACAGTAATCAAAGAACTTTTTGTCACTTAGTAGAAACCATTATTATTGAGTAATAATCAAGCAATGACTGATACCCTTTGGCCACTGCTCTTGAGTTTTTAGCTACCATTTTAGACCATAATCAAAAGCTCTTTTCTACTAGTGAAAAAATCTACAAGAATCACTCTAAAACCTGGACTTGTTAACTGAGGAAAGCTACGAGCAAAGCCGTTAAAATTTTGAAATTGTTGAATCACTATAAGGTAGACCTGTTCAAACAGAAAAGCCATTAGCAAAGCAGTTAAAATTGTTGCATTACTAGACGGCAAAGTGCCTGAGATCGGACAGAGATGCATGTGGATCGGTCATCTTTAGCAATACTTCCTTCAAAGTTAGGCAAGGAATGGGACAGGCCAATTGGCGCATGCGGAATTGCAGCTGGCATTGATCATGCGCTCATTCATGGTCGACGCGTACGTTTCACTTATTGTGCTATTTTGTACGTACACCCTCCTCACAAACGTGAAAAATCATGTCACCCAAAATGACTCGGTCAATGGTCACGGGCAATATGGCAGCGTGTGTTTGGGTGATAAAAAAAACTATATATA
>JAVXUM010000001.1:25995360-26016612 GCA_035590655.1 Pouteria glomerata
ATATATTTTATTTTTATTGAATTAAATTATTTTGAAAAAATAATATAATTAAAATAATTAAATTTAATTAATCAAATCAAATTAATTTAAGTTAATTAATTTAATTAACATGAAATATATTTTATTAAATTATTTTTAAAAAATAATTATAATAATTAAATTTATTAGATTTAATTATAACGACTATAACTACTAACTATCAACTATCGTTATTACACGTATTTTTAAGTTTTTATTTCTTTGTTATTAAAATAAAAATTAAAAATAAAAAATTGAACATAAAAATTAAAAACTGAACACAAAAACTAAAAACAGATAGTTTTATATCAAATGGTCCCAATACTTTTTAATAATTAATTTGGTAGTTTTTTTTGTGCATTTTACATATTTGCATTTTATAATTTAAGAGAAGTTGAAAATATATCATTTAAAAAAAAAAAAAGTCAAAAAACTTAGATGCCAGACTGGGACTTAGACTTTGTTTGGTTTAAAAAAAAAATCTAATCTTTTTGTTATCTTTTTTTTATTTTACATGATTTGTTTCACGAAAATTTAGTTTTATTTTTAGAAGTTATACCTTTTAGTCATATTAATCATACTTGTAAAAGATAAATCGAAACATTTACATCTGTTTGCATAAAAGTTATATATTTGAGTTAAAAAAATTAAAAAGTTTAAAAAAAATAAAAAATCTTTGATTTTTTGATTTTTTAAGTTTTATTCAAATAAATGTGATTTTTTTGATATAATTTTATTTTATTTTTTTTACTAATGTGATTAATAGATATAAAAGTCATATTTAAAAAAATAAATTTGGTAGAAAAAGTTAAAAACGTTACTGAAATCAAACAAAGCTTTGGAAGAATATGCCACCCGAATGGTATGATTTGACTTGATAAAATCCAACTAAGTTTTCAGTTCAAATCCATCCGGTAATCCACCTATCAATAACCAAGTAGGACGGAAGTCCCAAAGCGGGTCGTCTCCTCTTCGCGTCAACGTCGCAGGTAGAGGTGCACCAAAGAACCCGAACAACCTAAAAACTTAACCAATTTGATCATTTTGGTTCAGATTGATTTAAGTTTGTATTATTTTACGTTGGTTCTAGGTTGCAGAATTGCAAAATCGATTTTTCAGTTCGGTTCTGGGTTAGCATATATTGAATCCGATCCAAACCGAAACTGAACTAGTACCAAACCGAACCCACACTAAACCGAATTAACCTAAACAACCCGAAAAATTAATATATATATATTATTATGTAATTTAAATAT
Organism: Pouteria glomerata; assembly: GCA_035590655.1. Lineage (NCBI taxonomy): Eukaryota > Viridiplantae > Streptophyta > Magnoliopsida > Ericales > Sapotaceae > Pouteria > Pouteria glomerata. Next base: position 25,996,635 of record JAVXUM010000001.1, read on the forward strand.
ATAAAACTAAAAAAAAATTATGATTTTTTTAACCTCTTCTTGCGCCGCATTTACTATATCTCTTCAAGCCTTTAATCTTCTCCCTCCCTTTCTATTCATCTTCTCTCTCTCTCTCTCTCTCCCTCTCTCCAAACATAGATCGCATAGCGTACACATCTTTGTCGATCGTACTCGCATCTCTCTCTCTCTCCAAGCTGCTTTCGCTGTAAATCTGTTGTATTCTGGTGAAACTACTTCCACTGTAAGTCAAGATCTTAGATTATACCTTTTACAGTTTTTAAATTTATTTTAGTAAGATAATTTATTTTTTTCCATCGGTGAAATTAGTAGACTAATATCTAAAACTTGTATATACAATGACAAAACTTGTATCTATATATAATGTCGGATTAGGAGCCTTTTTAATTTAATTACCAAAGAAAGGGGAACTTGAGTTCGGTTGCCAAACGTTGCACGGCGAAGGTTTTTTAATTATGGGATTGTATTTTTTTGAGTGATAGTATGGATTGTGTTTTATTATGGATTATATTTTTCTAAATAATATTATGGATTGTATTTTATTATGAATTGTATTTTTTTGATTATATGATAGACTGTATTTTATTATAAATTGCACTAAATATTAGTTCATTTTGATTTTTAAGTGATTTATCTTTTCAGCTTTCCATTTTTTTTAAGTAAGAAATAGGTAATGATGGATCCGACCCAATTCGTGATTGACCAAACCGAAAATGGAACTGAACCAACTCAAATCGAGCTAAACCGAAACCTAAACCGAACCAACTCGAAATTTTCGATTCGATTCTAATATAAAATCGGTTCGGTTCTGGGTCTATATTTTAAGAACCGAAAAAAATTGGTTCAGTTCTAAGTTATGTATAAACTTGAATCAAACAGACCCATGCACACCCCTAATCGCAGGTATTTTATGGTCTGCCCGAAACGTCACTTAACAGATTCGACCATCGGCCAATCAGCCGGGGGGAGAATTAGAAGTGTTCGAAAGAAAAAAATTTAGTAAATAATATTGTAAAAATATAATTAATTTGATATAAAAATATTATATATTAAAATTTAATTAAAAAATATAAAAAATAATTAATTTCGGATATGCCAAAACAGGGCCTCCGTAGGACGGAACGGAAGTTCCAAACCGGGTCCTCAAACGACCGGTTTCTCCTCTTCACGTCAACGTTGCAGAGATCTAAAGGGCTGCTCGAAACGCCACCTAACACATTGGACAGTCAGACAATCACCGGAGAGAGAGAGAGAGAGAGAGAGAGAGAGAGAGAGGGGAACATCAGTTGTCTCTCGTCCTCTGCTCTGGGCATTTTCTGTGAAAGCGAGGATGGGTTCGATAGCGAAGAAGGGTTTGCAGCAGTACTTGTTCCAGCTCCAGCAACATCCCCTCAGAACGAAGGTCCGTGTCTCTTTTTCTGTGCAGTTCCTTCGTTCGATGAATTGGTTGCTTGTTTCACTGGATGGATGGTTTAATTTAAACACACTGGATCGATTGTTTTTGAGTAGTCAATTGTGTTTTTTGATTTTTGAATTTCTTTATGTGGTTCAGGCGATTACGGCCGGAGTACTGTCGGCGATTAGTGATATAGTGTCCCAGAAGCTCTCCGGCATACAAAAACTTCAGCTCAGACGCCTTCTTCTCAAAGTCGTAAGAACATAGAAATTTTGTGCTCATCTCGCTTGTTTGCTTTAGCGGTACAAGTAGTCATTTAGTTATGTTAACTGATTTAATATGTTTTAGCTATCAAAATTTGCAATGTATGCTAGGTGAAGTATTCTACGTTGTTCTAAAAAAATGTATAACGTGTGAGAATGAATAGAGATTTACAGCTATGGAAGCTGTATAGAGCTCCTTGATATGACTTTAAAGAACAATTAGGTGAAGAGATTTGAATATCCAATACTTCGTTCTTCTTGATGCTTCATACTTCAAACACCATTGCTTGATTTCCAATTTATAGGACTATAGAGAAGTTTGTAGGAGAATGCATTTCACTTTCCTGGACAATTGTGAGTTAAGGAGGGGTGTCGGAAAATGTAATCCACAATTTTCTAAATTCTAGTCAAGTTGGGTGGCACATACATCTTTGGAAGATGCATAAATAAGGGAGAGTATAAATCATGTAAAGAGTGTTGTTGAGTGGTGGTATTTATAAGAGGTTGGTCAGGACAAGGACGTTGGAACTCATGCCTCCGAGATAGTTGTCCTAGGGCCAAGTGGCCAATTTTGCATGGCTTGATTCATCCATCGGCGGAGGTATATTCGGCCACATAGTGGCAATCAATGACGAAGCTAATGTAGGACCAGGGTGGCCATGGTTCCCCCAAACTTGTAGATCCTCACATGTATGTATACATACATTTTACTAAAAAGAAAATGTTCTTAAAAGTGGCCCTCCCTGAAAAAGCTATGCTACTTCTAATAAGCCCATTTTCTAATTAAATAAACTCACGAGCCAAAAAAGTCTTAAGGTTTATTTTAAACTAATAATATATGACACGTGTCTAAGGACTTACTGAATTAATATCACAGTTGTGAAGATTCAGTTGATCTATTGGCAAAGGAAATTGAAAGACAACCAATGGGTATAGGCCTGTTGCTCTCTTCTAAGAAGAGAGTTTGAGTAGAGAAACCTAATATGAAAATTCTACAATTATGAAAATGATTGACATAGTGACGTGACCTAAAGCAAATAAACCTTAACCTTTCATATGAAAGTTAGAGGAAAAAAATCTCACAGAAGTTTGTAATTGATCAATAATGGAAAAATTGCCAATCTTTTACAATTCCTAATCTTTATATAGGTTAGGGATGAAATTAAATAAAATAAAATCTCAATCTAGGAAAAGTAAATCAAATTATCTAGAGAAAGTAAATAAAATTGTCTCCTCAAAAAATTGTCAATTCCTAAATAAATATATTCAATTCATATTGCATTCCCAACGGGGATATTTGAAATGGAAACGCTCATCATGGTCTCCATCACCCTAGTTTTTATGTCATCTGGCCCACTAATTTTTGCAAGTTTTCTTAGACTTCTGGTGATCCAACTGGCTCAAAAACTTGTCTGCAGTCATATCCACATCGTTCTCCTCCACTCAAAATATAATTTGTTCTCAAGTTATTTAAGGTAAGATCTAATAAAAAAATGGAGGACCATCATGAGTAAGCACTTTCAATGCAGTTTCTGTTGCTGACAAAAGTATATGTAATCCCAATCTGGGAATAATCTTCATCTTTACATGCGATAGTAATCTAATTTTATTTTCTGTGATCAATTCTTCGAGTAATTCATCATTCTTGAAAAATTTAGTCATATTAACGTATACTTTCTTAGCATAATACTTATCCACTTTAGTAAAATTAGTAAATTTCAACGTACTTTCATCTTTGGCTCGCACTGTTTGAAGATTGATGAACCCACTAAATTTTTCCCCATCAAACAATAAATTAAAGTTGTAGTGCTCGTCAACAAAAGGATCAATAAATCCTAATATTTTGTAATTTTTGATTTTCTCCTCTTGAAGATCAATTATAATTTTTTTCTTTCAAAAATAATTGATCTAAATCATAACTGTTTTCAAAAATAGTATTCACAAAAATATGTCTTTTTTACCTTAATATCTATGAATTCGTCAAAATAAGGAAGCCTTGAGGTGGAAATTGGATTGATGGCCGTAATTCTGTTGCTGACTCCTCTCCGCATTTGCGTTAATCAACTCAAAAGCTTGAACTTCCTCTTCTGTGGATGACTCATCTCCCCTGTTGATAGGTTGATGACAAGGATTCATAATAGCACCAGTCACAGGATCTTGGGGCTGATTGCGAACAACACATCAGACCACAATGTTCTGAGGTTGATCATGAGTAACATCTTCGACATGCCTCTCATCCCCTCTGAACATCCCCGTTAGTTCTTTGAGATGAGCAGACACTGCTACCTCGTTGTTGTGCGATTGCTATAATTCGCCAGCGCTTGCGTAACCGTTCAAATTGTCTTGCGTTATCAAATTAGGGAAAACCTTGCTCTGATACCATCTGACGCAATCAGAAATGAATAAACCTTAACCTTTCAGATGAAAAGAGGGAAAAAACTCTCAAAGACAGGGACATAGGTAGCAAGGGGCTAGGGGTGGCCATGGCCCCCCTAAGTTTTGAAAAATGCCATTTGATATGTCAATTTTTGACTAAAAGAATTTATGCTATGGTTTCGGCGCCTCTTAAGATTTAAAAAAATGGTTGACTTTGATAGAAAAATACCACTAATAGTACATATAAATTTTTGGATTAAAAAAAATTTAGGTTATAGGTTAGTGTTCCTTAAATTTAACTATGTTTTTCTTAATTGTCATATATAGTCCAAATTAGAAGTTAAACTGATTGTACCATTATATATTTATTAATTTATTTTTATTTGTTAAACATAATCTATAATATTAGTTATAATTGTTTTTGGCCCCCCAACTCAAAATCCTGGTTTTGTCCCTGCTCAAAGAAGTTTGTAATTGACCAATAATGAAAATACTATCCATTTCTTACAATTTCTAACCTTAGTATAGGATAAGGCTAAAGTCAAATAAAATAAAATCTCGCTATCTAAGAAAAGTAAATAAAATTATCTAAAAAAAGTAAAATTATCTTCTCAAAAAATTCTCAATTCTTAAATAAGTATATCCAATTCATTTTGCATTCTTGTTGGGGATATTTGAAATGGAAAAGCTCATTATGGACCCTATCACTCTAATTGCCATGTCGTCGGGCATACTAATTTCTGCAAGTCTTCTTGGGCTTTTGGCGATCCAACTGGTCCAAGAACTTGTCTACAATCATATCCACGTCAATGGAAACGCTTATCATGGTCCCCATCACCCTAGTTGTCATGTCATCAGGATCACTAATTTCTGCAAATCTTCTTGGGCTTCTAGCGATCCAATTGGCTCAGAAACTTGTCTGCAGTCATATCCACGTCACATAGTCTCAATTTTGCACTCTAATTGCTCACAAATTAGCACAAATTAGTTCAAAGCATTTATGCAAAATAGGGATACAATTCTCCATTGTAATCTAATTGAGAGGGTTAAGAAAATAAAAAAAGGACACAGTGTACGAGGTTTCCGTCTATGTGGAGTCAAGGAGAGGGCATATATGAAGTCTATCTCGCGCTTGATTTATAATTCACTTAGGTTTAATTTAGGATAAAAAGAAGCAGGCTTTTTAGTACTTAATTATTATTATTATTATTTTTTGGTGCCTGGGAAGGAAAAAAAGATTACTTTTAATAGTTAGTTTTTTAACTTTTTGTTAAATTGATATTTTTGCCCTTATTGGTTTAAGTGAAGTTCAAAATGTAAGAGTGTAATTTTGATCATATCAGAAAAAACCAAAAAGTCAGGTAGTCAGAAGCTGAGCTTCAGGCTACTCTTTCCAAATGAAGCCTTAATGCATTAGAAAATTTAACTTTTTGATGGTATTTTGTAATCATATGTTATGTAACAAAAGGTGGTTGTATGTTTTTCTGAATTACTAATTTAATTTTTTACTGAAATTTTTGCCCACCCTACCAATAAAATATTAGCTTCGTCCCTGCTGACATGTCTCTATTTGGTCGGCCAGTATGATGATCGTGGTTGTATAGGTGCAAGGTGGCCACATTCTGCTTGGTTTCGTCAAATAATGAGTCTCTCTTCTTAGACTGATAGAAGATATTTGATGAATCCCTCACAACTTTAGCGACCAAATCATTTGTTCCCAAATACTATTGTGAGCGAGTGTGCTTGTGAAGCCTTGGAGGGTCCTTATGGGTTATAGTGAGATCCCTCCGAAGGGGATCCCTTGGGCCTCATTCCTAACCCTTGGGAATGGGATTGGTCTTTTAAGTGTTCAACCTTCGGGGTCCATGAGGGGTGGTCTCAGGCAGAGGTCTAGGGGTCAAATACCCCTGGAAGAGGGGGTTTTAACTTTGATAGAGCTGAGTGCCTACAACAGCAATGTTGCCGTGGTAGCTGATCTTACCTTGGGCCACCAAACTGTAGCGGGCTAGCTCATTCTAGTCATACACACTGTGATATTGCTGGTAACAATTAAAATGAATGTTATGAGTGATTTTTGTAAATTTTATAAATCTTTACAAGCCCAAGAGGTTGTGTTATGCATAACTTTTTAGGGATGATGTCCTTTATGGGATCTTTCTGATGGATATTTTTTGAATGACCGAGGTGATGTTCTTTTCTTATTTGAATTTATTTTTTTTCTAATTTTGGTTCATGCTTGAAATATGTATTCTATTGTATTTCATGTCCATGTGTATATGGGGCTTTGCTCTTTTCTTCCGCTCAAGATATATTCATAGAACATCATGTTGCTTAATTGCCTCATGTATTGTGCTGAATCATATAAGTTTTGAAATTGTCCATCTCATCTTGCTACATTATGTTCAAGTTGTAAGTCTTTTCATGGGATGTGACAATAGTTATTTCTTAAAATAATTATGCTGTTTGTAATTGCAAGGATTGTTGCATTGTGTGCATCAATAATTGCAATAATTGCCCTATATAATTATTTTCTCCTATGTTTGTTTATTTATTTATTTTTCTATGTACTTACAGTGCGTGGATATTGGATTTGTTGGAAATGGATTATCAGTTTTTAAGCTTTTAACAATCTTTGAGATGATTGATGTCAGTAATCGTTATGTAAAATAGATGAAGAAAATTTTATGGTTTATTGACTTCCTTTCCTCTTGGACATTGAATTTAGAACAATGGTGCTATGTGTGGGTAATTGGTCATGTCAACATGATTGTGCCATTTCGGCATGGAGAGGATATACCCCTTAAGGCACCCTTGTGACAAAACCCAACTGCGCCAAGTTCTTGCTGGGTAATTAGGGACATCTTTGAGCCTGGGCAAGGCTCAAGGGTTATCCCAAATGATGTACCCCTTTTACTCACTGGCGGGTAATTATGGTTCAGTTATTTGGTAGATGGAATAATGGGATCCGTTGAGCCTCTCTTGATCGGTCAAGAGAGAGATCACCAGAGTTGTCCTTCCCACATGGAGCAGCACTAGCATAGTGCTGGATACCCTTTTTAAGGACATGTAGTGCCTTATCCCATGTTCTAAAGGACTGTTCATGGCTACATATCTCTCTCTTTCCTTCCCAAGGAGATCGTTATCATCAAAACCAACTTTCCTCAATGCTCTCTTTCTTGCCCTAGACAATCATGTGGAACAGAAATTGCAAACAATTGAAAGAGGAAGAAAGAAAGAGAGAGGAAGAAGAAAGCAGAGGAGGAGGAGGAGGAGGAGGAGAAGAAGAAGAAGAGAATGAGAGGAAAAAACTAGACCAACGTAGCCATTAACTCAATAGCATTCAATAATCTCCAAAACTTTGTAAAACCCTAACAATCTCCATACTTAAATAGGCTAACAATCCTTGAAGATAATATCAAATCAAAGATTAAAATATCACAAATTCTATTCTAAATAAATTTCCTAAATTAATAAAATAATAATAATAAAATAACAATAAATAAATAAATAAGTAATAAAGGAAAAAAATTCTAGACTCTGATGTCCTCATCAACTCTCTTGGGTTATCGAATGAAAACTAAACCAAAGGTGTTGTCAGTCAATCACCTCACCTAGCCACAAGCTATGGTGTTGAGTTAAGGTGTTGTGCTACCTTCCTCCAATGCTCAAAAATGCTCGTGGGAGGTAATCTAAAGTCTGAACCTAACTGGCTTGCTGCTGGAGAAGAAAAATCATGCTGTCTATGATAGAACAGCAAGGAATTAGGATCAATGTGCCACAAAGTGTCACCAAAAATCCAAGTAAATCAGAATCAGGTTTGCCCACCCAATGAACCAGATAGCGCTGAACCACTCCTCGGTAAAAACAACTTGGTTACTTATAATAGCATCAATTTTATCTCTATGTGTGGAAGTAATAAATGTTGTTGTAGGTAGAAAAATAGGCTCAGACTCATAATCAATCTCATTATTATGTTCAGGGTTAGGTTCAACACAATCTTAGTTAGGTTTGGCTAGAGAAGGTATAGGTTTAGGGTTGGGCTTATCTAGAAAAGAAGTAAAAGAATCAATAGGAATAATAGCTTGGCCTTTAAAAGCAATGAGGTTCTCAACGTTAAATATAGAGCTAAAATCAAATTCTGGTGGAATATCAATGAATATTTGGCCCCACCCATTTTAAAATTTTGAAAGGATTATCACTACGAGAATGCTATTTAGAATCGGCCCAAATGGGCACCGTTCTGAACGAATTTAGACCATAACATAACCCCTAACATTAAATTCAATGTCTTTTATGTGTGTCAGCTCGAAGTTCGTAAGATGCATTACTTGCTTCAAGTTGTTTGCTGATCTCAATATGCAAATCATGTGAATGTTGTGCAAAAGACTCAACAGCTATAGACATAAAGGAATGCAGAGACATGGGAATTAGGTCTAATGGCTTCCTAGGTTTGTAACTTTGCACAACCTCAAACAGACTCGTACATGAGGATCTCTTGGCAAAGCTATTATAGGCTAGTTGGACTACAAGGAGGATTAGATCATATATGAGGACTCATACGATACTTAAGATTTTATTTGACCAAGCATCTTAGAAGGTTTTCTAAACTTTGTAATTACCTCGGTTTGACCATCTGTTTGAGGATGATAACTAGTGGAAAAGCTCAACTTAGTCCCAACCAAGGTTCACAAGTCATCCAAAAACGACAAGTGAATCGCATATCCCTATTAGACACAATAGTTTTAGAAAGGCAATGCAATTTTGACAATCTCTTCAAAGTACAATTGTGCACCCTTAAAAGCATCAGACGTGTTATTACAAGGAATGAAATGATCCATTTTGGAGAGATGATCCACAACAACAAAAATGTAATCATGCATTTTAGGAGCGTGAGGAAGACCGAGTATAAAGTTTATACTCACATCTTGCCACGGACAACTAGGGATAGGAAAGGGTGTACAGAAGCCAGTGTTTTGTTTCTTCTGTTTAGCCAACTAACAAGTACGACATTGACTAATGTTTCTAATCACATCCCATTTCAAACTAGGCTAATAAAATTGACGCTCGACTTCCTCTATAGTCTTGTTATGTCGAAAATGACCGGCGAGACTATCTTTATGAGTCTTCCAAACTGTGAATTCACGGACGGATGTCCTACAGATGCATAACTTATTAGATTTAAAGAGGAAACCATCTTGAAGGTGAAAATCACTAGAAAGGTTAGATTGGCCCTTAATTATAGGCACATAATTGTCTTTAAAGTCGGGGCATGACACATAATCTTCTTTAAATCTATCAAATCCTATGACTTTGACACTCATGACAGTTAACAAGGAAATGCTTCTATTTAGAGCATCAGTGGCTAGGTTCTCAACTCCTTTTCTATGTTTTAAAACAAAAGAATAGGCTTGTGAACACTCGCTCCAACGACTGTACCTATAATTAAGCTTTTTTTTGATAGTTAAGATACGATAGGATTTCATGATCAGAGTAGAGTACAAACTCTTGAAGAAGTAGGTAATGGCAACAATGTCGTAAAGTACTATCGCATATAGCTGTTTATCATAAGTAGAATATTTGCTTGGGCTCACTTAACTTCTTACTAAAATAGGTAACAAGGTGATGCTTTTGCCTAAGAGCACCTATACTCACACCTGAAACATCACTCTACCTCAAACACCTTAGAAAAATTCAGAAGGCGCATCATAGGGGCTTTTATCATTTTCTTCTTTATGGCCCTAAAAGCCCTAGCAGCTTCTTCTGTCCATTCAAAATCACCTCTCTTCGTACACTTTGCTAAAGGAGCCATGATCATGCTAAAACCTTGATCAAACGACAATAGAAAGAGGCTTTCCCATGAAAGTTTCGAACATTATGAATGGATGTAGGTTCAACACAATCCACAATGGTCTGAATTTTCTGAGGGTTAGCAAAAACCCAACAGAGGAGACAATAAAATCTAAGAAAGAAACTTCATCAACAAAGAATGAGCATTCCTTCAGATTAGCATAGAATTTTTCTTTCCTAAGAACGGAACAAACTTGAGAAAGGTGATCTATATGTTGCTATTTAGACTTACTGTGTACAAGGATGTCATCAAAATAGACTGCTAAGAATCGTCCCGTAAAAGACCTAATTGCTTGGGTCGTAACTCACATAAAAGTATAAGGGGCATTAGAAAGCTCGAAAGGGGTTACAATGACTCATAAAGATGATCCTTCATCTTGATGGCAGTCTTCCACTCGTCTCTTGACCTAATCCTAATTTAGTGGTACCTATTGTTAAGATCTATTTTAGAGAAAATTGTGACACTTGCCATCATGTCTAGCATTTCATCTAGTTAGGAATGGGGAAACAATACTTCACAGTGATCTTATCTTATTTATGGCACTACTATCGATGTACATTCTCCAAAAGCCATTTTTATTTGGAGTTGAGAGATCTAGGACAGCACAAGGGTTTATGTTTTTGTTGAAAGGTGGAGAGTTTACTAACTCAATCTCACACACAGACTAAGTTCTAGTGTGGTGAATTTATACACAAAAGAGGATGACCTTACATATTACCTTGGTGTCTCTTAGGACCACTAAGTGACTAGATACATTTCTCTCATTAATTATAACACTTAATTATATTTAATACATTGACACTCCCCCTTAAGTTGAAACATACATATGTTCCAAACTTGTTACAAATAAACTTTAATCAATGACGACTGACGGAAGCCTGTGACTAACGATTGAAGACGAAGCGCTTTTATAGACAATTGACGACGAAGCGCTTGACTGTTGAGAAGATTGAGACTGTCATTGACTGGACTAGACTTCAACCTTCGACTAGACTAACCGTCGTCGATTTCGACTAGCGATCGTTGACTTCGACTAGACTTCAATCTTGAGAACAAGTTTGACGAAGATGACAACAGCGACGCATCCGAAAGACAACACACACTTTCGGACATTGACAGAAATACATGCGAGACTAAGAAACTTGTTCTATGAGAGGCTCCGCAGAGACGATGAGTGAAGGGTTCAAAAAATTCAGGAACAGCATTGGAGGAGTCACTGGAGTGTGGGAAGAAGGTTATGAAGAAGACAGAAGGTTCACCCTAGTGTCACGTGCCTACACGGGCGGCTTCGGCGGAGGAAAAGGCATTTAAGACATACTTTTTTTTTTTTTTTTTTTAGGAGAACGCTCTGATACCATGTTGAAAGGTGGAGAGTTTACTAACTCAATATCACACATATACTAAGTTCTGGTGTGATGAATTTATATACAAAAGAGAATGACCTTACATATTACCTTGGTGTCTCTTAGGATCACCAAGTGACTAGATACAATTGATTAGATACATTTCTCTCATTAATTATAACACTTAATTATATTTAATACATTGATAGTTTTCATGGGCAAATCCCTTATGGAGGAGTTCACTTGTTGCTGGTGTTTGGGTTGCTCAAAAAGTATTCGTCCTATAATGGGGCAAGTTCGAAAAGGATGATCCTAGAACAAAATTTATAACGTGCTGGATGTCACGTAGAGAGGGCAAGTGATCAGGTAAATCTTCAAGAAAAATATCTTGAAAATTTTGAAGTACCTGATGAGGTTCTTCCGGAACCAAAGCTAAGAGTCTGAAGAAACTTTTATAACTACTGTAAACACGACAAACTCTCTAACAGCCTTATGCTTAAATTCTTTTGGGCTAAGGATATGCAAACCTTTTGTCTCTACAACCTTGTTCTCCTTATGGGAATCAACAGGCTTCGAGAGCAAAGGCTAAAGGTAAATTTTCTGTCCCTTTACAAAAGAACATGAGCTTGTATGACCGCAAATGGTTGCATCCATATCAAACAGAAGGAAATGAAGAAAGATTAGATAATTTACTTGAAAAATTCTTCACAATATTCACAAAACTACTAGTGAGTATATATATACTTGTATATAGGTGTTTGTTCAGATTACCTATTATCTAGATACTTTCCTCTTCATTAAAAGCTTATACATCTATTTAATGTATATATATTAACACTCTCCTTCAAGCTGGAATATATGTATCATATGTTCTAAGCTTATTACGAATAAATCTTGGTCTAGCTCCCCATAGGGCTTTAGTGAACAAATCTGACAATTGATTTTCAGACTTTATATGTCTAGTTTTGATGACATTTTGCAAAATCTTTTCCCTGACAAACTGATAGTCAACTTCAATGTGCTTGGTCCGCTTATGAAACACTAGATTAGAAGCTATATGGGCAGTAGCTCGATTATCACAAAATAATTCCATAGGGGTTGTAATACAGAAACTTCCAATTCCTTCAACATATAATGTATCCAAATCAATTCAGAGGATGTATGTGCCATAGCTCTATATTCTGACCTTACACTTAAATTTTTTTACTTTTCTAGGATGCTAGATTTTTTCCTACAAAGATATAATATCCAGTAGTTGATCGTCCATCTACTGGAGATCCAGTCTGATCTGCATCTATATATCCTTGAACCATGGTATGCTTATTATCTTGAAACAACAAATCATGCCCTAGTGCTCCCTTTAGATACCTCAAAATACGAATAATTGCACCCTAATGACTAGAATGAGGTGTATCAAGGAACTGACTAACTATACTTGTAGCAAATGAGATATTTGTCTGTGTAACTGTCAAATAATTAAGTTTTCTGACTAATCTGCAATATCGACCATAATCATCCAATAATTCTCTCTTATTTGCAAGAATTTTTATGTTGGGATCCATCAGAGTATCAATTTATTTGACTTCTAACATACCCATCTCAGGCAAAAAATCAAGCACATATTTTCTTTGAGAAAGAGCAATACCAATGTGTGACCTTGCAATTTCAATGCCTATAAAATGCTTCAAGGGACTTAAGTCTTTGGTATTGAACTTTGTTTAAAGGAACACTTTCAAATCATGAATACCTTGCATATCAGCTCTGGTGATCACAATATCATCTACATATACTAGCAGCCATATCTTCCCTTGAGAACAATGTCGATAAAACATTGACTAATGAACGCCACAACATGTCAGCCCAATGCCCGTGGAGATTGTTTTAGGCCATACAACGATTTATTTATTTATTTTTTAATTTACACACTAATCCATATTCTCCCCGTGCAACAAACCTAGGAGCAAGTGAAATGAGAAGGTGGACTGATTCAATCATAACCACAGGAGAGAAGGTTTATGAAAAATCAAGGCCATAAATCTGAGTGTACCCTTTAGCAATTAACCATTCTTTCAAAGGATCAACAGACCCATTAAGATGAATTTTAACATTATAAATCCATTGACAACCAACAGTCGACTTTTTAGGAGAAAGACTTACCAAAAGTATTGAAGGTAATCTCAATTTTTTTCATATATCAGAATTAGATTACAACATGGTATTTATACCCACAACCTTTCTAAATCTGTAGCTATCAACTTCCTAAAATCAAGGGAGCAAACTCCTACAAATCAGCAGTCTAATTCCTATAAATCTGGAACAAAAAATTGCATATCCTAATCTATACAGATTTGATACAATCATCCCTAAAATAGATCTATACAGATCTATTTCCAAATATACAGGATTTATCTGCACTCCCTCTCCCCCCCTCAAGTTGGGAGTATATAATCATTCCCAGCTTGTTTACCAGACTTTCGAAGCTTGGTTTATGTGACATTTTGTCAGAATATCAACAGTTTGTTCTTTAGTTGGAATATAGTTTAAACTTCTCTTTGATGAAATGTCGATCAACCTCGACATGTTTAGTACGATCATGATGGACTGGATTTTGTGCTATGCTTATAGTTGCCTTATTATCATAGTATATTCTCATAGGAACATAATTAGGCATCCTTAATTCCTTTAACAGTCTCTCAAGCCAAATTCCTTCACAAATTCCACGAGTTAAAACTAGAAATTCAGCTTCTGCACTACGTCTTGCAACTACAGTCTATTTTTTACTTTTTCAAGTCACTAAATTGCCTCAAGGATAGCTACAATAGCCTTAGGTAGATCTTCTATTAATTGAGGAACTTGCCTAGTCAGTATCAGTATAAATTTCCACCATTTTCTGATTTCCTTTCTTAAAAGCTGCCCCTTACCTAGTGTGTTCTTCAAATATTTTAAAATTCTAAGCACAATTTTAAGATGTTTCTGTTTTGCTGAGTGCATGAACTGACTTACCACACTAACAGCGAAGGTAATGTGAGGTTGAGTATGAGACAAATATATTAGCTTTCCCACTAGTTTCTGGTATCTTTCTTTGTTGACTTTTTCTTCTCCTCCAAGTTCCAACTTGATATTGGGATCCGTTAGAGTCTCGGCTAGCTTGCAACCTAGCATTCCTATTTCGTGAAGTAGATCGAGTGCATATTTTCTTTGATTAATAGTGATTCTACCACTGCTACGAGCCACTTCCACATACCAAAAAAATATCTCAATGTTGGTCCTTTAGTTCAAACTCCCCTGCCAAATCTTTCTTCAAGGAATCTAAGTCTACAAGATCATTCCCGGTGACAATGATATCATCTACATACACAATAAGAATGGTAATCTTGTCATCATGAGAATGTTTGTAAAACATTGTGTGATCAGTTTGAGCTTGAGTGAAACCTTTCTCCTTAACAGCTCGACTGAAATTTTCAAACCATTCTCTAGGTGATTGTTTCAGTCTATAGGGAGATTTCTTCAATTTGTAGACCATATTATTGTCTCCTTTAACTTCAGGAGGTGCATTCATATAAACTTCTTCATGTAGATCACTATTTAGGAAAGCATTCTTCACATCTAGCTGTTGTAAAGGCCAATCTAGATTAGTTGCCAAGGATAGTAGGACTCTTATGGTATTCAGCTTGATTACAGGTGCAAATGTCTCTTGACATTATGTCCTATGAGTTTGAGTGAAGCCTTTGTCCATTAGTCTGCTTTTATATCTACTAATGCTCTTATCGGTATTGTATTTTTTAGTAAGGACCCACTTGCAGCTAACTGTTCTCTTCCCAGCAGGTAGGTTCACCATTTCCTATGTATTATTTCTTCTAAGTGCATCCATTTCTTTCTGAACAACAGCTCTCCAATTTGGGTCAGCTAGAGCTTCTTCTATATTTTTAAGAACTGCGGCTTCTGATAGGGTAGTGGTGAAGGCATGAAAACTAGGAGACAGCCTTGCATAAGAGACATACTTAGATATAGAATACTGAGTACAAGGCCTAGTTCTTTTTTTGACAACAATGGGCAAGTCCAGATCCTATTCTAGTGCCACAATATTCTATTGAGTTTGATCGGTGCTATCGTCACTGTCCTGGGAGCTGGAATTTGAGTTAGGTTGGCCTTGCTGTTTGTAATTTCTTCTTGAGTAAACTAGAAATTGACCCTCTGGCCGAGAGCTAAGTCTGGTATTTTCTCCCCTTGACTGAGATGTGTCTTCTCTTGTTCCCATAATGGGATGATTTAGTTAGTCACGAAACTCAGATGATACAACATTAGGCATTAAAGGTAAGGGTTGAAGTTCTGTGGACTGAGGTGTATCCCATGACTTATTTTCATTTAACATCTCCCCCTGAAGATAAATATTGGTAAAAAAAGGTTAAGACTCAATGAAGGAGACATCCATAGAGACAAAGACTCATCGAAGGTGGGGAGAGTAACATTTGTAACCACGTTGAGTTGGAGAGTATTCAATAAAGACACATTTGATGGTTTTTGGATCAAGTTTGGATTGATTAGGTGAGTGGTTATGGACAAACACAGTACATCCAAATATCTTTGAAGGCAGAGATGACATAGATCTGAAGGTTGGGTATTTTTGGAGGAGAATAGACAGGGGAGAAGAAAAATTGAGTATCTTGGAAGGCATTCTGTGAATCAAATATGCAGCAGTTGAGATAGCTTCACCCTAAAGATACCTAGGTACATTCCTAGTGAACATTAAAGCTCTAGCCACCTCAAGAAGATGTCTATTTTTCTCTCAGCTACACTATTTTGTTGAGTTGTATCTGTGTAGGAACTTTGATCGATTATCCCATTACTAGCAAGATAATCACCAAGAATGGAATTAAAGTATTTTCTTCCATTATTAGTTCTTAAAGTTTTAATTGGGACATGAAACTGAGTTAAGATCATGGAGTTAAAGGATTGAAATATTTTGATAGCCTTTGATTTTTCATTAAGAAGATATACCCAACAGATTCTAGTATGATCATCAATAAAAGTGATGAACCACCGAATGCTTGAGACATTTTTCACACGTGAAGAGAAACAATTTATAACCAGTAGCATAGAATTTAGCATAGCAATTTAATTCATGAGTAAGTTTGCTAATTGAAATCAGATTGCAGGTCAGATTGGGAACATGAAGGACATAGTAAAGGGAAACAGTTTTTGAGAGATGGATTAATCCTTTTCCAACAACAACAGAGTATGCGCCATCAACTACTTTGACTTTAGATTGTCCAGAACATGGAGTATATGAGTAGAATAATGATAGATTACCTGTCATATGATCAAAAGCCCTAGAATCAAGCATCCAAGAGGCTATATTCTTGGTATGTAGTGCAGTACCTGAAGTAATTGCAGAACTATAGCTTGTAGTTGGGCTCAGCAACTTCTGCAGTTGTTCAAGTTGGGATTTGTTTAGAAGAATCCCATTTTGTTTTGGTTCCCTTCGAGACTCAGCAGAGGAGAATCCCATTTTGTTTTGGTTCCCTTCAAAACTCAGCAGAGGAGAATCCCATTTTGTTCTAGTTCGCTTCGAGACTCAGCAGTTTTTTCTTCCGTTTGTGCTTGAAAACCTTTTCCTCTACTTGGTCCTTGAGGTTTCCAGTTGGCAGGCTTTCCATAGAGATCCCAGTAGTTGTCTCTTGTATGTTCTGGTTTATTGCAGTGGTTATACCAAGGTTTCCTTCCTCTGTCATCCTTTTGATGGTTTCTTTGGTCGTTATCATTTTCTATAGCAAGAGCTGTTGTTTTAATGGGTTTCTCACCCACTGAGATGGCAAGTATTTCTTTGTTTTCTCCAATTCTGAGCATGACTCTTCTTCTACTTGCTTCCCTTCTTACTTCGGCAAAGGCCTCAACAATGGATGGCAAAGGTTTTTGGCTAAGAATCCTTCCTCGTGTCTCTTCTAGATCTCGGTTTAATTCTATTAGAAACTCATACAATCTTTCCTTCTTCAGGTGTTTCTTGAAGTTTATGTTTTCTTCCAAGTCTCCCCAATCGGCTTCATATTGTAAATCTAGTTATTGCCACAGAATCTGGAGTTCATTGTAGTATTCTGTCACTTACATATTACCTTGCCTTATCTTCTTTAATCTGTTCTTAATCTCAAATACTTGTTTTAAGATCAGAATAGTTAGTGTGCACAGCATCCCAAATTGCTTGTGTTGTTCGAAGAAATAAATAAGTCTAATCGACATGAGCTCCGTGGAATTGATTAACCAGGCCATAACAATGTAGTTGTTAAGTTCCCAGTTGGCATAAGAAGGATCTTCTTATTTAGGTTGTTTAATATCTCCATTGAGATAGCCTATTTTTCCTCTGCCTTGAATAACCAGTAGAACATATTGAGACCACTGAATGAAGTTTTTTCCATTCAGCTTATGATTGGTGATCTGTAGTGTTGTGCCTTCTCCAAAGGTTTGAGAAGCCATTGGAGATTGAGAGTGATCAGACGCAAGGGTTTCAATCTCCTTTCCAAAACTTATATTTTGAATAATGGAAATGAGACTAAAGAGAACAGAACTTCAGTTGAAAAAGTAATTAAGAGCCGGAGAATGCCGTTGACAGAGAAGTCCAATTTGTTCGTTTAAGCATTACAACCATATTTGGATTGAAAGTGCCATACCCGACTCTGTACCTGCACCCACACCCCACTCGCACTTGAGTGGGTACTCTATAGTTTTGGCCTTGTCTACACTATTTACCCTATAAGGTACTCTATCGTCCCTTCTACCACAACGGTTCAAATTTTTAGGCACATTCGAAAGGTCACCATTCGATGGATGGTGGCATTGTTCTAGGGTTACTATTCAATTAAGTAAGTCCTAGGTACCATCATGACTAGCAGTTATTTCAGCTTGGAGTGTCGTTATTTGAGTTTGTAGTTTCTCAAGGATTTGGACGATTCGATCATTACCTTCGGGAGTGTGCCTATCTTATGAGTAGGTGAGTTATGGGTAAGAACACGACTATTATGCAATTGCATGCAACACTAGTTTAACTAACAATGATTGAGATTAATAAATAACGCACTTAATGCAAGTGAATGATCAAAAAATTCAAGCAAAATGTGATTTTTTTTGGAATTGTTAAAATCCGAATTTAATGCAATTTATAGATTGATTTGTCTTTCAAAATTTTAACAGATAGATTCAAATATTAGTTATCAAATTCTACAACTTAGTCAGGCTCACAATTAAGATTGAGGAAGTTAAAAAAGAGAGAATTGAACATACAATTTCTCCCTTATCTGTATTTGTAATTGTAAATAAAAGCTTGCAATCAAATAAGAAATTATAATCAAAATAAGGAAAAGGAAATCAAAGTTATAGCTGCCAATACAAGTAAAGAAATAAAATCAAGAATCCCCTATATATTCTAACACGTCCCATCAACTTGGAGCATATAAATTAAAAATGGCCAGTTTGGAAGAAAGATTCTGGAATGAAGAAAAAGAGGCAACGGCTTGGTAAAAAAATTGGCCAATTGTGAAGATTCTAAGCCGGCAAGGGAAGAATGACATTTCTATCAGAATCATGAGGGTAAACTTGTTGCATAGGAGCTGGAACAGGAATCTCAGATGGAACTAATGGTTCAAGCACTGCGGAGGACTTTATGACAGAGCTAAGAGGGAAAGACTAGGACATGGGAACATAAGTTGAGAATAAGGGAGTGAGAAGAGTTGGGGAATGCGCCTCCTCACAAGAAGTAATAAGATCGGAGGACAATACATTACCACTGGGAGGAAAAAGGTAGTGGACTAAAAAAAGGTGACATCAGCACTCACAAAATAACATTGTGAAGAAGGGTTGTAATAACGATAACTTTTTTGAGTATGGGAATATCATAACAAAATATACATATGAGAAGGTGAAAGTTTATCTTGATTAAGATCAAGAATATGGATAAAAGCAACATAACCAAAAATACAGAGAAAGAGAAAATGAGGACTGATTGAGGTATAGAAGAGAAAAGAGAGATTGATTAGATAAAGGTGTAGGAACTTATTAATAAGATAACAAGTAATGAGGACAGCATTTGCCCAAAAAAGTTTAGGGACATGAATGTGAAACATTAAGCTACGGGCAACATTCAACAAGTGACGAAGTTTGCGTTCAGTAATACCGTTCTGTTAAGAGGTGCGAGGACAAGTGTTTTGATGGATGATACCCCTATTGACTGAAAAGGTATGGACAACAATCTGAACATATTCTAATGTATTATCAGAACGAGAAATTTTAATTCTTCTGTCAAATTGAGTAACAATTTCATTATGAAAGCGAGAAATAATAGAACGAAAAACTCTAAGCTGGCCACAGCTTCATTCTCATCCTGCAGGCCTTGTCATGATTGTCTTATGATTTATTTGGTGTATTTTTTTTTTCTTCAGTTTTGTTATTCTTATACCGTGCTAATAATTTTTGTTGGGGGACATGATCTCGCTATTGACAATCATTTCTGAACTACATATGTTGATTCGCATGAATCTTTGGTTACATAAATTTGCTCCAATCACCACGCTAACAAAGATGAACACAGGTGTTTGGATTTGCTTATCTTGGACCGTTTGGGCATTATCTTCATGTATTACTGGATAAACTTTTCAAGGGGAAGAAGGATTCAAAAACAGTTGCTAAGAAGGTATCAGCTGCATTTTTATGCTCTTGGTTTGTGTGAGGTAACAGGGGTAGGATATTA
>JAVXUM010000001.1:26033904-26044694 GCA_035590655.1 Pouteria glomerata
AAGCGGTTGATACCTACGTATCAGCTTATGACTACTACCATCAGTTTGGTAACAATAAGATTATTAACAACTCTGTTTTTGATGCCTCTTACGTTAAACTGCGGGAAGTAAGCTTAGGGTATAACCTGCCGATCAAGGCGAACAAGTTTATCCAGACGGTTAACTTCTC
The DNA here is from genome assembly GCA_035590655.1 of Pouteria glomerata. Lineage (NCBI taxonomy): Eukaryota > Viridiplantae > Streptophyta > Magnoliopsida > Ericales > Sapotaceae > Pouteria > Pouteria glomerata. The sequence continues at coordinate 26,034,074 of JAVXUM010000001.1, forward strand.
GGTGGTGGCCCGGAACCCCTGGCTGATCTACCTGGCCAATCGGAACATTGATGCTTCCGAACTTTCTCAGCGTTTCGGCGAAAACGGTCAGCAGCCGGGTACCCGTTCGCTTGGCTTTAACGTTCGTTTAGGTTTCTAATGACACCAAGTGGTGCAGACCTTACTTACTGCACCACCTCAATTAACAAGCACCCATGACTACTAAGAAAAATAAGTTAATAAAACCAATATGAAAGATACATAAAGGAAGGGGACAAGAAGTCCACTGGGGGAAAAAACTACAAAAGTAACGTTGTTCAGAGAACCATTTCAAACATATGCTAAAAATTCTAAATCTGGCTCTACTAGTTTCTGATCAAAGCCAGGAGGTTCCTCTGAATTCTTTAGAGATTGCAACGCATGAAGAAGATTGCAGCTTAACTTTTTGTCAGAGGTTTTCACAATGATCTGTCTGGTCTTAAAAATCCTTGCATTTGTTTCTGGTCAAATTGTCCACAATAGAGCAATAAAGCGCAATTCCATACAATGTTTCCTTCACTATTCCCTCTAGAAAACAAAAAAAATCAATGGTATGTGAGTCCGCATGACAAAGAGGAGAAATGCAGGCCATTTCAGCAGTGGAAAACAACTTGCGTCACAAAACATGCACCATGGGACAATGTAAAAACAGAGGATCATGTGATCCAAATTTGATCTACACATGAAACATGACAGAACACTGAGGAAATAAATAATAACATGATCTACTTAGTTGAAGCAAATCATGAGTGTTACGTTTCTCATGACTGAGAATCCAGGCAAATACTTTAATCTTGGTGGGAATTTTTGCACTCCAAATCATCTTTCAAGAAGGAAATAAGTATAGCATGATTTCTCAATAAGAGAGCTGAAGGAAGAAAGTTGACTAAGCATCACACCTTCTGGTAAAGCCGAAATTGACTAAGCATCACACCTACCCCTGCTTGAAAGCCTTATTCCAAGCATTAAACTGCATTAATATCTTCCTAAACGTTGTTTGGTCATGCGTCAAGATGTCAAAATTGTTTCAACTCAACTAAAAATTTCTTAGTCGCAAACTTGTTGGAGTCAGCTCGATAAATGCTATGGTCTTCCTCCATTTATGTTCATAGGAAATGACTGTATTTTATGTTGGCTGTCAACCTTTCATAACCATCCTCTTTTATCCTGATTTGGGACCAACTGTGTTAAAAGAAACACTAACCACCCAAAACGGAGTTAAAGTGTCCAAAATGTCTAGTTCTGAAAGATTGAAATAAAAAAATGAGTAGGACATGCTTGGACAAGTGTGCTACACGTGTCAGAGATAACATGGAGATAGGCACCATTGTATGTGTCCATGCTTATGAGTAAGTCATGATCACTAAGGCCGTTAATTATTGTCAATATATACACGTTTGCTTCCCATGCCATCATGCTTACACGATGAGCAATTGTCTTTATTTTCAGTTTATACTGGTCTCTGGATGCACTTCTCCCCTTAGATAAGTTCTACATATCTCACTGGGACCTTCTTATAATCCAGGACAAATATTTGGTTTTGAATGCAGTCCATTGCTTTTTTCCAATGTGCAGCCCTTTTAGTTCTGAGGATTTTGTCTTTGATTAGCAAGGGATTCAGCTTATCTTTTTTTCTGTTTGAAACAGGTTTTGTCATTCCTGAATGATATTTTTGACACGCTTTTGGAGGCACTATCAGATCCATCTGACGAGGTATAATCATCACTTCGTGCTGGCTTCCCTTACCACATAGTTCCATGAAATTGCATTTGATGTCAGTTGCGTTATATATTTTATTTTAAAGCATCATAACTGTTGTCTTCTATTTTCTTTTTTAATTCATGGTTTTATTTCTTTAATTTTCTTATTCTTGTGGCTGCTTTTATTTATTCACTTTTTTAATTAGTTCATGGACATGACATTTTATGATATCTTTTTTCTTGTTAGGCGCTTTTTTAAAATTTTTATCATGTTGTGCTTTTCCATTGACTTGGTAGAACTAAGGAAAATCTTCAGTGGTAACTGTGGTTAGATATATTGATCATTGGTGATCATCTGGCATATGTATTTTTTTAGATAATATCTGGCACGTGTACTTTGTTTTATTTTTCAAAGTAAAGCTGTGTATTTTTGCATTAAATTGGACATGAAATTTACTTGAAGTACAGTGGCTTTTTTGTCATCAAAAGGAATTAACAATCCTGTTTAAGTTGGAACTTCTCTTAATTTTATTTTGCTGTACGTTATTGTCAGGCTATTTAATATGTCTAAGGAATACTATATCTTTCTTTGTAGTCAAGTCATAGACAGCTTAGGAGAATAGCATTATATGGGAATTTCTTGATTCATGGATGAGGTTATAGCGTCCAAGCATGATGGATGACATTCTACAAAGATGAGAGTTCAAATGTAAGAATATATCTAGGAAAAGGGAATGCATCATCGGGTGCCTATGGTATTGGTGTGTGTTAAACTATTGGCACAGACTGTATCAGCTGATGCTTTAATGAAACCAAATCTATTGATAAGGTGCAAATCCACTCTTACAGCAGCATTTTGCTGTTCAAAAGGATGGCACTGCTGTAATAATAGCTCAACATAGCTCTAGGATAAGAAGGAAAACAAATCGAAGCATATCCAAATCATATATTTTAACACGCTCCCCCAAGTTGGAGCATATAAATAAAAAAATACCTAGCTTAGAAGAGAGACTTTGAAAGGAAAGGCTAGATAACGGTTTGGTAAACAAATCGGCCAACTAAGAGTATGAATAAATTAAAGGGGCGTTCAACTACTTGTAAAGTAACAAATCGCAATTGAAGTGGCAATCAACCTGAATATGTTTTGTGGTTCATGAAATACAGAATTGTTGGCAATAAAGATAATAGCTTGACTATCACAATGCATTGGCATTGGAGTAGGAATATCCAAACCAGTGTCATGAAGCAATGAGCTAACTCGGAGCATTTGAGAGGCAATGGGAGGCATGGCACAATATTTAGCTTTAGTACTAGAATGGGCAACCACATTTTGCTTTTAGCTACGCTAAGTGACCGAACTACCTCCAACAAAGGCAAAATAACCGAAGGTGGAACGACAATCAGAATGACTCCTTGTTCAGTCACCATCACTATAACTAGTCACAATTAATGAGGATGGTTGATGCAAAAGATCACAGCTAGGAGATTACTTCAAATAACTCAAAATACCGCAAATAGCCTCAAAAGTGCTGGAGACAAGTAGCATGCATAAATTGTCCGACAATACCCACATCATAAGTAATATGAGATAAACAACCTTTCTCACTAGAAGTTGATATGGTCCCTCATCAGAAAAGATTTCACCAGAAGTAGCATCGAGCTTAGTAGACGGGTCTCTAGGTCTATCTGCATGGTGAGAACCTACTTGTGCTGACAAAGAGAAATGCTTTGAGAGGAGCGAGCAATCTCAATGCCCAGAAAATAATGAAGGTCGCCAAGATTGTTGGTATGAAACTGACCACCAAGATGATGTTCCAAAGCCACAATATCTGAAGAATCATCACCAAATATAGTTATATCATCCACATAAACAATCACTATAATGGTGCCACGTGAGGTGAGTCTAACATAATACAAAATGATCAGTAGTAGTAGAGTGTGTTAACTCAACACCAAGGTGGACAAAGCTAAATTAGTCAAACCAAGTATAAGGAGATTGCTTTAACCCATATGAGGCATGTTGTCGACGACATACAAGATTCTAAATGCCAGGAAGAGTATAACTAGTTGGCTGATCTATATAAACCTCTTCTTCAAGCTTACCATGGAGAGAGGCATTTTTTTAATGTCAAGTTGATATAATGGCCAAAAGCGGCTAACTGCAGTAGCAAGGACAAAATTAAGGTGAGCAATGGGAGCGACTTCTCCAAGTAGTCAATACCATATGTTTGAGTGTATCCTTTCGCAACTAAATGAGCCTTAGATGTTCAATAAAACCATTAGGAAGATATTTAACTGTATACACCCGATGACATCCAATAATTTGTTTTCCAGGAGGTAGAAAAGTAAGTTTTGCCATGTCTGATTCTGATGCTGTGCATTTATCTCTTCATTCGTAGCAACTTTCTAATTTGGAGAAGATAAGGTCTGTGTATAAAAAGTAGGAATAGAAACAAAAGACAAGGTACAAACAAAAGCAGAAAGAGAAGGGGACAAACAATCATAAGAGGCAGAGTGTGTAATAGGATACTTAGTACAAGTATGTGTACGTTTTCATAGCACAATGGGCAAATCAAGGAGTGCAGGTACCTTAGACGGAGGAGGAGGGTTAGTCAGAAGGCGAAGGATGACCTATCTATTTGGATCATGTTGGTAGACTCTAAATGGAGTTGTGGGTGGCCCTAAGGAAGGGGGGGGGGGGACAGGAGATGAAGAAGTAGGTGGAACTGTAAGAACTAAAGGTGTAGGTAGTGCAGGAGGATCGAGCATAGGAGCAAGAGGGCCAGGGGACAGAAGAATATAGATAGAAGATAAAGGAGCAAGGGTTGGAGAAGCCACCCCTTCTTGTGAAGCGATGAGATTAGAAGATAATGTATCACCACACTTAGAGAAAAAGGGAGTAGCTTCAAAGGTGACATTGACACTTACAAATTAACGACGAAAAGGGGATTGATAACAATGACACCCCTTATGAGTGTGAGAATACCCAAGGAAGACACATTTTTCAAGAGTGGGGTGAAAGCTTCTCCTGACTAAGAGTAAGGGTATGAATGAAGACCACATAACCAAAAATGCAAGAGAGAGGAAAAGGAGACTGACTAGGTATAAAAGGGAAAAAGGGGACTAATTATTCAGAACTAGTGTGGGAGTCCAATTGATGAGGAAGCAGGTAGTGAGAGCAACATCAGCCCAAAAGGGCTTAGGGATATGCATATGAACATCAAGATATTTGTCACATCCAACATTGATGATGCTTGTGTTCAGCAACAACGTGGTCTTGTGTCACATCCATGTCCTTGTTTGATCGAAAAAGTTCTAATGTGCTTATGAAATTGAGTGAAAATTTTATTGTAAAAGAGAGAAATAATAGGTGGTAACTCTAAACGATATCTCATTTAGAAAAGCTGTGTCATACAAGAAAAAGCCTCCATAAAATCACAAAGTAAGAAAATCAATTAACAATAATAATGCGATAGCGATTTCTATATAAACAATAACAAACGTCTTAGACTTAGGACTAACACCACAAATAGGAAATGAACTACGATGATGATTTTCAAATTGACAGGCTTAACAACCAAGACGAGACATTAGACTTGAATTAGCGACAACAAACTTCAATTGAGTTAAAAACAGATGATCAAGGCAAATGTGCCATTAGAGTGGAGCGTAGAGTGCAGATGAGGGGTGCTCAAGTGGATGAGGGGGTGCTCGGGTGGATGAGCGTGATCAAGATAGTAAAGTTCCATCCTTCTCATGTCTCAAACCAATCTTTATTTGTGGCTTGAGGTCCTAATAGACACCAGTAGTAGGAAAGAAGGTTATGAGGTAGTTTAATTATTTTAGCTTAATTGACTAATAGAAAGAAAATTAAGGTAAAAATGTGATATATAAAAACTAGAAGGTAGGGTAAGAGATGACGAGGGACAAAGGGTCCCTTTGCCATAGATAGTCAGTTTAATTATTTTACTTAATTGACTAATAGAAAGAAAATTAAGAGGAAAATGTGATATATAAAAACTAGAAGGTAGGGTCAGAGATGACGAGGGACGAAGGGTTCCTTTGCCATAGACGCTCAGCTAATACAATATTAATATTATGATTGATATGGCTCAAGTTAGAGAACAAGGAAGAATTATCAGACATATATAAACTAGTTATTGAGTCAATGATCCATTGGGGGGGGGGGGGGAAGGCCATAAGGACAGGATTACTTGGGTTAGCTAGAGAAGTAATGGAGGCAGAGGAGTTGGATACTCGCTAGGATGGATAAGTTCTTGAACCTGTGAGATACTGAGAATGTCTTCTCAAAACTAGAGGTAGAGTTGACACCAAAAGAATGATTAGCAACATCATATGCCTACTTAGGTTTTCTTTACTTATTTCAACAGAAGGTATTAGTATGCTTGGTGCCACCGCAATGGTCACACATGATCACCATGACCACTAGAAGATCTTCCTCTTACCACAAGATCCACCATGATAAGTGTCCTCACTATGGATACCATGAAAACTATCTTGAGAAGATCCACCATGATTATCTTGTTGCTGATAAGAGTAGAAGATTTGGTAGGAGGCCCTGAATGATCAACGGTCATGGTCTTTCTCGCGAAACATAACTGTCACGCCATTCTAAATAACGAAACTTAACTTTCTCGTGGGAAATGCACCCGTCGCGGGGTCGTCCCATATCCCTGAACTCGGAATAAGGTTCAGGGATCCTCAACGACTTTTTTAACTAGTGGGATCTTCGGGGATTCAGTGGATTGGAGGCTGGAACCAGAGACTGTTGGATTTGATCCAACCAATCTAGAGAGAGAGAACCATAAATGGGCAACCCTTGCCCTTCCCTAGGTATGATGAACCAATGCCAATACATGCACCGTGCATTAAATGACTTGCGTTCCCGCCAAGTGTTCTCCTATAAATACATGACTCGTCTCTCTGAAGAAAGGATGCTCATTCAGTTACTTGGTTACTTCTCTATTTCTTATTCCAGATTGCTCTGGTTCCTATTCCACCGAACTCCGGAGATCTTGCCGTTGCTTGATACTCAGCATAATTCCCAGAAACCACCCCAATCCTCCCACAAATACTCCACTGGGGAAGAGTGTTGACCTATTAGTGATTGCAAACGATCAAAGTAGTCATGGAAATGGATCACGTGAAGGGGAGTTTTCGGACTTGAACACCATTGCAGACCAGGTGAGGGTGCTTACGGAGCAAGTGTTGGCATCCCAACAAGCTTAGGCTGCTATGCAGCAAACCCAATAAGTAATGATGGAAGTATTAAAGACCCTTCAGCGGACCCTGGTAGCAACTCAGCCTTCTACTACCTCCCTCCTGCTTCAGAAGAACCAAGCCTTACTGTGACCCCACAAAACCAGGGACGTCAGGGTATTCCTCAGACAGTACTGTCCCAAGTAAACCCTGTAGCCTTAAACTTCACCCCGAGCCAAACACTAGCCCAGCAAACTCCAGCCAATCTAAACTAGACATCACTCCCTGTTGAGCCAAGAGCCCCCATCAACCTAACCTTTCCCACTCAGAATTCATTCCACCCTACCCCCGTCACCACGCCTTAGGAGCTACCTCTGTTGACACTTGATCAGTTGAAATCCCATGTCAGAGAGTTGGTTCAGCAGGAGAGCAGCGCTAATTGCACGGGGTTGGACTTAGACTTGCGTCCCCCTTATCCCGCGACAATTGCTAACATGCCTTATCCAGAGGGGTATGTTATGCCAAAGTTCTTAAAATTTGATGGAAAAAGGGGGAACGCGAGGGAACACATTGTCTGGTTTATTGACTCCCTAGGAGTGCATGCCTAGGACCATAACCTGCGACTTGGGGAAATTTTCAAGTCCTTGACTCATAAGGCTTGTACCTGGTATGCCAATCTCCCAGTTGGATTGATAAGATTCTGGGATGATCTGGTCAAGAAGTTTTACGCCAAGTTCTTTTATGTGGATGAAAGATTGACAATACTCCACCTTATGAGGGGAACTCAAAAGCATGGAGAGGACTTGTTGACGTATGTTCGGCGATTCAGGGAAAAGGCGATAGATATTTAGGACCCTATTTCAGAGGATTAGATGGTAAAAATATGCATAGAAGGGATGTATCCGACGTTTACAATGCACCTAGTGAATCATCAATTTTTCGACTTCTCAGGGCTTTGTTTAGCCGTGCGGAATCTTAGCGAAATAGCAAGAGGGTCATTTAGGCACTATAGCACTTCTCTCCAGCCGTCGCGTGGCAACCATGATGTCCCGTGGAAGGGAAAGGTGCGGCAGAGAGATAGAGTATACACCGTAGAAATAGAAGAAGCGGCTCCAGCTTATGGGAGACGGAGAGATCAAGGAAAGCGGCCAATGACAAACGAAGGGCTAGTCCCTTTCCCAAATCATGTTTCAAACGCTGATCTGAAAGCCCTGTTGGAGGCGTGGGTGGAAGATAGCGCGGGTACGCTCCCTGAGCCCAGGAATCCACTGACAAAGCAAGAAGAAGGGAAGCCTGGGTTCTGCATCTATCACAGGACAATGAGGCATTCTACGGCGTTTCGGACTTTTTTTCACAAAATGGTAAAGAACACAGACTTGGAGATCACTCCCAGAGATGTCTTTAAGGACCCTTTGCCGTGGCACAAAGAGACGAGAAACGTGATGATGATTTCTCATCATGAGGAGTTAAGAGGAAAATTTGGCATGTGCAGTAAATGTACCAACGCGGAAGGAATACCCAAACTTCGAGGATGTAAGAGCAGAAACTTGTAACAAGACTCTGAGATTTAAAAGGTTTTTCGGTCAGTTAGGATTGATTAAAGAAACCAGGATGAAGGCAGTTAAGGCTATGTTCAAGGTAATAAATGAGGAATGCATGGAAGTCAATAGACCAGTGGGGAAGATCTTTAAAGATAATGTGCTATCCCTCAGTTTTACAGAAGGAGATAAGCAAGTCCAGTTCCCGCATAATCGCTCATTGTATGTTCCAGTGGAAATCAACGGCATGGAATTCTCGAGGGGATTCCTGGATGGGGGGGCCTCCATTAATATACTCCCCCTAACAACATTCCACGCCGCTGGAATTTCCCAAGCACACTTGGTAAAGGAGCCCATTACCATTAATGGGTTCGAGAGTCAGGAACAAAGATCATTGGGGTATGTGCAGGTGACTTTAAAGGTAGGAAAGATCGTGGCCCCCACTAAGTTTCACGTTATTAATTCATCCATCACATACCATGTTCTCTTAGGGCGTGCATGGCTGCACCGGTTCGTGGCTATCCCATCTACATATCTTCAATGTGTGAAAGTCGTATGGAACAATAAGGTTGTCACAATCAATGGATCTTACAAGCCGTTTCGAGCAGATGAGGTGTACATGGCAGATGCAGTGTTTTACTCTGAGATAAACGAAGAGCTAGAACTAGTTCCACCAAGGGGAGTTCTTATTCCGAGGTGGGAAGATTTGAGCCAGGGCAAGAGGCCATCCCGGGATATAGAACCAGCAAGCTCTCGTGTTGTCAGACATAAAAGGGTCGATGGAAAAGTGGTCTATCGATTATGACGGTGTGAGAGGTCAGGGGACCAAGTGAGGGAACCTGACCTCCAGCATGAAGAGGAATGTATGTTCTTAAATCCTTTTTCTGTCGTGCGAAAGAAAAAGAAGGGAAGGAGGTGCAAGGAGTCACTGGAAGAAGTCATGGAAGTTGTCAAAGATCCGAGGGAGGTTCGAGAGGCTCCGGAATGTTTGGAAGATGGACCATAACCATAGAAGCAAGAATTAGAAGAAATTAACCTTGCCTTGGAAGGAGAAATGTCGCGACCTATTTTCATATGTAAAGATTTGCCTAAGAAAGATAAAAATGAGTTGGTAGCTCTAATAAAAGAATACTCAGATGTCTTTGCTTAGATGTATTCCGAAATGCCTGGTTTAGATGTGGATGTTACCATGCACCGTTTGAATATTTTTCCTAAGATGTGGATGTTACCATGCACCGTTTGAATATTTTTCCTAACTCCAAGCCCATTAAGCAGGGGATGAGGTTTTATAAACCTGAAGTAGAATTAAAGATAAAAGAAGAGGTGGAAAAATTATTAGCAGCAAAATTCATAGAACCCATACAACACCCTACGTGGTTATTAAGTAGTGTGCCTGTAGTCAAGAAGAATGGGCAAATAAGAGTGTGTGGATTTTCGGGATTTGAACAGGGCATGCCCGAAAGATGAATTTCTTTTGCCAAACATTGATACATTGATTGACTTTACTTCAGGACATCACATGTTTTCCTTCATGGATGGGTTTAGCGGGTACAATCAGATCAAGATGGCTCCAGAGGATGCTCGAAAAATAGTCTTTCGAGCCCCTATAGGGAATTTCTTTTATATGGTTATGCCTTTTGGGTTGAAGAACGCGTGAGCAACTTACCAAAGGGCAATGACAGCCGTTTTCTATGACATGTTTCATAAGCAGGTTGAATTCTACATCGATGACTTGGTAGTAAAGTCGGGGCAAAACACATCCCATGTTGAGGATTTAAGGAAAGTCTTTAACAGATGCTGAAAGTATAAGCTGAAGATGAACCCTCTCAAATGTGCTTTTGGGGTGACAATGGGTAAATTTCTAGGGTGTATTGTACATCGCCATGGAATTGACGCGGATCTGGCAAAGGTATTAGCTATAAAGGGAATGCTGCGGCCAACTTGTCAGAAGGAACTCAAGGCTTTTCTTAGAAAAGTGTCATATTTGCGGAGATTTATTCCAGCCTTGGCCGAGCCTTTCAATATGTTGTTAAAGAAGGATGCTGAGTTTGAGTGGGGCGAAGAGCACTATAGAGCATTCGAAGATGTGAAGAGGACTCTAACTTCCCTTCCTACCATGGTACCGCCACAACCCGGGAAACCCTT
>JAVXUM010000001.1:26056865-26069003 GCA_035590655.1 Pouteria glomerata
TAATTAAATTATTATTATTATAATTATATATTATATAATATTATATTATATTATATTATATACATAATATGTATATATAACAGTATAATATAATATATTATATTATGTATATAATTATATATAGTTATATATATATAATATAATATAATATAATAATTTAATTATATATAATATAACAATATAATATTATATTATATTATGATTATATTATATCATATTATGTTATATTAAAATGGATAATGTTTAAAAATGAACCAAAATATTTGAAACAGAAAAAGAAAACGAGAGTGAAAACACATTTTTTTTGTTTTCATTTTTCTGTTATCGTTTTCATTTTTTAGAAACAAAAAAACGAAAACAAATTTTAACAAATATGTTTTTGTTGCAAGTTTTCAAAAATTTGAAAACGAAAACAGAAAAACAGAAAACGGAAACGTTACCAAACGGAGGCTAATTAACTCAATTCAATTCAATGTCATTCAATTCAATGCAGCACACCGAAGTTGTGTACCATAGGTTGGGGCTCAAGACCAAATCCAATAACTTCCTAAATAAAGTAATCAAATCACAATAAAATCTTGAAATTTAAGGAAAACAAATAAAATAAATTCCTAAAAATCCTGACTCATAAAATAAACCTATCCAATTAATTATGGAAACATCCAACATGAGCGCACCCCTCCGTGGCAAGGACAACTCTTGGTGATCTCTTTCTAGGCCAGTTGAGGAGTCTCGATGACTCTGATTCTATCCATCAAACCAATGGATCCCAATGATCCTGCTAGTGAGTAAAGAATGGTTCCTTGTTTGGTATAATTCCTCAGCTTTGCTTAAAGCCGAGAGAAATCGTAAGGTATCCCAGTAGGACCTTGTTGGGGTTGGGTCCTCCCATGGGAATATCTCGTGCAGAATGTCATCTTGTTATCCACTCTCTGTGCTCACGTGACAGAAGTATCCACAATTATGCCCCTGTGAGTGAGCGAGCTTTTGATTATACCAATGAAAAGCATGTGTGCATCCAAGTCACATTGAAATATGTTCACCAATCATTAATTGCACCATCACAGGAGTGTAAAACATCTCTTCATATCCTTTAGTAGATGGACTTTTCGATTTTGGGGCATGCCCCCCAAGTATAAATAGGGCCATTGGAGATTCACATGATTATGATTGTTCACTTTCACCGTATTCTCTAAAGCTTTCAACGAATTGCTGCAAGATTCTGTGTTCTTAAATCTTTAGAACGCCCACAAGATCTCTAGTTTTTCCACCTACTCACAAGAACTGCACAAGACTGCTAATCCCCATTAATGGCTCATGCGAAACTTCCCCACGCTTCCTTTTCCAAAGGTGACAGTGCAACTTCAGAAGAGATCCTTCCAAGTCAAAATCCCCACAGCACAACGGTGACAATGCTCATAGGATCAGGTTCTCTAGGAAATAGTCATTGAGATTTATTTTTTCATATCCAACTTTGAAGGGCTGAATCACTTGTCTAGCTAGGTTGGAAGAGGCAAGGTTGACAGTTGCCTCATGATGTTGGCAAGTATGATGCCTTAGAGCTAGAGAGTGATGTGTACAAAGGACTTGCAACTTATGTTTACTAGAAAACATCAGTAACCTGTGTCACACCCTGCCACGTAGCCTACTTGGCGCTCCGCAAATTGTTGCATGGCCAAGCTGAAAGTGGCATTGCTATGGAATTTTTTAGAAGGCTCTAAATCATGCTAGGCCACTCTTGTATATTCTAGAACTCTCTTGAATATTCTAGGCAATTCTTGTTCGTATGCTAGAATTTTGTACGTGTGGGAAGGTTCTAGATTAGCGTAATTTCTAGAAAGGGAGGAAATTTCTCTGAGAGCTTTGTAAAGATGTAGAGAGTTCTAGAGAGGTTTCTAGAATCTTAGTGTAGAGATTTTTGTAGAGATTTTTAGTGAGATTGTTCTAGAGGATGGATTGCTACCATCCACTAGGAATAATCCCCACTGTCCATTAAGGAGGTGGACTATAAATGGCGGTCACCCCCCTACTTTGTTTCTATCCAAGTTTGAGTGAATCAAAGTATTCTCCAAGTTATCTTGTGTGCTCTCTTATTCCTTCTCTCGAGTGTCTTCCTTACTCGCTTTTTTGTGAGTTTTGTGACCGTTCTGGGCTTCCTAGCGAAGGTTATGTTGACTTAGCAACTCAAAGAAGTGTTTATCTAAGTGCCGCATGTGTCAAGAGCAGGATGAACAATCTGATACTATTAAAACTTTTATTCCAAAATGGTGATCGATGTGATGCAAAGCTATTAACATTTTTAATTACTATCGTTTACCTAACAATGCTCTTGCCAATTATACACAGTTCCTCTCCAGTTTTATTGAAGTACAATTTGTATCATTGTCATGGTGTTGGTAAATCTTATTACTTGGATATATATCAAATAAGAATATAACTCTTCTAAATGAATTGCAATTTTTGGGCTAATCTGGTTGGAGATCATCTAGAATCTGTCCATAATTCAAATTCATTTTTTGATTGTTCTCTATTGGGCCCTTGGAGGTTGCAGTCATGATTTTCTACATTCTATGGGTAGATATTTATCTTGGGATATCATCGATTCTCCTATTATAGTTGTATATGTATGGCAATGGCAATTTCGTCATACTATTGTGTTTACTCTATCATCCTGTCATGCATATTGAATGATTGATTTATTGAAGAATTGAGTATTTCTTTGAACCCATGTTTAATTTTATGTCTTATTGAATAATGGTTTATTTTAAGTATCTCAGCTCGTCTGTTTCTTGCAGCTTCTTGAACCTGGTAGATATATGTGGTTGTTAAAAGCTTTGTATGGTCTTTTGATGCTGCTTCCACAGGTATTTCTGGGCAATGTTATTATCTTTACTCATGCCACTTCAAATTGATAAATGTCATGTCACCATTTTTATCACCATGCTGCAATGGATTTGGCATTGCGTTAGAGAAGTTGTGCTCTTGTAGTGATGGAAAAAAAGAAGAGGAATACCTCCTGTTGCCTATGTTATCAGATGATGCGTCTTTGGGAGCTATTGATTTCACAACTTTCTTTTAAAATTTCATTTTTTAAATAATTTTTGTGTGTTAGAACGCGAGATGCTCCATTGCCTTGTGAAGTATGGATACGTACGCGAGAAATGAATATGGTATATTATTGATGCATTGACATTACAAATTTTAATAAATTAAATCATGACAGATCAACAAATAACTATATATACATTTTCATCTCTATGTACACGTGAAAATAATCAAATTTATTTATTTTTAATATGCTTAAATTTTGTTATAATAAAATAGTAATAAATTATTTTCGTCTTATATATTGGAAAGGATTGTATAACAAAAAAAAACCTAGTACACGATGCAGACAGCTCTTGGTATAGAAAATAGACATTTTGGACTTCATTAATTCATAAAACTTGAAAAGGAGGGATTAATTGTATAAATTTATGTTGTTTTGATTTTAAAGGGTGGCCTTGGAGCAGGCTACTCCATTCCAACCTGGGGTTTGTATTTGAACCCTAGAAGCAGTAAGTATGGTTGCCTGCACTGACCCTCTTCAGATTCCATAATAGGAGAGTTTTGTGCACTGAGTGGCTCTCCCATTTTTTGTTTTTATTTTTAATCAATGACCTTTTTAAGTTATTTTCTTCAAAATTAAGATGCATTTCTGGTCTCTTAAGGGATTGGACAACACTTGAATCCCCCAAGTGGCCAAAGCATATTTGGTTCTAAAACATTAAAAATAACTCTAGAAATATTTTTACATGTGTTACCCAAGAGGCTTGATATTTGTTCCAAAGGCATGCAAGGCTTTTATGGGTTAATTTCAAATATAAAATTCTTAAAATTTTCCTTGCATTGCTTTTATTGCATCAACTCTTTTCTCAGTATGTTTTGTGCATTTACCCTTAAAATGCAGCAAAGTAAGGCCTTCAAGATTCTAAGGACCCGATTAAAAACCATTCCATCCTTTAATGGTGAAGAGTTCAAACGCACGTCATCTGGGAACTATTATTCCCAAATTCATCACATACTCAGTGGATCACAAGTCTCCGAGGATGGTGACATGGACAAAGATTTGCGGAACATCCATGGTGGAATTAACTTTGCTTCCAGGCTGCAACAGTTTGAGCAGATGCAGCAGCAGCATCGTATGCACTCAAAATCAGAGACACAATTGCGCTATAGCTCTACTTCATCTACAAAGGTTCACCCAAGTATCAGATTCCGATTTCATTCCACTCATTTAGAACTGCACTTGTCATTTTTTAGATTATCATTGTTTTTCAAGGCTTGAGTATTGTTGCAGTGCATTTAATCAGAACAATTGGGATAAAGGAGGGTGGTTTTTTTGTTGGTGCATGCAAATAATATGAGTGGCTTGATTAGATCTGATTTCTGTTAGTAAGAACTAGGAATGGTCCCCATGCCTCGCCCTATTGATTAAGGGGTGGGTGACATGGGTTAGAGATGAGTTCAAATGTGTTTAGCAAAATAAAAAATAAGGTCCTAATAAGATGATCAAGTCACTTGGAACAAGACCTTGATGGTTGGGATTTTCTGGTGGTCTGGAGGAGGTTAAGCAAATAGAAAGCCAAGACGAAGATGAATAAAATCTGCAGAAATATGTGATGTTTTATATTGGCTAATACAGTCTAGAAGATAGTATTATTTATTTATTTTTTTTTTTATTGAGATTTTGTAGCTGTGTTTATGATGATGGCTTGACGGGAGAGATAGGGATGGGGTAGGAGGCTTCAAGTTATTACGCAACATATTTTCATGTTATATTGTATCAATGCGGTTTTCTTTCCACATCAAATGACATGCCTTTTGGCATTACTTGAAATGTTTTGAACATCAAACTTGTGCAGGAAATGCAGAGACCAGAAGAATCTCGGCTTCCTTCACCTGTGCCAGACATGAGCGGGCCTCCTTCAAGATCATTGCGCAGAGGTCCAGGGCAGTTACAATTTTAATTATTCTTGTACCTTCTTGCTCCAAATGGAGGTTGGTCATACACCAATCTCACTCAGAGCTTGCCAGCTGGCTGAAATCCCTTAGCATTTGTAAATTGTATATTCTTAGTAGTTTGTTTCATTAAAATTACAAAAATCTTGGACGGAATTGTTGGGTTTTGAATTGAGCTTAGGGTGCTTCCGAGCATAATATATATATATATTTTTTTCCTGTAAACTGGGATGTGCTCACGTGGTTCTATTGTCTTTTGTTTTTTTCCCTTTTTTATTTTTTATTTTTATTTTTTATAATTGAAAACCGTATGGGCCATAGGTAGATATTTAAGTTTGGAAAATGCGGGAGTTTTTTTTTTTTTTTTTCAATTGTTCATCTCTTGAAAACAATTTAAATAAGGAGTTATCTAATTCAATGTACTCACTGATGTCAGTAAAGGTTTTGATTCTCACCTACGTAGGGTACTTGCTTGACTTTTATTTTGTCCCAATGCTACAGTACATATTTAGAAAAATAAGGTTCATTTTAACTTATTTGCCAAACTACCAATATTCCAGAAAGTCTTCAATTAATTATTATTATTATTATTTTTAGAATGCATTTTGAAAATGAGACTTTAAAATTAAAATTCTGCTAGAAAGCACATAATGAGAATGCACTTAAAAAATGCATTTTGAGATTGCAGTTTTAACAGGTGTATTCTCATAGTGCACTTTCTAGTAGCATACTTTTCAGTCCAGTATTCCCAATTCATCACCGAACCTGCGTAATGTACATCAACAATGAATCCATATTATGTTTGGGGAAGAAATTTTTGTTTTTCTTTGCTGCATTTTTTGTTTTTGTTTGTTGATGTTATGTTGGTGGATTCATTATTGATGTGTGTTGGGATTGTGTAGGTTTTGTGATGAATCAACGATGAATCCATGTTATATTATATTATGGAAAAAAAAATTTCTTGTTTTTCTTTGTGGCTTTTTGTGTTTTTGTTTTTGATGCTATGTTGGTGGATTCGTTATTGATATGCGTTGGGATTGTGTAGGTTTGGTGATGAATCAACAATGAAGCCATTTTATATCATGGAAAAAAAATTCTTTTTCTTTTTCATTTTGCATTTTTGTTGATGTTATGTTGGTGGACTCGTTGATGTGTGTTGGGATTGTGCAGGTTTGGTGATGAATCAAACAATGAATCCATATTTTTTTATATTATGGAAATAAATTCTTGTTTTCCTGTGTTGCATTTCGTTTGTTTGTTGAGTTCATGGATGCATTATTTATCTATGTAGGGATTGTGTAGGTTTGGTGATGAATTGGGATTACTGGAGGAAAAGGAAGTTTTCTGCCGTAAAAGCCTTTCAAAAGCACAATCCGAAAATGCACTTTTAAAAGGCACGTTATCAAATGCACTTTCTAGCAGAATTTTAATTTTAAAGGCTTATTTCAAGATGCATTTGTTGGAAAAATTTAATGAAGTAACATTCTAAGAATGTGTATTGTTGGAGCATCAATAGAAGGCCTTCTTGCTTCGCTTACTTAGTCCGTGATTGCGGAAAGGACATTCCCATGTTGGCTTCCTCTCTTCTTCAAACTACCCCGGCAAGCAAAATAGCACGAGTAACACGCAGAGTTGAGAAGGTTTTGAAGTTATTTATTGGAATAGGAGTAAACTTGATTGTTGAACAAAATGGCTTTCATTAATGAAACTCGTTGACTGAATAATTGAGTCTAAACAAAAACATTGAATAAACAGAGTTTGTATGAGTGTCAGACAAATTTAACAAAAGATTTTAACTAATTTGTTTATATAGATAAGATTGTTTGAAGTTGTATAAATTAGAACAAAATTTATAGAGATTGCAGCCTTGTAAAAAAATTTGAATTTTGTAGAGATATATAGAAATTTGTAAGGATTCGTAATAAACCAAATAACGGCAATTTGTTTTATTTTGTTGAGAACCAAACAACCTTGTATAAAAAATCAATTTTATGCTTATCCAAATAATAATTTCTTCTTAATTAAATTATTTAAATAATATTCAAAAAATAATTCAATTAAAAATGTAAACTAATTAGTTTCTACATAAGGTACTACTTTGTTTTTTTTTTTTTTAATGAAATTTGTTAAATTTTAATTAGTGACTGAGTTAAGTTCTATTAGAATTTATTTAACAAAATAAATTGAATAGCTATATTTACGTTTTTCTTAAAATTGCTCCACATTAAATAATTAATGAAATTAGATAATTAAAAAATGTTTAAAAAAGAATTGACTATATATATTATCCGTAGTATATAATTATATTATAGAAAGTGTTCGGTTTATATATTTTCAATATAGATTGGATTCTAAAATTCAATATATATTCATGATAGTTTAAAAAAAAAAAAATTGTGAGTTAGCTTTTAAAGGCATATTTCTCTGTTACAACTTTAATAATTTTATTTTTTGTAATTTAAAATTTTTTTTAAAATAGTCCCTAGTGTAAAATAATAATTAAATTAGAAAATTAGGAAATGTGTAAAATAATTGAATTAAAAAAATTGATAGTTTACTTCTTTATTTTTTTTTTTTTGAAATTTGTTAATTTATTAGCTATGGAATATGTCAAGTTTTATTAGAATTTATTTAAAACATAAATTGAATAGATATATTTACATAATTTTCTTCTGTGAATTTATCCACATCAAATAAATCAAACTAAACCAAATCAAGCCTTTTTCCATTAGGTGGGGTCGGCTATATAGATTTGACGACGCCAGTCAAATCTATTAAAAGTTATGTCCTCCGTTAAATCCATATAGGCAATGTCACGTTTAATAATTACTTTCCAACTACTCTTGGATCTCCTTCTCTCTCTTCTACTTCTAGTAATTTCCATACTTTCATATTTTTTAAAAGGTGCCTCTGTTGGACGTCTTTTAACATAACCAAATCACCTTAATCAATTTTCTCTCATTTTATCTTCAATCGGCATTATTTATACTTTGTCTCTAATCTCCTTGTCCCTAATCCTATATCTTCTAGTGATTTTGCACATCCATATAAGCATTCTTAACTCCGTAACTGCCATCTTCTGAACATGATTATACTTTATTGCCCAATACTTTGATCTTTATAATAACGCTGTGTCATGCCCCGGATCTTGAGACTTGAGGGGTGAGTGAGATACCACACGATTCACACACAACTAATCTATCCTTAGATCAGAGCAATATAATGATCCCAAGAGCAACCTCCACAATAGATAATAATATAATATAAACAGTACCTCGGCTACTGCCAAGTTATCTTGCTCCATTACATCCCATAAAAATCATACATAACATTGACCTTATAGCCTTTACAACCCAAATCAATTGAACCTCTATATTTAACATCACAGATCCCAATGAATATTAAACTTAGGACTTTATGAATACAAAGTCTACAACAGCTTATGCACTTCTAATCTCACCAAATGCTCTCCTAGTTCTTAGAATCTGTTCCAGCAATAAAATCTGTAGGAACGTGAGCACTGGTCCACGTGTGCTCACGATGCACGATACTAACATATATAAGAATGAACTCGAACACGTATGTGAATTTATCAGATAAGCATAAACTAAGGGACAGTCAAACGAATATGTTTTAAAAATTGCCATAACGCATAGTATCAGCCATATATAACTTATAACCATTTACCAAATTTCTTTACTATTATTTCATTAACACAACCAAATATGGGGTGAATATTATCAATGTCGTATTTGTGATTCTCAATCACAGGCTACGATAAGCCAAAATCAACGTCGTATTTGTAGTTTCAAATACGAGCCATGATATGCCATATTTATACTTGTCAGGGTGTAGGCTACTAACCTACTGGCATGAACACCAACCCCTGCGCAAGTTCTGGGTCTTATAACCCAAGGGTAATCTTTGTACCCTTCCTATTTTCCCAGTATCCACTATCCTCGCAATCACAAATCATGGAGTAAACTTATAATTTCACACACCTTTAGAGTTACTTAATCGTTATACACATCATGAGGATAAATTTATAATTATTTCAAATTTTGTAGGATCATTTGTAACTACTTAAACTTTAGGGATCAATTTGTCATTATATATAACCTTAGGGGGTATTTTGTAAATATATGAAATTTTAGGGGCCAACTTGTAAATATTCAAAACTTAGGGGTCATTCTGTAAATATATGAAAGTTCTGAGGTTAATTTGTAAATATTCAAAACTTTAGGGGTCATTGTGTAAATATATAAAACTTTAGGGCTAATTTGTAAATATTCAAAACTTTGGGGGCCATTTTATAAATATTTGAAACTTTGGGGGCTAATATGTAAATATTCAAAGTTTTGGGGTCATTTTATAAATCTTTGAAGCGTTGGGGGCTAAATTAAAATTAAAAAAACTTTCTTTCTTTCCTGTAATAATTTAGTATATGTATATATATGTATGCTATATCGTGTGCGCATACACATATATATCATATATTATATATATATATTTGTACATGTATAATTATATATATACACTGACTTTTGGAGAGAAAATTTTTAAATGTAACTAAACTTTAACCACTTTTTATACAACGGAAGCACATAAAAATTATCATAATATTTGACATATTATATATACAAACTAGCAAATACTTGTGCAAAGCACGAACTTTCCATCTCTTAATTTGGTTTTAAAATTATTTCTTTAACTTTTTCATCCTATTTTTATTAAAATTTATTTTTTTTTTCAAAAGTTAAAAATTATCTGTGCCTAAAATAAATATACATGAAAATTATAAAAATAATCTATATGGTATTTAATAAACATGTAAAATTTTATTATTTATTACAAATAAAAATTTAAAAAAAAATATTTAACAAAAAATGAAAAGAGTAAATGATTGGGATTTGAAAGAAAAATAAAAAATAATTCTAACCATTTAGTAAATTTAATAGTTAAAAATATCTCAATTTTACATTTTTTAACTTTTTTTTTTACCTTAGATATCTCAAATTTTAACACAAAGATTGAAAAAGTGTATGTGTTTATTTTAAGTGTAATCTATTAATATTATTAACATTATATATAGTAAATTAATTATTTTTATTGATTTATTTGTATTTATTCCAAATAAAAAAATTTAGTTTAAAAAAATTTATAAAAAAATAAGAGAGTATATTTTTATGTAACGTGATCGAAGAGATAACTAAAGGGAAGAGAAAAAAATAATCCTTACCATTAAATAAATTTAACAGTTAAGAATATGCTAAATTTAAATTATTTAAAATTATACATATTTAAAATTAATTATATCATAAATTAATTAATTAATTATTTATTTATTTATTTATTTATATTTATTTTAAATAAAAAAATTAGTTTATTTTTAAAAAAAAATTTCTCCATCTAATAAACAATTAACTTTTTTTATGTATTTAAATATCTTAAATCCTAACACAAAAAATGGAAGAGTGTATGTATTTAAAATTTAAGTATTAAATACATTAAAATTAAAATTGTAAGTAAAAAAGAGAAAAATTTTAAAAAAGTATAAAAATATAATTTGACATGTAAAAGGGTATTTAAAACTCAAAAAATTCAAAAGTTTTCATATTTTTCAAATCCAAGAAAGTTAATTTTTTTAAAAAATCTATCAAAATTTGTTCCAATGAATTTTGATAAATTTTTTAAAAAATTTAACTAAAATTTGTATCAAATAATAATTTTTTACATTTTAAATTTTAAAAAAATTTATTTTTCTTAAATTTTAACATCACTATTTTTTTTTAAAAAGTTTAACTGACATCTCAAAAGACATCCCATTCCAAGGTCATACCGGCCCACCCCGAAGTACTCCATTTGCCGACGACTCCTCCGAACCCCTTTCTCTCTCTTGCCTAGTTTCCTTCCAATGCCAGCTTAGCAACCGAGCCTTCCTCCAAACTCCCAGATCGTGCCACATATATAAACGTTACATAAGAAATATGTGTTTTATTGTATTAAAAAATTTAACTGAAATTTGTATCAAATAATAATTTTTTACATTTTAAATTTAAAAAAAAATTAATTTTTCTTAAATTTTAACATCTCTATTTTTTTAAAAAAGTTTAACTGACATCTCAAAAGACATCCCATCCCAAGGTCACACCCCCCACCCCAAAGTACTCCCTCTGCCAACGACTCCTCCGAACCCCTTTCTCTCTCTCGTTTGGTTTCCTTCTGACGCCAGCTCAGCAACCGAGCCTTTCTCCGAACTCGCAAATCGTGCCACATATATAAACGTCACATCAGAAGGATGTGTTTTATTTTATAGATAATACATTAATATAAAATAGATTTGTATAAAAGTGACATGTAATTTACCATAAGTCGACACATGTATTTTAAATTTTTGCTTTTTATGGTTTGTATTCTTTTTTTTAGATGCTAATATTATTTTTATACTAAAATTTTCAGTAATCATTAGTAATTCAGCACATTTTATTTTATTTTTTTTACATTGACACATGTTGCATATTTTGTAATACCCTGGGTTCTCGAGATGAATGAAAATAACAATTAATTTTGAACTTGGATGAGTTTAAGTGTGTAATAGGTGCCTTGAGACTAGCTTGGATTGGTTCAAGTGTTTGACATGAGGTTTGAAGGTTCCAGGACGGAACTGGCCTCGACGGGTGCCCGAGAAGGTTCTCCGCCTGCGCCCGTGGTTACCTGCAGACCAAGCCAAAGATGGCTCTCGGCGAGCACCTGAGCCCGTGCTCAGGCGGGCGCCCGAGCCAGCGTGCGCCCAAGGCATTCCACGGCGGGCGCCCGAGCCACTCCAGTATTCTCCTGCAGCTTTGTTCGGCCATGTAAATTTTGAAGGTTTAATTTTGACCAAGTCAACACCAATTGATTTTGACCAAGCCCTGGTCATGGAGGGGGAGAGAAAGTTCAGTTATAGAGGATTGGAAGACCAAAACTTTTGTTTTCTTTCTCATTTGGCTTCTTGTGGAGTTGGAAATTGGCATTGAATGTGGTGGAACCAAGAGCATTCAATTTGGAAGACTTTGCACTCGGTCTTGTCAGAACCCAAGGCGTTGCCTCCCAAACGCCCATTTGATCATCAGATTAATTTGAAGTCTGAGGGTCAAG
>JAVXUM010000001.1:26075420-26091588 GCA_035590655.1 Pouteria glomerata
GAGTATGCCACGTAGGATGAAAATGAAGGAGGGGAGGAGAGAGAAATACATGGTTTTAGTATTATAGTATAGATATATATAATAATTAAATCCACACTTGACAATTAAAATTACATGGATATAATTCTAAAGTAACACTTACTATCAATGTATAAATGTAATACATAATTATGAATTATGTCCTCATACGAAAGTAACACTAGTACAAAAATTGTACAAAGGTAATGCATGATTACAAATTAGGTCCACATATGAAACTAACACTTTCACTAAGACTGCAAGTCAATTGTATCTCCTTCGATAGCTTCTCTAACCCACCTAGCATTCTTATCACAGTCAGCAAATGTGCCCTCGACAAGTCGTTGTTATGTATATCCCTTTACTTCAACCTCATCTGAATCTATAAAAAAATGACCTCTAAGACATTTTAACAACATGCCAATTTGGGCCTATTGAATCTTGCACATAATGCACTTGTTCTGCTTGAGATGCCATTATAAAAGGTTCATTATTAATCCGATTATCTCGAAACAATAAGTGATTGATGTTTACCAAATTAAACTTGTACTCATCTTTCTTTTTCCCATGATTGTTATCAATCCAATCACACTTAAACATTACAAATTCACACAATTACTGTAACGAACCTCTACAATATCTGTCAACTGGCCATAGTAATACACACCTCTAACTTTAGGATTATTGTTTCTTCTACTTGCAAAACTTAGTGTATCGGCACTTAATGCAACACCATTATTTTATGTTAGTTGACAATCATCAACCGCCTTGACATGAAAGTGAAAGCCATTAATGTTATACCTGTATAATGTCTTCCCAGGTTATTAGGACCAATAGACAAAGCACTAATTTTTTTTTGGTAATTAGGTATAATTTAATTAATAGGGAAAGAATATAAAAATCATAAAGGGTATACCCTTTTTTCAAAAGGCTTTACATTACAATGCTATCTATTAACAATGGTGCCCTATTTTTCACATGGGTTTACATTTGTTTTAGTATTTTTGATAAAGGAACATTGGGAGGCCTTCCATCTAAGATTTTTTTTTAATTACGTGTAGAATTTGATCCTTGGAGCAAGTAATACCCTTAAAGACTCTATTGTTCATTTCTTTTCATATATGATACACCCAATGCTGACCAAGCTAGCTTCCTGATGAAACTTGCAAAGGATTTTCTACTGAATTTGCTTGTCATCTAGGTAATCTCTTCATTCTAGTTCAGATAAATTTTTGATAGAGAGCAAAGGCTGCATATGGCTTTTCTTAATTCGTTTGAAAATTGACAAGTAAATAAAATGGGATCAATGTTTTCATTTCCTTTCATGCATAAATTACATAGGGTGTTGTTAAGCATACCCCAACATGTAAGCTTATCTTTTGTATTCAATCTACATCTGATGGCCAACCACATGATGAAACAATGTATTGGAATGTTATTTGAGAACTAGATAAGCTTGTGCCATGTTACCTTTGACTGTGCTCTTCTAATACTATTCCATGTTTCTGTAGCATTGTAGTTACTATTTTTTGAAGTCAACTATATCAGCTTGCTACTTTGTTTTAGCTGAGGACAGTAATTTGGAAGAGATCTAGTGATCTTTTCCAGTTCCCAAGTATTAGGGAAAGGCCAGCTCCATGTATTCCCTCAGATGATGGCTGAAACTATTTCATCTTTGGCTAAACCTGTAACATAAGCTAATCTAGGCCCAAACTACAGGATGCCAGTTACTAAACCACAGAGAAGTATCTAGCCCATTCCTAATCTGCTAATTTGGATTGCCAAAGGCCTAAGCTTGATTATTTTCCTCTAGCTCTATGAACAGTCATTGGGAATTGGAATTAATCAGAAGTATTTATTTTTGATAAGGTGTTATTTGCACCATTTTTCCTAAAGTGAGTTCTTATTCGTACAAATATATCATAGATGTCTCATGACTGCAACCTTGTTCTAGTCTTCAATTTTCTTTAATCTGAGGCCCCTTTTATATTGGGATAGCAAATAGCTTCCCATGTAACTTTACTTAAAAATTTTCTGAGCTTAGATCCTAACCATAGGAATTTCCTAAGCATTTGCTCCATCTCCTTGCACACACTTTTTGGAAAGATGAAATGAAGGCTCTAATACACTTGTAGACTAAATAAAATGGACTTTATAATGGTAAGTCTGCCAGCATATGAGATGTTTCTGTTTGCCCAACTCTTTATTCGTGTTAGTATTTTTCTTATGATTTCTTTGTATTCAATAACCTTGAGCTTTATTGAAATGAGAAGAACTCCCAAATATTTTACTGATAGCAAATCCAATTGGAAGCCTAAAATACTGGACAGCTTATCCTTCTCGTCTTGGTTCTTTCCACTATATAAAGCACTATTGAGTAGAAAACCAGAGTGTTTAAGGGATTTAGTAATAGCTCTTTTGACAGTTTTGTAAGTGTTCTCATCGGGATAGCAAACTATAAACAAATCTTCAGCAAAGTATATATGATTAATGTTGAGCTCTTTGCATTTGGGGTGATAAGTGAAAGAACCAGTTGAAATTTCCTACTACAACATTCTTGAAAAGAATTCCATAACTAAAATGAAAGGGTATGGAGAAAGAGGGTCACCTTGCCCTAGTCTTCTTACCCCAACAAAGGAACCTTCAAGAGCTCCATTGATTGATAAAGAATACTGAGGTGTAGTAATACCGGCTTTAATCTAATCTATGAACTTTCCTGGAAGGTTTAGAGCATATACAATGTCCAGGATTAGATGCTAGAAGATTGAATCAAATGCTTTCATGAGGTCTATCTTCATGGCACTTCTTAGGGAAGTGCTTTGGCAATGATATTTCCTTACAAGTTCCTGCATCAATAAGATTTGGTTAGAGATTGACCTTTCAGCAAGGAAAGCAGTTTAGCAGTTGCTGATCACTCTTAGTAGGATAGATTTGAGCTTATTTGCATTGATTTTGGAAATGTATTTGTATATTATTGAGTAGCACGATATAGGCTTGAAGTTAGTAACATAATTGGGATTGGGAATCTTTAGAATAAGAGTGATGGCTATAGCATTGATACCCTTTATCACTTTGCTAGTTTTGAATAAATGATGAATTGCTTGAGCCACATCTTCTCTAGCAATATGTCACATCTTTTGGTAAAATAGAGCTGAGTAACCGTTGAGCCCTGGTGCCTTGTTGCCAGGAAGGGAGAATAGTGTCTCATTTATTTTCTCATTAGTAACATGATTTGCTAGATAGCAGATTGAATCAGCCTCTAAAGCTTGGTTTGTAGTTTCAGTAACTTTGCTTTTTCCTTCTAGGGGATGGGTAAATGATGTGCCAGGTAGGCCTTTATAGTAATTAATAAATAGTTTTTTGATTTTCTCATACTCCTCATGCTTAACCTGCTGTAAGTCCACAATGGAGCGGATCTTGTTTCCAAATCTATGAGCTTTCACACTTTTGTGG
This sequence comes from Pouteria glomerata, assembly GCA_035590655.1. NCBI lineage: Eukaryota > Viridiplantae > Streptophyta > Magnoliopsida > Ericales > Sapotaceae > Pouteria > Pouteria glomerata. The sequence continues at coordinate 26,078,892 of JAVXUM010000001.1, forward strand.
AAATAGCTTATATTCTGATCTACTAGCTTTATCCACTTTTCTCTTACTTTTTGTTTGAAAAATGATTCCTCAGCCAAAGCAAGTTCATAATAGCTTTTAAGAGCATCTTTTTCTTCTTGAATGATGTTCAGATTTTCCGTATTCTTATTAAGCTTCAATTGGATGGCTTCTAAAGCATTTTTTGCAATTTTTACACGATCTGAGATGTTTCTAAAGTGTATTTTATTAAATTCCTTCAGCTCTATTTTTAACTCTTTCAGCTTACTACATAACTTTGTCATTGGTGTGCGTTGAGTTGGTTTAGACCATGTCTTAGCTATCAGCTTCTCAAAATCTTTGTTTGATCCAAAAGTTGAAGAATTTAAATGACTTTTTTCTTGTTTTTGCTTTAGGCTTAATTACAGTCATAGCTGGGCTGTGATATGATATCTTTTGGGGTGAGAAATTTGCCATGAACTTAGGGAATTTATTTAACCAAGCATCATTAACCATTACTATGTCTAGCTTGCTGAAAATTAAATGTTCTTTATCTTACCTGTTGCTTCATGTATAATAACAGCCAATGTAGTTTAGATAATTATTATTTAGCCTTTCAATGCACTTAGTTAAATCTTGTGTAGAATTCTTGTTAATACCTCTGCCCTTTTTCTTTTCATATTTTGTTTAACGGTATTAAAATCACCAGCAATTATCCAAAGGTCCCCATTTCTTATTGTAACATTCTACTCATCAAGTTCCTGCCATAGCAGCGCTATTTGATTTTCGTCATTACTTCCATATAGGAAAGTAGCATAAAATTCCATGGAAAGGGCTTTGTGTTTAACTTTGCAAAACAAACTTTGCGTGGAAAAGGAGAGACTGGTGATATCGATGATGGAGGCATCCCAAAGCAAAAGTATTCTTGCCGTATCTGAGCTATCAAAGTTACCAAAAGTGTCAAATCAGCTCTTAATGCTACTGTAGACTTTGTCAAATTTAAACTTCTTGATTTTGGTTTCTATAATACCCAATAGGGGAGGGAGTATGTATCTATAGGTTTTTTTTGACTTCCATTTGCTTCAGAGGGTTATTTAGCCTTCTAATGTTCCATACTGCAATGCTCATTTAAGGTGTTTGGAGTGGGGAGATCTGACTTGAGTAGCTTTACCTTGGATGTTCTTCTTGTTTTCCTTCTTTCTCTTTGACAATGATTGCAATGAGAATTCACTGCTGTCGCTAGTTGATAGCTTATTTTCTCTATTCATTTTTTAGTGAACTCTGCTGAGTTACTACTATATGCTAGATATCCTGGGCTGTGGAAATGTGGATCTTCACTTGTTGCAGCTAGAACCTCTTTGCTAGTTTCCTTGCCTTCTAGATTGTGAATTTTTCTTGTGAGTGTGACCTATTGAACATTGAATGATAGTTGGGGAATTGATTGAGAGGTGCCCAATGCATCAATATCTTGTGGAAGGATGTCTAGTGGTTCTCTATTTCCTTGAGTGCTAAGTGCATTAAACTTATTTCTTGTGGTAATGGTCATAGTTTCCACAGAGTTGGTAGTAACTTTTTGGGATTGAAGTCGAGGCACTTCAGAATGCATAGTAATTCCTGGTCTTTCAGTAACTTTGTTAATTTTGTCATCATGCACATGTTCATTTCTTTCTATTATTGAACTAGATTCTGCAGTAACATGAGAGGTAGGATCTTTATCTGTCTTGGTATCCACTGGCCTCCATTCCTTCTCGACAAACTTTGGACATTTGTTGGTTTGTGGCCAAAAGCCTTGTAACTGTCACAAATGGTTGGAAGCCATTCATATTCAATCGACTGTAGGTATGAATTACCAGGCTGATCAGTGATCTTAATAGACTGAGGAAAAGAGGATTTCACATTTATGTCCATACAGACTCTAGCATAAGTAAGTCTTTGTCTCTCTGCTATCATTCTATCAGTAAACAATGGTTGGCCAATATGGCTTGCAATCTTACTTAAGGACTTGGCTGACCATAGATGTAGCTTAAGGTTAGGGAATCTTAACCACATAGGAATTGTATTTAGAGCCTCCCTATCATAAAATGAGTCTGGAGACCATGGTTTTGATACTAGTAGCTTGTTAAAGTAGCTCTAATGGCCCATCTCCAGAAGTTTTAACTTAGTTTCCTCATCTTGGAAGTTAAAGATGAATATGCCAGCTTTAAACACAAATAAATATATATGCCTGAAGGCCTTCCATCTCCTATCAACAAATTGTTACATCATCTTGAATAGAGGTTTCGCTCCTAGAACTTATCTTACCAATGCTTTGTTCAATCTTTTGGGTTCCTCATCAACTTTATCTAATGTAAGTGTGACAGATGGGCTGTTTGTGTTACCAGAGGAAGGTATATATTCCAAAGGCACTCCATTGGATTTAATTATGTTAGCATTGAATAACTAGGCCCAAGTATTTTTTGGTCTTATAGGATTTAGGCTATTATCTTGTAGGCTTTTGTTATACTTATCAGCTGGTCCAAGCCTATTAAGAAAGGGAAAACTTGAGCCCAAGTCACTGTAATAGCCAGCATTGAAGTGACTAGAAGGCAAACTTTTAGTTTCTAAATTAACTGGCAGTCGAGATGGGTATTACCTAATGGTGAAACTGCTTTTTCCACTAGTTGCATCTTAGAAGAGACATATATCTGACCAAATAGGCTGGCCCCTATCTATAGTAGTGAAAGACTAGGGTCCTTACCATGGTCCCCCATCAATGGCCAAGACATAGCTGCATTCACTGGCGTTTCTCTATAGCTTTCTTTATCAGAAACATTCAGCTGGTAAACTTCATGCTGCTTGTATTTTTTGGCTATAAAATCTTGGGCTTGTCTTTCATAATTTGTAAATGCTGATAGCTTAGCACTATTTCATCAGATGCCATATCAGAAATACATGCATTAATTGTCTCAATTTTGGGAGCTCTTGAGTATTGTGAGCCCAGCTTTAATGCTTCTTGTCTCTCTTTAGCTTTACCTTGGCACATACTTGGAGAAGTAAAATCCAGAGATCGTGGCTTAGTCATTCATTCCTTAAATAGCTTGAGTTCTCTGCTTAGATCATTAGTAGGCTTGAGTGGCTTGTAAGTAGCAAGCAGTTTCGTAGGGGATAAGGGAAGAGAAAGTAAGAGTGTAGAATGAGATGTAACCTTCGAAGAGGGAACATCCCGATCTATGCCCTTAGTTAAACATCTTCTCGGGTTTCTGGCTTCACTTTTCTATCATGGTGGGACAAAGAGTGATGAGGTGATAAGGAAGACTTAAAGGATGACAAGAGAGCCGTGGGAATTGCAGAAGATTCACGGGAGGATGCCATAAAGTTTAGAGAGAGAGAGTATAGAGAGAAGCTCTCATTTTTCTTTTTATAATTTTTTTTGCCAAAGCACTAATTTCATTGCTAAAAGAATCACCCATTGTCATACGTAACTCATTCACTTATAATTCGAAGTTATATGAAACATAAATAGTCTAACATGCTATAAGTAGGAAAATATTTAATTAATACTAAAATGTTATTTGAACCACGAGCAAAATGAGTCGAAATGTTTAGTATAAATCTAATGATCACTTGCATGAGGCATTATTTATTTGATTTCAGCAAGGTTTTTACTGCATAAGTTAAAGGTTAAGCGACTACAAGCTAATGCTTTTGATGAATATGTGAGGACATTATAGAATAACAAAAAAATGAGATTAATCATACTTGATGAACGGCTGAACTGAAGGTGTATTAAACAACACATCGCAATGAATTTGAATTGATGTGATGTGATCAAGATTAAAAGGTATGCTATCCTCTTTAAGGCCACCATCAATTAACATCGGTCAATTCAACTTAGTTTGAACATTGTCTTGATATTTGGCACCAAAATTAGTATACTCTTCTATCAAATAACTTTTCACCATGAAAGCCTCTAGATGAGCTCGATTGCGTGCATATGCTTTCAAGGTCAAGAGGAACCTCTCATTTGGATACATTTATAGGTATTGAACAAGACTACCTTACAAGGTTTAAGTTGCTAAATGGATGGGCAAGTATACCATTACATCAAAAAAAGCAGAAGTGAATATCTTCTCGAGATGGCAAACTGTCAATGATATACGGGTCTTAGGATGTTCTAAATCAACTTGATTATTATCTTTAGAACATAGTTTCCTGAAGAAATTACCCAACTCAATCAAAGGTTCAACCACATTCTTAGGCAATGATTTACGCAAAGCTAATGGAATAAGTTATTGCATCAGAATATAACTGTCATGACTTTTTAATCCAGACGAAGTTTTCTCTTGTAAGTTTATACATTGCGAGATATTGGATGCATAACCATCAGGCACTTTGACACTTTGTAAGACATATGGGAATATGTCATTTTCATTTTTGCTCATGGTGAGTTATGCAGGGAGCATGTAAGCCTTATTTGAACCTCTTAACTATAGGTGCAATGGTTTCCTAATTCCCATTTCTCCAAATCACGTCAAGATTTTACATTGTCTTTTGATTTTCCTTTCACTCCTAGAATAGTCCACAACATATTATCACGTACGTTCTTTTCAATATGCATAACATCTAAATTATGTTTAAGTAAATTATCTTTCCAATATGACAGTTCAAATAATATACTATTTTTCTTTTAGTTATGGGTACGAGTTGATTTGTCCTTCTTATTTTCGACAATTTCATTATGTAACAACATGAAGTCATCCATTTTATATTAAGTCAATATACCTTTAGACTCCATTTGTGACAACAGTTGAGATCCAATTTTAGTATCTGGTGTTAATCTATATTCTTTGGTGCTATTAAAAGATATTTTGTCCTTTCTAAATCGATGGTTAAGAGGCAAGAAGTGACAATGACCCGTATAAGAAAACTTGCCACTATGGTTCCACCAGCATGATTGGGTGCTTATATTATAGCAAGGACATATACTTGCCCTTTGTACTCCACCCAGACATAATGTCATGTGCAGGGAAGTCATTAATCATCCACAATAAAGCTGCATGAAGCTGAAATATTTCATTTGCAATTGAATCAAATGTCATTGCTCTTTCAACTGTAATTCCCTTAAATCATCAAACAACAGATGCACATTAATTTTATTGTTAGGTTTTTTTGGATCATAGATAAGAGTGGACAATATCAAAAAAGATTGCTTCATAGATAACCAAGGTGGTAAGTTACGTGGAATTAACACTGTGGGCCATGTACTATGAGAGTTATTCATAGTCCTGAATGGGTTGAATCCATCCGTAGCTGAACCTAGCCTGACACTGAGGATGGCATTGGCAAAGTCAAAATGCTTTTTATCAAAATCTTTCCACACACATAAGTCAGCAAGATGCCTTAATATCCAATCATCACTCCTTTTTTATCATGCCATCTCATCAATTTAGCGGTATTGGATGACATAAACAATCTTTTCAATCTTGGCTTCAGCAGAAATACCCATTTGGTAAGACCTTGGGTTTACTCCCTAGTGGTCACTAGTTCGAGTCTCCTCATGGCCATTGGAGGGTTTACCTACTCATTAACTTCAGGGTCCCTAGGGAATAGTCGAGGTATACGTAAGTTAGCCCGGACACCCTGAGTTATCAAAAAAAAAAAAAAAGAGATACCCATTTGTTTTGCAGCAGCCTTCTTTCCAGATTTATTAGTGCCATTTGATTTAGTACAATTATCTTTTCACAATGAAGTAATACAAATAAGACATTTATTGAGTGTCTTATTCTCACATTTGAATAACATATAGTCATTTGGACACGCATCCTATGACTTAAAATCAAATTCTAGATATTTAGTTAACTTTTTCGCATCATAGGACGATTTTAGTGGATTTGCACCCTCAGGTAGGACTTTTTATAATAATTCAAGTAACATATTGAGCAAACTGATTGTCTAATTATTCAAGTGACTGTCCAATTGTTCATGGTCTTCATGTGCAACAATTTAATGATGAATGATAATTTGTTGTAATTCTTATAACTTGATACAGTTCAATTTGTGCACATTTGAGAAGCCTAAATTATTTTAAGGTTTCTTCATTTACACCTGACCCGGGATTACTCTTTCCCATTTTATCATTCTCTCCATTTAGACATATGGTAGAATGGCTTGCTAATGCATCATATATCTTTTTTTTTTTTTGAAAGGTAAATAAATTTCATTAATAAATAAAAGTGATAATGTACAAGTACACGGGGGGCATACCCTCGGCTAAGATAAAAAAAAGGCCTATATGAAATACATGGAAACGCCATCAATAAACAACCAACTTGCTACACAAGAACAAGCAAATCATATACAAGTACATAGGGGCATACTCCCGGCTAATACACCAATCCCTCAAAGATCACATTAATGCAAGGGAAACAACATACACAAGCAATCAGTCCATCAAAGTATTAAAGTCCAAGTGTAGAAGACGGGAGAGACCAAATTTGCACTAGATGCCTATTAGCATCATTCGGAGGAAATGGCTTATAAGAATGTAGTCGTGCACGTATCATAGCCTCCAACTACCGCATCAAAGCAAGCTCATTCATAGAAGAGTGATTATAAAGCCTAGGGTTCCTCTCCTTCCATATGAAGTAAATCAAACCAGAAAATCCAAGCCTTCCCAGAAGATGAAGCAAAGAGTTACCTTTAAGATGCAAGGAACACCACTGAACAATGTCATTCCAATTAGATGCATAGCACTGAAGACCCAACTTACTCAATAATAGATTCCATAATCGAGTTGAGTATGGACAATGGAAGAATAAATGAGAATGGGATTCCAAGTAGTCACCACATAAAAGGCATCCAGCAGAGTTGCCAATTCCCATGGCAAGTAATCTATCATGAGTGGAGAGCTTATGGTAGATAGCAAGCCATAGTATGAAGGAATAGCGAGGAACATGGTATTTGAACCAAACAAAAGAATACCAGGTAACTAAAGGATGAGAGTCACGAATTACTTCCCAGGCAACATGTAACAAAAATCTGGACTTTGAAGGTTTCCAAATAAGTTTATCAGTGGTAGAACATCTTAGTGGACAAAGAAGTAGATAAGCCTCCTTGAGAATAATAAGATCATGAGAGTTGACTCCCGGCTATGCCCAGTTCCTATTGGCACTAATATCAACAACCTTGGCAGATTTTGGAAGACCAGAATCGTATATAACACGATTATTGGGCATAGAACATATAGCTCCATTAGGCATCCAAGGATCAAACTAAAGAGAAACCGCTTTACCGTCACCAATTCTATAAGACAAGTGGGGTTTGATAAGGTTCTGAAGGTGAAGTGTCTTACGCCAAGTCCAAGAAGAGTCCCATGGAACTTTGGGAACCCAAAATTGGGAACGTCCAAGAAGATTGGAACATGCCTAATCTGTCCATAATGAATAAGATGAAGGATCACACAACCTCCAAATATACTTTGAAATAGCAGCCTTGTTCCAATCCTTAATTTTCTTGATGCCCAAACCTCCTTCTTTCTTGGGACGAGTAACAATGTCCCAAGCTACTTTAGCACCAGTTGTAGAGAGGGAAGTACCCTTCCAAAGGAAAGAACGCAGCTTTGTCTCAATGCTTTTACAAGTCTTAGCTGGTAAAATGAAATGAGAGCACCAATAGGACTGTATACCAAATAATACAGATTGAATGAGCTGAAGTCTTCCCGCGAAGAAAAGAAATTTATTAGTCTAAGATTTAAGCTTCTTTAAAATACGGTTCTCCAAATTAACACAGTCAAGAGCACGAAGCTTAGAGGTAATAAGAGGGACACCTAAATATTTCAATGGAAGGATTCCCCATCTAAATCCCATGAAAGCTGAAATATTATTCCCTAAATCATCATCCATTCCCGCAACAAAAAGGTCACTCTTACTCAGATTAGGTACTAAGCCGGAAAAAGAGGAGAAATCATCCAAGGCACTTTTCAAAACACTAACTGAATCCAAATCACCATGGCAAAATAACATCAAATCGTTAGCAAAACAAAGGCGAGATAATTGGGTTTTCGAGCATCTCCAATGGTATTTAAATCCAGTCGAAGAAGAAATTTTGTTATGTAAGATACGGGATAGTACTTCCATATAGATGACAAAAAGATAAGGGATAGAGGATTGCCTTACCGAATTCATTTTTTACCCGGAAAGAAACCATAAACCTCTCCATTGATGCTAACCGAGTATATAGGGGAAGAAATACAAGCTTTGATCCAACTAACCAAATTACCTGGAAATCCCAATAAGTCTAAAGCGTCCCAAAGTAACTCCCAACGAATTGAATCGAAAGCCTTCATGAGATCCACCTTAAAAGCACAATGAGGAGGTCTTTTATTTCTATGATATCCTCTCATGAGTTCTTGAGCAAGTAAAATATTATCAGAAATGCTACGACCAGCAACAAAAACTGATTGAGATCGGTAAATAATGGAAGGAAGAACTGTAACGATCCCACATCGGTTGGAGAGGAGAACAAAGCCTACCTAATAAGTAGGGGGTTGAGGCCTCTCCCTTGAAGACGCGTCTGGACCCGTGGGGAACACGGGGAAAGGAACAAAACCCTAAGGGGCTGGGAGGGGCTTACCGGGGACAATATTTTCCTATAGGTGTAGGGCCCAGTGGCTGTGTGCTATGTACTCTGATACCAGGAAGACGCATTTTGAGGGGGCATTGGGGTAGCTCTCGCCAAAAATAAAACCGTGAGGGCTTACCGGGGAGAGACCTGAGGGGCCAAAGTAGACAATATCTTCAAGCGATGTTAGTCCCGGGCTCTTACAGTGGTATCAGAGCCGGTGCCAAATCGGTGTGCCAACGAGGACGAAGCTTGCCTAATAAGTAGGGGGTTGAAACCTCTCCCTTGAAGACGCGTCTGGACCCATGGGGAATACAGGGGAAGGAACAAAACCCTGAGGGGCCGGGAGGGGCTTGCCGGGGACAATATCTTCCTGTGGGTGTGGGGCTTAGTGGCTGTGTGTTGCGTTCTTTGATACCAGGAAGACGCGTTTTAGGGGGCACTGGGATAGCCCTCGCCAAGAACAAAACCGTGAGGGCTTGCCGGGGAGAGACCCGAGGGACCAAAGCGGACAATATCTTCAAGCGGTGTTGGTCCCGGGCTGTTACAAGAACTCTTTTAATCCTCTCAGCCAAGATCTTGAAGATACATTTGTATATGGTATTACAGCAAAAGATGGGCCGAAAGTCTTTAACCATAGTAGGATTAGGTATTTTTGGAACCAAAGCTATAATAGTAGCATTTGCCTCTTTGAGAAGTGAACCTGTTGCAAAAAATTCCTTAATCGCAACAACCACGTCATTACCAACAATAGACCAAGCCTTATGAAAGAAATGTACATTAATGCCATCAGGGCCTGGAGCCTTATTTGGGTGAAGGCTAAAGAAAACAGACTTGATTTCATCATCTGAGATAAGAGTTTGCAGCAGTAGTTTTGAAGAATCATCCATAGAAGAGGAAATGAATGATTAAGAGAAGATTTTCCAGGATAAGCCAAATTGGAATCACGACCAAGCAGATTGTGATAAAAATGAACAACTTCAGCTTGAATATCCTTCGGCTCATTTAAAATAGTCCCATCCTTTTTGTGAAGGCAAACCAGCTTATTAATATTATTACGGCTCTTGACAGAATTAAAGAAAAATGATGAATTTTGGTCCCCCTTCACGAGGCCATTGAACACGGCTTTTCTGTTTCATGGAACACTCCTCTATTTTTGATTCAGCATGAAGCCTTCCCAAACAATCCAGTTCCTTATTCAGTAAATCATCAGAGACGCCAAATGTATCCATGTGAAGTTGGTAAGAGAAAAGCTGTTCTCTTAAGGTTTGAAGTGAGAGCCAAGAGTCCTTACGTTTCTGAGAACTTAGTGCACATAAAGCTTCCTTCACCTCCTTTAATTTCTTATAAACCTGAAACATTTTGTAGCCATTAAATTCCTTACACTAAGCCTGAGCCACAGTTGGAAGGAATTCATCAAAATCTGCCTAAAAATTGAAGAATTTGAAGCATTTTTTCCCTATATGCAGACCAACACCAACACGCCATGTTAGCAAACTATCTTTCCACAGCCACCATTATTTCATTACCCCGAACATGGTCTCCCATTGTTAAACTTGGTTGTTCCCTAAGTGTCTGCATGCCAGATCGAGTTTGAACCATAAATTGAGGAATAGAGAGTGAAAACTCGTTCCCACAGACGGTGCCAACTATTGATGCTTATTTTTTGTAGGTCTCATGATCCAGTGACCATGACCCGAAGATCCACCAAGCTTACTCGAGCAGGATGAAATACTCCTGTTAGCCTGGGACACTGGTGTAGTGCCTGCCAATGACACTCCAATGTTTAAGTCAGATAATGAAAATCTAAAAGGAGAATGGGCAGAATAACAGCCTGGTAAAAAGATTGTGTACCTCTAATAGTTTTTGTGTCCTTCCCTTTATGGGGATTGCTTGGGGTGTGCAGATTAGTGTCAGTTAAAATAATCACCGGATCTTTTGGTGATTTCCATATTTTACCTGATATGATTTTGATCGTATCTTAACCGTTTTGAGAACACGTTCCTTGATGATATGTTTTCCTTCTATGAATGAGGCGTAAATCACGGACTAGATAAACTTATGCACTTTTTAAACCTTAGCTCGAGCTCTAACCCACCTGGCTCGAGCTCTGACTATCTAGAGACCAGAACCACGATACGACTGAGCTCCGATCTGGGCTCAGGGGTATTTTTGTGATTTTAATGGGATTCGAGAAAACTCTCCCATCAAATTTGATCCAAACTATTTCAGAAGAATACTTTAAAAAAGAGTTTATAGAGGATCCAATTAAGAGGGTTTTTACTCTATGAGAGGAGAGTGATCTTTATAAAGAGGAGGTTAAGGACGAGGAAGTTATAAAGGTCCTTAGTTGGCTAGATAGTGCACCCCTTATGTCTATAGGATAGTTTAGTTTAGTTATAGAAATTTTATAGCCTTTTCTAATTAAGTTAATACCTTCAGTAGAGAAACCTTCTAAACTTGATAGGAAGCCCCTTCGTAGTGAATTAAAATATGTGTTTCTAGGAGATAAGGAGTCATACCTAGTGGTTATTTTGTCTCGCTTGAATGCTAACCGATAGGAAAGATTAGTGGAAGTCCTGAGAGACAATATGAAAGCAATTGGGTGGACTATTATTAACTTACTCAGATTAGTCTATTAGAGTACACACATTCCATTTACTTAGAGGAGGGTGCAAAACTGGTAAGACAACTTTAGTATAGATTAAATCTAAACATAAAGGAGGTTATTAAGGGAGAGGTGTTGAAACTTTTAGATGCTGGGATCATATATCCCATTTTTGACTCCTAGTGGGTAAGTCTTACCCAGTTTATTCCTAAAAAGTCTAGAGTTAAGGTAGTTAAGAATGAAAAGAATGAACTGGTGCCCACTAGAATTCAAATAGGGTAGCACATGTGTATTGATTATAGGAATCTTAATGTCATACTAGGAAAGACAATTTACCTTTACTATTCCTTGATCAAGTCCTAGAAAGGGTGGCAGGACGAGCATATTATTGTTTCCTTGATGGTTATTCTGGATATAACCAAATTGAGATCACCTAAGCAGATCAGGATAAGACCACTTTCACTTTTCCCTTTAGAACATTTGCTTATAAACACATACCTTTTGGGTTATGCAATGCCCCGACTACATTGTAAAGATGCATGATAAATATTTTTTTTGAAATAGTCGAGGAGTGCTTGGAGGTGTTTATGGATGATTTTTCTATTTATGGAAATAGCTTTGACTTGTGTCTTACCAATTTGAGGAAAGTGTTGTCTAGATATGAGGAGAAGCATTTAGTCCTCAAATGGGAGAAGTGTCAGTTTATGGTCACTCAGGGCATTATCCTAAGACATATAGTACCATCTAAGGGGATAGAGGTTGGCAAAGCTAAGATAAAGACCATTCAAAATTATCTATCCCTAGTAATGTTAAGGGTATTAGATTTTTTTTGGGACATATAGGGTTTTACCGTAGATTCATTGCTTTCTTTAGCACCGTTTCAAAACCCTTTATCATACTTTTGTCACAAGACGTGCCATTTAAATGAATGTCTCAATGTCAAGAGAGTTTTAAAAAACTTAAGGAGAGTCTCAGATATGCACCTATTATGTAGGCACCAGATTTGTCTTTACCTTTTGAATTGATATGTGATGCAAGTAACTTTGTTATAAGAGCAGTTTTGGGTCAACAAGTAGATAAAAAAACCCCATGTCATTTACTATGCTGGTAGGACCTTAAGTGATGCCCAATTGAATTACTCTACGATCGAGAAAGAGCTATTGGCAGTGGGTTTAGGGGATGGACATAAGGAGAAGTTTTTGGAAGACTTAGAAGGAGTGCTACTAGAGATACCCCAAGAAGAGATGGTCTTCATAGGAGGAGATTTAAACGGTCATGTAGGATGCGATGTTAATGGATACATAGGAGTACATGGGGGATATGAATACGGTAATAAAAATGAAGAAGGGAAAGATATTTTGGAGTTTGCAATGGCTTATGATCTCATGGTGAATAACACATTTTTTAAGAAGAGAGGAACATTTGGTGACTTATAAGGGTGGCTCCTCAAGGACACAGATTGACTACTTTTTAACTAGAAAAAGAGACCGCTTAGCTTGTAAAGATTGCAAAGTT
>JAVXUM010000001.1:26119690-26141121 GCA_035590655.1 Pouteria glomerata
TTATATACTTGGAAATTGTAAAAATTAATATATATTTAAAAAAGTTACAATCATGTAAGAATCATAGTGAATAAAAAAATTTTGAATTTTATAAAAATTTTTATTATTTTATAAATTTTATAAAACTCCGAACCGACCCTATATTGGCTACACTTTTTAATAGTAGTGTTATTCTCACAAGTTTGCTAAAGTAGTGTAGTGTGGTATGGTACTCGAGAATTTTATTGTTAAAAAACGGAAGTGAGGACCTTTTGAAAACAATATTTTAGAAAAAAATAAATTCAAATCTTTTGAAAAATAAGATAGTTTTTAGATGGTAAAAAAAATTAATACAAAAGTGACATGTGATAAAATTTAATTAATAAAAGTTTAAAGAATAAAAATTAATAACAAAAAGTTCAAAAAAATTAATAAAAAATTAAATATTTTATGTTTATCATGTTTTTGAATAAACTAAATGCCCCTTGAATTGCATGAAAAGGGTTGAGTTTGAATAAATAAGAAAAAAAAAGTTAATTTAGGCATTTAGCTTTGTTTTTTTGCTTTGTTTTTTTTTTTTTTTAAACTTTTTTTTCCTAACATTTTTTTTTATAATTTTTTATCAAAATTTAATTTAAAAAAATTATAACTTTTTGACATATTAATTCTATTAGTAAAAATAAGCAGAAAAATCCATATCTGTTTAAGTAAAAATTGTTTGTATGGGTAAAAAGATAACAAAAAAATTAATTTTTTAATTTTTTATTTTTATCTAAACGGATATGAAGTTTTTGATTTTTTTTTTTTAATACTATTATTGACACGCTTAGAGGTTGTTTGGAACTCTAATTAACTTCAAAAAAAATTTGAAAAAATTCAAAAGTCCTAATATTTTCAAACTCTAAAAAATTCTTTTTTTTTTTTTTTAAATTTTGTCAAAATCCGTCAGAACAAACCATTATAGTGTGTTATAACCAATTTTGACAAATTTTGAAAAAAGTTAGACTGACATTTGCATTAAAAGATTTCGCAAAACTTTAAAAATTTTCAAGATTCTATGTTAATATTTTTTCACGTGTCACTTTGGGGTTGTTTGGAGCTCTATAATACTCTGAAAAACTCTCAAAAATTCTAAAATTATCTATTACTTTTTACACATTCACACCCATTATATCTCTAGAAAAAATTATATAACTCGAGTTCGATTAATCGAATGGCTGTCAGTTTTTTTTTAATGTGACTACCATTATCAAAGTTACCAAACAAGATCCATTGTCAATATTTTTTGAAGAAATTTAAAAATCGTTCTAACGGATTTCAAAACTGTTTCGACGGATTTATCTGCAAAAGTCAATATTTTTCACTATTCCTCTGAAAAATGTGGTTTGTCACCAAATACCAAAATATCACTCAAACCATGTTTTTCATTATTTTTCGTTATTCCAAACACCCCATTTATATAATTTTTAATAATTCTATATCAAATCAAATACAAACATTTCTAATCATCATTTTAAAATAATTTTTTATATTTTCAATTTTAAAAAATTTTACTTTTTATTTTTTTGACACATTAAGGAAGTGTTTGGAGTGATAAAAAGTGAGATAAAATGAGATAGTTTATGAATTTGTAATTTATACAATGAGATAAAAAGTGAATAACTTTTAAAAAATTTTAAAATTTTTTATTAAACCAAACAACCCTTAAATGGCGTCTTAAATGCTATCATTTTTAAAAAAGAAAATAAATTTTAATAAAAATATGGTTATATAAAACGAGTTGTGGACCCCGCGTGACCGCAATGACTGCGAGTCCGTGACAGTGACTGAGAGTGCCCCTCACGAAGCCCTGACTCCACTTTTCCGAATCTCTGTCGCTACGCTTAGGCTTTTTGGCTGGACTTGAAGGTGTGTTTTTTTACCGTGTTGGTGGGTGCATTGGTCCCTTCGGTGTGGTCCGCTAGTCTTCAATTACCAACTATCCAAGGGATGGTGGTGATCTACAAAGTCAAAACTGCCATATATATATACACACAAAAACTAACCCTAACAAACAAGATGTTTTAAAATGAGTGTATTATGAGATATTTTTAAAAATAAAAAATAAAAAACAAACTTTTGTCAAATAAATTTAGTTTCAATATATTGACAGCACAGGACTTTTTACATAATAACGGGTTCCTGATGTAACCAACGATGATGAAAAATAAAGAATTGAACACTTTTTTCACTTACATTGAATTTTTACGAAAAAATTATCAAATAAGTAGGTAATTATTATTAAAATTTCTGAAGAAACGCATCAAAATAAAAAGATTTAGAGAGTAAACTTTAGTTTTATTATCAAAATCAAATCAAATATTTTATTTGATCCTATAGTTGTTGCATTAATACACTTTATATTTTGCTAAATTCTTTTAAGTAATTCTATGCAACATTTTGGTGTATCGATAATAAGAGAAAAAAAAAAAAAAGAAAAAAGGCTTATCAAACATTATTAATAGTAGGGCTACTCTTTTGGTCAACATTTATTTAATTTTTTCTCAACAAACCAAATAAATAATATCAACATTAAATTTAAATTTTAAATATTAGTTGTTATTATTACATACATAATGCAATTACATAATATTTTTGAATTCTTTTGTTTTCCTTACACACTCCATTTTTTTCTTTCACTATACGCTTATTATTTTTGTTATTATTACATTAACTATTATCATTTTTATAAAAATGAATTGAATGAATGTTTAACATAAACATTGATAGCTTAATTACTTACCAAAAAAAAAAACATTGATAGCTTAATTTATAAGAAGTGAAAAACATGCAAACTGTTGAAATGAGTTGTCAAACCTATTGTCGGGTTGTGCAAACAATTGATAAATCAAATCCCATTTATTCACAGTTTTTAGAATGTTGTAATAGATTTTATACTATAGAAATCACAGTGAAAGAGTTGAGGATCAAGATTTACAGTCTCGGCCCTTGGGCCAAGCCCACCAAGTGGTAGTAAAGGGTTACCACAAAAATAGGACCCCCACTATAATGGCAAATGCCCCTCTTTTTTTTTTTAAAAAAATACTAAAAACACCAAGCACCCAAACTCATCACTTTGTCAATTTGTATCTCCTTCTCCAACCCGTGAAGTCACGAATCGTAGTGGAAACCAACCTGGCAATTGCAACTAAACTGGCAAATTGGTACACCAATAGAGATAGCGTTGTGGGTCCCCAATCCAAGTGCAAAGAGCTGTAAATTTGCCAAGGCAGCCAAGTCCACAGGATTGTAAATCAACCAATCAGGTTTGTCTCGTCTTCTAATAGGGTTTGAGTGTTTTGCAGCCCTTAATTTAAATTTTTATAAATTTTTTTAGTTTATATATTTTGAAATTATAGTACTTCTTTAAATGTGAAGGGTCCCAAATCGAGTATGTACTTAGAGTCCCAAAAATCTCAGGATCAGCCCTGAAGATTTAATCAAATAATTTAATAAATACTACAATAATTATTGTTTAACAAAATTCATAAATTTTAATTAAATTTTGATTCTTAAATCCTTTGCTGCAACTCTTACAATGTAAAATCTATTGAAGCATCCTAAAATCCTTTGTTCACAACCACCAGAGTATGGCCTATAGTTGACTCATTCAATTGTTGCCTTCTCACTCGGTAATGGAACTCTATGGAAATGAAGGGAATGGTGATTGTTCCTAACTATTCCTTTGAGAATATAAAAACATTTCACATGTTTCATTTATTTTAATTGCTAGAAGCAACAACGCCAATCGAGAATAGCCATTTATTTAATTGTTTACGGGTTGATTTGTTGTCGGATGTGAAATGATTGTTCAAGCAAAGAATTTTCAAGAAGACATTAAATATAGGGAAATTGTTGTTTTTTTTTTTTGTTTTTTTCTTTCTTTAAAATTATTAAACTTACCTTCTTACTTTTTAATTTTTGTTTTTTAAGTTATAAAGGACAAAATTGCTCAATGGAAGCACCTGTTAAAAGGTATGAAACTATGGAGATTGTTAGCAGTAGGAGAGGGAGAGGAAGACCTAAGAACAGTTGGAAAACAACTATTAAACACGACCTTACTTACATGGAGTTAATAGAGGACATGGCTCTAGATAGATTTTCTTGGCGTCGTCAAATCCATATAGCCGACCCCACCTAGTGGGAAGAGGCTTAGTTTGGTTTGGTTTAGAGTGAAATCATGGCCTTCCCAACTTGGAATCCCAACTCGTGTGAGTTCCTGCTTAGCATTTAATGCACATCACATAGCATTTATTGCAAGCATGGTATGAATTGTTTCTGGTCGGACCATTTTGACATTAAGCATGCTTTACTATCACATCAATCTACCAATCGAATGATTAATAACGAACTAAACGTAGCTATTCGGTTAAAAACGAACCAGATGACTTTGAATACACTAAGTTTATTGCCTCGTATCCAAACAACTAAGTGAGACCCATCCCATTTGGTCAGGAAGTATTATATCAAACTTCCTTCTGCTCGGCAAACTGTGTTAAGAAATAGCGCCACGTGTCTCATTATTGTTTTATAGCAACACCAATAATCCTCTCACTTAATAGAATATAAAATTCTTTAAAATCCATTAAGGTGGCCGGCCATATATGTCAATGTATATACATTAATTTAACTATTATTAAGTAATAATTAATTATCACATGCAAATTTGAAAGCCAAATCAAATCTCTTCCTTTTAGAATATGATTTGATTTTCTAATTACGAAACTTCCATATGAAATTGACATTTATCACTCAAATATTTTGGAAATGTACATAAGTTTCCTTTTAAGTAATTAACTTCTTAATTACTTACCATAAATTTTTGTCATATGTATTTCATCATCGATGTTACTTTTAGAAATTTTGCTTCTCCACAAGCTTGTTAAAATTATGATATTAAAATTATACAATGTATCTTATTAGAAGATTGAGAGTAGTTGTGTGATTTTATTTAATGAAAAAGTAGAGTGGAGTGCAAGAATCAATTTATGGAGTGCAAATAGACTCACCCTAATTTATTTTCTCATATGCCCTTTTTCTAGGTTACTACTTAAAGGCAAATTGGCTCAATAGATGGTATTACTGTAGCACTATGAGATGATCACTTGAGAGATGTTATAAATAGTACTAATCTTTATTCTTTGAAGAAAAGAATGGTCAAGACTGTAAAAAAATTAGTCCAAGTTCTACATAAATATAACTGAAGTATAGAACTCAATACTATCTAAAAATGCAATTTCAAAACACCATGATTCATTTGGATCTCTTTTAAATTAATAGTTATCATTTGTAATGACAAATTTAAAATTTTTATTTTTTTTATTAATTAAGATTCTTTTCATTTTATAATGTTATTTAACATTATCTTTTAAAATGTGTTATTTACACGTGAAACGCATGTGCACTTCAACTAGTAATCCTAAAATAGTGTATGAAATAGAAATGTAAATAGTTACATATCAATCACAATTTTATGTTATGATGCATTGAATTGATCACAATCTTGCAAATATTTTATATTTTATAACTAACAACAAAATAAAAAAAAATATATAAACTATAAATTATAATCCCAAGGGAGTTGAGAATACATTTCTACGTATAATAAAAGACAAGACATTAACATAAAAGGAAAATGAAGTAGAAGGATATATTTATTTTTATCTCAAAAGTAAAAAAAAAAAAAAAATTAACTCTCTCTCTCTCTCTCTCTCCTTTTCTTCTTTCTTTTTTCTTTTTTCATTTTTAATTTCCTTTATCATTTTGGAATTTCTATTTTTTTTTCCCTCTTAACAAGTTCATAATTCAAAAAAAGCTTAGCCCTAGGTTGATAATTGGTTTTCTTATTACTATTATTATTATTTGATTTTTTTCTATCAAAATTTGTTTTATCTCTTTGTTATTGCTTTTAAGAATTTTTAGGCATTTTATTTACATTCATAAAAGTATTGTAGAAAAAGTACTTGCAAATAGGAGAGCTTATGTACAGAATACAAAATTAATTTTTTCATCCGTACACCAATTTTTTTTTCTTTTTCTTTCTTTTTTTTTTTTTTTTTTTTTGGTGGTGAATATAAACAACATACCCAAAAGTTACCCAAATTAAAAGAAAAGAAAACAAAGAAGCTAAATTTGAGTGAATAAAAATCTTAGGAGAGGTAAAAATAGGTCAACTAAATATAATAAAATAAATAAATAAATGAAAAAGAAGCAAGTTGCTTTCTTCTATATTGGTAAAGTGAGCCTTAAACCTTCAACCTGAGAATCAATCCTAAAAGGGTTCCGACATTTTGAGGACACCCCCATATCTTTGTACTCAAAATAGTTGGTGATAAAATTGAATAAAAAACGCCCACACACCATTACAAGCCATCATCAGATTAAATTAGATAGGCTGATCAAATAAACTGTGCATCCACGAAATATACAGCTGTCCTGTTTTTCTTTTGTACAATAGTGATCAAAAAGTAAAAAACGATCGAGCCAAATCTCCCTCCGACAACATTGGAAGCCCTTGCACAATAATGCTCAAAAACCCTAGTGATCAATCACAGCTTGAGTTACCCATGACCAAACAAATGCCTAATGACTGTACCATGGGGGATTCCTAAAGTTGTATTTGAACTTTAAGAGTTGAAGTTACATTTTAAACATTTGAATTCTTATAAAAGTTCATCCAACGGTTAAGGTTAAAATATTTTTTTTTATTGAATGAACTTTCATAATAATCCAAAAGGTAAAAAAGCAAATTCAACTCCTAAAGTTGTATTTCAAGATCTCCTTGCCCCATCAAATGCTAGATGTTACAAAGCATAGATCATCTTCTCGTGGTCCGACTCATATTCATCAAACTCTGAAATGTTGGCAGAATAAGACCATGAGAAAGATTTGCTACCGCTAGCCCTTTTGATGAGCCTCTGAGAATCGTTGCCAAAAATTCCAAAGTGTTGCCTGAAAACAAAATAACACAAGCCAGCAAGAGTCCCCAGGAGAATTGGAGCTCCAATTGATGTAATAGTAATAGCTATCCAAGAGTTTTGTTTTCCCACCACCACAAAAGCAATTGAGAGAAAAGCCCCACATGTGCTTATGCAGGCAACCCACATGAGCTTGTTGATCACCGAAACAACCTGTTCCTGAGCTCTTGTATCCCAGGCAACCAAAGTAATCTGAACCACCACCACTGCTAAAGAAATGAAAAGGGATGTGGCGTTCAAGAGGCAGAATGCTCTGAATGCAACAGTGTCGGCTATCTTAGCCTTACCAGCTTCTGGTCCGTCTTCTAGATACAGGCCAGGTAAGTTGAATATTGCCAAGAAAGCTATGGAAGCAAACAGAACAGCGACAACCGTGACAGAATTAATGGTATTTTGGACTGCATCCCTGTGGATCTTCTTAAGCTCCTTTGCAATGCCAGAAACTCGTCTGTTGGTTTTTTCGTTTTGTAGAAGCTGTGAGTGCACTTCATGCTTTATATCACTCACAGCCCTTTTGAGTTCCATTGCTTCGTCCGCTTTGCCTACGTACCTAGCATGCTTTGCACCAGCATCAACCAGTGTTTCCTTAATTTCCAATCCAGATTCTCCATATTGGAGTTTATCTGCTAAATCCATTGCAGTTTCATGCTGATTATTAATGGCATTGACCTCAACAGATGTGTAGCTCAATAAAAGGCTAAGTATCTGAAAAAAAGAGGTAGATCAATCATCAGAATTGACAGAACAGCGAAACATCTTTAAGGAAAACAGCCTAACAATATTTACACGAAATCAAAATGAGAGGGCCAGGAAAAAAGAAAAACAAAATTAACGTTATTGATTGGATTATTAAACATCGAAAAAAGCCAATTGCATGAAAAAAAAACCCCAAGCGTCCAACAAGTGAAATCCTTTCATCTTGGTGGAATCACATATTATACAAGAACTAAGTACTTTTCTTTTCATTAAGCTTTTCTCTCATACTGAAACATGGATAGGAAAGGTTGAAAAATTAATTTACGAACATGATAACAAAACTTTATTGGATTTATAAACCCTGTTTTACATGTGGAGTAGAGGGATGAACAAACCGAATTGAACAAAAATAAACAGGGAAGCAAACACGATAACAAGACTTGAACCCATAACATCCTGAAATTAGTTAAACTATTAGAAAATGAGCTCAATCATGTATATCAAGCTATCTTAAAAAACCTGCCCAAGCGCGACCCGACTTGTACATGGACCGGAGAAACACACAAATTGAAGAAACACAATGCATGCTTTAACATGATATCGGATGACACTTACTATGCTTCTCAATTTCACGATTATGCAATTAGTGCATGTATTTATCTCGCTACATGTAAATGGGAGTCTCTTCTGAGGAGGCATGCTAAAACATATCTTGCATCGATATAATCAAACCTCTCAAACCAGTATAAGATTTTAATAAGTCTCTCCACACATTCTCAATTAGTTTTGAGTTTAATGCTTTAACATTTAGGAAATTATTTGGGCATATTATATTTCTCATTTTTCCTGTGATTTGTTTAGTGTTGGTGCTATTTGCCAAAGTGCATTAGCACACACCAAGTCCAATTGCCAATACCAACACTCAATAAGCCCCCTAATATTTCACAAGAATCAACCCAACTATGAAAACTAAAGATAGTTACCTGAGAATAAAAATAATCAACAACAAAGATCCCAATAAATATATATTTTTTTATAAGTAAAAAGAAAAACTCAGTGTACAAGACTCGAGGTTTGAGAAGGGTTAGATGTAGGTAGCCTTCTCAGCAAGTAGAAAGGCTGGACCAAGGTTTGAATTCGTGACCCCTCAGTCCAGTAAAATAACCTCACTATTGTTCCAGGGCCACTCTTATATAAGTACATCCTGATAAATATATTACACATTCAATATACATATGGCTAATAAATTACTACATCAAGCACCAAGAATACACCTACTACTGTGTACACCGTACATCAATGGGATACCCAAAATAGAGAAGTGGAAGTATTATCCTATTAAGAAAAAGAGTTTAAATCAATAATTTTGGGAGAATGACTACTACTGAAAACATATGCCAATACTAATGAAAATTTGTCAGGAAAAAGAAGTGGCAAGATTTGGTGCCTAGGAATTACCTAGGATTGAAAAAACTTATATTCTAGAGTTCCCAAAAGCTTGAGTTGTGGTTTAAAAAAAAAAAAAAAACATATATATCTATTTAAACTCCACGACTATACTGAATTGACATGTCAAAGCAAAGAAGAAACACTGACATCAGGTTCTATATTAGAGATGGAATTTAGAAATAACAATCAACTATAACCCCAAAAGGGTGAAATTCCTTTAACAATATAAAGAATGAAGCGAATATCTTGCTGAAGTAGTCATGTTTATTTTGGTAAATATGCTATTCAAGCATTTGAACCCCCTTGGATCGCATCTACATAAATAGAAATAAAAAAAATAAGATGAACCAATTTTGATTCTATCTTGCATGTTTCAATTATTCTTGATGACAATATCATGATGATCTAGGAGAAACTTAGAAGATCACAAAATTTCGTTATTATGGTCAAGAGGAGTAACCATATAGCCCAAGAGAACTAGGACCTACACACATTGTTAAGAAGTGGTATTTGGTAAGACCACAACCACAAAACATTCTTTACAATTAACTATTAAACCAACTATGAAGTCTCTTTCATTCAAAATATTTTTGACACAATAATTTTATAATTTTCTCCTTTGCAGTCTTTGTAGTTGCCGTTGTTGCTGTTCGCAATAGCCCTTGTGATTGGACAATATTGGCGTAGGTATCTATTAAAAAGATAACTAGCCATGAGAACAACATTTGCCCAAAAAGATTTTGGAACATGCATATGAGACATCAAGGTGCGTGCAATATCTAATACAGGATAATGTTTACGTTCTGCAACACTATTTTGTTGAGAGGTGCGAGGGCAAGTGGCTTGACGACATAATGTAACTTAGTCCTTTGTTTCATTAAAAAAATCCAAGTCACACAAGAAAATCATCAATAAATAGGACAAAATAGAAAAATCCATTGACACTCTAAACTCGGGAGGGACCCCAAACATATGTATGAATTATAGCAAAAGACTCATACTCACGATTAACACGACGACTAGAAAAGGTACTACAGTGATACTTGCCAAATTGACAAGCCTCATATTCTAAACTCGATACAAGACTCAAATTTGGCACAATGAGCTTTAATTCGGCTAAAGATTGATGACCCAGATGAAGATAACACTGAAGAGGAGAGACAATAGTGCGGAGTGTTGTAGAAGATGGGTGGTCTGGAGAGTGATCACAATCGAGATAGTAAAAGCCATCTTTCTTATGCCCCAAACCAATTGTCCTCTTTGTCTTGAGATCCTGAAAGACATGAGTTGGAAAAGAATGTTATTAAACAATTTAATAACTTAGTTAACTGACTCATAGAAAGCAAATTAATGGAAAACCGGGGTACATAAAGACTAGAATGCAAATTTAGAGATGTCGAGGGACGAAGAGTCTCTCTGCCAAACGCAGGATGAGAAAAACCATCAACTAACACAATATTTTGATCAAGATGACTGAAGTTAGAGAATAAGGAAGAATTACCAGACATATGCGAACTGGCTCATGAATCAATGATCCAGGATAGAGAAGAGGTCACAATAGTTGGGTTACTTGAATTGGCAAAAGTAGCAGTGGAAGTAGAGGAAGTAGAAACACGCAAGGACAGGATAAGCTCTTGAAGCTGGGATCAGCTCAGAGTAAATATCTCGTGAGAATCAAATGTGGAAGTATCACTGTGAGGCATTGAAGAATTTGTAGAACCATGATCAGAAACATGATGTGCCTGTTCTGGTTTGCCATATTTCTTCCAACAAAAAAGTTCTATATGATTGGTCCCCCCAACAAAAATCACACTTATGATCACATTTATTATTAGAAGATTTGCCTCCACCTCGAGTATTCCTTCCACCATGAGAGCCACGAGAAGAACCACTGCAACTATGATGAATAACAAGAGCAAATGAATAAGTAGGTGGTGCTATTTCATTATTAGCAGAAGAACGACTGCCTAACGAGGGTCATTGTATGCGAGCATAAACACTAGCAGAAGTGGGCATAAGCATTAGCAGAAGTGGGCAAGGTCCTACTTGCTAAGATCTTATACTTAAATCCTCAGAGAGCTGGGTTAAGAAAGATAAAAAAAAAAAAAAATTAGCAATCATAAACTCTTTCCAATACTTCTTTTGTTGTGTCAAGTCTGTACTAAAGGGGTGATTCTGTAACTGTTATCATAAACTTTTCAAATGACTATAATACTCTGCTAATGATTTCTTGCCCTGTTGATGAGGGTGGAAGGACAAGGGATGGGAATTTTCGAAGAACAAAGAACACAACAAGATTATGAGAATCAAAGGGAGTAATGCTCAACCAAATACCTGTATTATCAAAAGAGTAAATTGTGCATGAATTCATAAACTACATCCTTCACCACATATTTATACTTGCTTGAGTATTAACTCAAGTACATCTTCCCCAAAAGTAACATTAATAGTCATACCACTTCCCAAGTGTCGGGGCACAACTTACAAAAGCATAACAATAATGAAAGACTTTTCAAATACCTAGACATTGAATAATAAAAGACTCTTCAATCATCAAGACATTGAATTGGTACATTGAGTACTGCATCATCCTTCCCCAACGAGAAAAAACTTGCTCACAAGTTGTCGTCCGATTCTCCATGATAGCTTGATCGATCTTAAGCATTGAAGCTAGAATGAGTGTTGAAATTTGGAGGGAGCTCAAAGCATTGTCACTGATCTTATTCAAAATGCAACAAGGACCATTCTTCTTTCTTTGAACTTCTTATAATAGACAGAAGGAAACCTTTCTTTCTTTAAGAAAACCCACACAAGATCACCTTCCTTGAAAACTTTGACTCGGCAATGAACATTGGCGGTTCTTTCATACTTTGCATTGCTTTCTTCAAGCTTCTTTCTTACTTCTTCATGAATTGTTGTCATTGTATTAGCAAAGTCTTCAACCTTCTTGTTATTCAAGGATGGATTGGAGATAGGAGCAAGGTCAAGATAATGTTGTGGAGATTTTCCAGACATAATGTGCTTTGTTTGGAAGAATTGCCATGGGAACCAAGTCAATTTGATTTTGTATGTCCCTTAAAGAAGGAAGCCCATTAGGTAACTTATCAGGCATAACATCACAAAATTCTTCCAAGAGTGGTTTTATTGCAATAGGAACATTAATGAACTTTTTTCTTCTCCTTAGCAACCAACAAATACATAACACACCTTTTGTCACTTTCTTTCATGAATTTTGACAAAGGAAATTACTACCCTCCTCTTATGAAGATTTGGGAGTTTGTTCCCCTCTTTAGATGGTAAAAGGACAACTTCTATTTTTCCCATCCTAAAGGTGAAAGTACTTTTACGCTCATCATGAATAACATGTCTATCATATTGCCGTAGTCTTCCTAAGAGTATATGACATACATCCATAGGAGTTATATCACACCATACTTGATCTTGGTAATTTTTTCCAATTGAAAATGAAACAAGTGTTAGTGATCCTTACCTCATCGCCTTTCTTGAACCATGCAATCCGATAAGGTTTTGGATGTGGCTCGGTTTGAAGCTCGAGCTTGCTCACCATTTCTTGAGAAACAATATTTTCACTACCACCACCATCAATCACAACAGTACACACCTTACCAAAGGTCTTGCATCGAGTTTTGAAAATTTTTGAGCAAAGCCAATCCACATCCGAATTAACTCTTGGATTAGCAAGAATTCTTTGGATCACAAGACTTTCAACCTCCTCAGGCTTAATCTCCACATGCTCGATGTCACCTTTTTCATCAAATATGGGCTAATTTAAATCATCAAAATCTTCATAATTATTTCATTCATGAAAATCACACGTGCATCTACTTGCCTTTTTGGACAAGTACTCGAGTAATGTCCCACTTGCCCACACTTGAGACAAGAATTATAATTGTTGGGATGGCCGGATTGGTTTCTTAGGTGTCGTTTTGTAGGAGTCTTGAGATCGTTTTGTAGGAGTCTTAAGATTACCTTGGGCATTTGAAGTAGCACCTCCACCGCATGAAGATTCTCCTTTCGAAGTTGAATAAAAGTTTTGGACCTCCATAAATTTCTTGGCACCCCTTCAAGCAAGTTTTGCCTCCACTGTCACTGCTAGTTGGCAGGCATCGTTTAACTTTAACTGGTGCATCTAAACTTCGTCTCTAATGGCCATTCTTAGACCACCAACATATCTAACAACTAGTTGTTCATCAGTTTCTTAGATATCGTTGTGAGCCATGAGTTTGTAAAATTCTTTAGTATAGTCAAGTATACTTTTAGAATCTTGGCAAAGGTTGTTAAATTGAGAAAAGGCCATTTAAGTAAGATCCACTGGAAGGAATTTCTCTTTAAGCCTTGACTTAATTTTCTCCCAAGAAGAAATCTTAGGCTTCCCTTGCAAAGTCTCATCTCATGCACTTTGTCCCACCATGCGTAGCCACAAAACCTTAAAGCCACAAGCTTGACACGTAGGTTTTTCGGTGTCTCCTTGTAATCAAAGAATTTCTCAATGGAACTAAGCCATTCAGTGGAAGGAATTTCTCTTTAAGCCTTGACCTCATTTTCACCAAGACGAAATCTTGGCTTCCCTTGCGAAGTCTCATCTCATGCACTTTTTCCCTCCATGCCGAAGCATAGCCATGAAGCCTTGTAGCCATAAGCTTGACACGTAGGTTTTTCTATGTCTCCTTTTAATCAAAGAATTTCTCAATGGAATTGAGCCATTCAAGAAACTCTTCGTGTCGAACGCAACTATGGAACACTGGTAAATCAATCTTCAAAGTGTCAAAATTACGATGCAACAACCTTGGTAATGGCTCACACGATTGGCAAATGGATTTACATCAAATTCATCACTAGAAGATCCACGGCTTGAAACATCTTGCTCACTATGAGCTTCTTGGCGTTCAAGACGTAAAGTAAGTTGCTCCACTTGTCCTTGAAGTGCTTGGAATTCATCTCTTTCATCACATAAACCTCTAATCCAATTACCATGTCTTCCTCTACCTCCTCGTGCCGCCGTGAGAAAGTAATTGAAGAAATTCCGAGAGTATAATTACTAGCTTTAATATCAAATGATGAGGGTGAAAGGATAAGGGATGAGAATTTTTGAAGAACAAAGAACACAACAAGGTTAGGAGAATCAAAAGGAGCAATGCTCAACCAAATGCTTGTATTATCAGAGAGTAAATTATGCATCAATTCATAAACTATATCCTCCACATATTTATATGCTAGCTTGAGTATTAACTTTAGTGCATCTTCCCCAAAAGTAACATTAATAGTCATACCACTTCCCAAGGGTCAAGGCACAACTTACAAAAGCATACTAATAATGAAAGACTTTTCAAATACCAAGACATTGAATAATAAAAGACTCTTCAATCACCAAGACATTGAATTGGCACATTGGGCACTGCATCACTTGTTTTGTTGAAAACATCTCTTCATACAACCCATAAACTCGAGAGATGTTACTCCTTTTGGAGTAAGATTTAGCAAGGCAATCGCAAATTTTTTTGGAGGAATCACAAAATTCAACAGTAGTGGTAATAGCGTCTGCCAAACTGTGCCATAGGAGACCCATTACAATTGCATCTTCACTCATCTAAACAAAATACTTAAGGTCATTAGAAGAAGGTAGTTCATCAATGATGTATTGCAGTTTGCTTTTCCTGTGAAGAAATAACTGCATGTGCCCAACTCAGATAATTATCGCCATTTAATTTCTTTGGTGTGATTATGCGAGGAACATTATCAGCTCTAAGAAAAATTGTTTGGGGTAAAATCTGATTAGATGAAGATTCTGGCTTTGACATATTTGATGAAATAATAAGAATAAACGAGTCTAATTTAGGAGTCTTCCAATGAATAGAAACCCAGATTCACCGATCAAGAACAGTAGTCACCGATTAAGAAAGCAAGTAAACAGCAAAATAAACTCCCTAAGAGTTCAAGAAAACAAAAATCACAAAGGCGATTGAGAACAGCAACAATGGCGACTACGAAGCGTCTACGAAGACTCCAACAAACATCGAACTCAGCAAGGCATCAAAAATCACTAAGGAATGACAGCCGCTCACATCTGGTGACTACAGTCAGGGGACACCGGAATACCTCCAATAGGTTACTTGCTGGTACGCGCTAAGAAACCCTCAAAGTATGAGATCTGGAGCAGAACGCAGTGACTACACATGGAAGCACGTGTGAGAACCACCGGCAGCGAGGCTACTTGGGTTGTGGTTGTTGATCGCCAACGAGGCTAGTGATGTGGTTGGAGATTGACTCTGATGACCGAAAGGTCACTGACAAAGAAGGTCAATTACGACTTGGTTTAGACGAGCTTTACTCCGATTTCTAACTATATGAAAGAGATCAAAGATGCAAGTAGCGAAAAGGAAAAACAAACATAGAGTAGATAAGAATACGATATTATTAGTGAGAGAACAGATATTAGGAAAGTGAGAGATGAGGAAAGAAGGAGAGGGGAGGGGAAGCATGGTGGAGAGGATAATTTCTCTCAAGGAAAGACCCCCAGAGGGTGGAGAGCAAAACTCTTCTAAATATTCAGCTTTAATTCATCTTTAAAATTTAATTCATTTTATACCAAAGATCCATTTATAGGCTTCAAAAGACCACTGAAACAAAAACAATAACCTCTAAAACTAAGACCACCTTAGTATGGTAACTTATACCACTAAATTCTAAATTTCTAGTACTTCAATGGATTCTGAAATCCTAATAAAAACGAAATTAAAGGAAGA
The DNA here is from genome assembly GCA_035590655.1 of Pouteria glomerata. Taxonomy (NCBI): domain Eukaryota; kingdom Viridiplantae; phylum Streptophyta; class Magnoliopsida; order Ericales; family Sapotaceae; genus Pouteria; species Pouteria glomerata. Next base: position 26,135,595 of record JAVXUM010000001.1, read on the forward strand.
TTAAGGATGGAAAATATAATGAACAAATAAATTAAGCAGAAAAACGACACACCCAATATTTATGTAGTTCAACCACCAAGCATATTTCATGGTAGGAAGGAGATATTCTATTATTTTCAGCTCACCAAATGCACAAGTACAATTGTCCTATTTATATAATAAGAATTCTTGTTATAAAAGGGTGATGAGATAAAAACCAAACCAAACCAAACCAAACTAAACCTTTTCCCACTAGGTGATGAGATAATATCAAATTAAAAGAGCTAACCATATCACATCAGTAATATTTTCCTTATATGATAAGAATTGGATATTAAATACTAAGTCAACTATGTTGTATCTTCAACACTCTCCTTCAAGATAAGCATGAAACAAAGTGGAATGCCCATCTTAAACAACTTAAACCAGAACAAACCAATTGAATCTTCAAACTGAACAACATACTTCTTAACCAAATATGCAATGAACTGAATAAACCAACAAGCTTTGCCACAAATAAAGCTTTAGCACTTGATCTCGAGACAAAAACTTGTACACTACACATGAAAAGTACAAATAAAACAACAAATAGCCGTTTTCGAACAAATTCCAATCAATTAAAATTGTGTAATAAAGTGGGCCAATGCTTGACCATATCAAAACAAAATTAGTAACATAATGAACACATTGAAATGAAATAAACGAATTTAAAGACCCATTGCAACAAGTCAACCAAAGAAACTGATCGAAGCACTGTGAACCAACCAATCCTAGACAACTAATTGCCCCTCCCCCCTTTTTTTTTTCGAGATCCACAAATTAAGATGAATAAAGATAAAAACAAATGTTTAGGATCAAACCCGCTCTGACACTATGATAAAAAAATATAATGAACAAATAAATTAAGCGGAAAGAACAACAAAAAATAATGGCAAATGAAAATAATTTCATATTGAACTATGTAATTCCACCTTAAAAGAACAGATGAAAGGATACCTGCGGACGGCATTTCCTTGTGGCTATATGGACAGCTGTATTACCCTTCTTGTCACGTTCGTTCAGTATAGAGTGATCTGCAAGCAGAATTTCTTCTACAACAGAAGTATCCTGACCTTTTGCAGCCATATGGAGTGATGTTTGGTCCTTTCTATCTTTGATGGAGACAATACCAGGATCTCTGTCTATAAGTGCTTTCACAATCCGGAAAAGGCCATATCTTGCAGCATTATGCAAGGCAGTTTTTCCATTTTTCCTCACTATCCACATTGACTGGGCATCTGTATCTAATATGGCATTCACCACATCCAAGTGGTCCTGCACAGCAGCTGAATAAAGGGGGCTAGTGTTTGAGGAGTCGCATGACCTAGAAAGCTCGGGCCACATGCCCAAAAGTTCCTTCACAATTCCTAAAGCATAATGGAGGTCAGTCCTATACCACACCATCATACTTAAATTAAGAAAACTATAATAAACATGTGATATAGCAGTCAATCTATCCACAAACCTCAAAACTTAATAAAGCTCTTTCAAATTTTTTATGCAATCAGTACACAAACCTCCAGACTGTAGTATGCATCACTATAGTACGCTAAAACTAACCAGTTCAACACATTCAATTTAGACTAATTGAATAATTTAGACTTATTGATTAATCGTTATTTTACAATCGGGAAACTCTAGACCTTAATGATGAAAGAACTTTGCCATGCAAATGATGTGCACTCTTGCAAAAATATATACACAATCTATGTTACGTGGATAAGGATTTGAAGAAATTAGGTACGAAGAAATCTTCTTCTTGTTGCCATACAATTCTCTCTACATGCTATCCAATATATACAAGTAAGAATCAAATAAAAATAGAACGCCTAAATCAGATCCCCACAAATTAGGTATACTGATATAACAATCAAAAATTATAATTGCCAAAAATACATATATTTACAATTGTTCTTCAAACACTTCCCCTCAAACTGGTGAATGGATGTTGTCCATTCCAAACCTGTCAATTCCATATTGAAATACCATGCCTATTAGTCCCTTGGTTAACACATCTGCAAGTTGACGGTCAGTTGAAACAAAGGAAGTACAAATTAGATCACTATCGAGTTTCTTTTTTTTTTTTTTTTATGAAATGTCTATCAACTTCAACATATTTGGTGCGATCATGTTGTCCTAGATAATATGCTATCTTAATGGCGAACTTGTTATCACAATAGAGTTCCATTGGTGCCTCCCACTTGATCTTCAAGTCTTCTAGGATGATCTTAAGCCATAGTAGTTCACAAATTCTTAGCGTCGTTGCCCTAAATTCTGCTTCTACGCTTGACCTTGCCACAATGTTCTACTTCTTGCTTCTCCAAATCACAAGATTGCCACCACGAAAGGTAAAATAACCTGATGTTGATCTTCGATCAACTGGAGACCCTGTATAGTCAACATTTGTGTAAGCTTCAAGAGTAAGTTTTTCTCCTTTCTTAAACAGAATTCTTTTCCCTGGCTATCCTTTTAGATACTGGAAGATCTTATATACTGCTTGAGGATGCACTTCCTTGGGTTATTATGCACAAACTGACTTACCACACTTACTGTATAGGCAATATCAAACCTAGTATGAGACAAGTAGATTAATCTTCCTACTAATCTTTGATAAGTACATCTGTTTACTACGGCATCCTCCAAAACCTCTCCAATTCTATGGTTGAAGTCTATAGGAGTCTTAGCAGGTTTGCACTCCAATTGCTCACTCTTTTAGTAGTCCATCACAAATTTTTTCCAAGATATGAAAATTTCATGTCCTAAATAAGCAACTCCAATGCTAAGAAAGTATTTCAGCCTCCCTAGCTCTTTTTACTTCAAATTCCTTAATCGGACACCTCCTTAAGGCTTCTTTTCCCTCCATATCATTTCCTATCACCACAATATCATCCACATACACCAACGAGGCAGTCACTTCCCCTAAACCTGAGTGCTTAACAAAGAAAGTATGATCTTCTTGACATTATCTATATCCCATTGCTAACATAACTTTAGCAAATCGCCTAAACCAAGCTCTAGGGGATTGTTTTAGACCATATTGAACCCTTTTTAGTCTGCCCACCTTTCCCTCTAGATTTGAACCAAAACCAACTGGAATTTCCATGTAGGTTTCTTCATTCAAATCACCATGTAAGAAGGCATTCTTAATATTAAACTGTTGTAGACTCCACTCAAGATTAGCAGCTAATGACAACTATACCCTCATAGTGTTCATTTTAGCAATAGAGGCAAAGGTTTCTAGAAAGTCAATCCATGAGTTTGAATATATCCCAAGGTTACCAATCTAGTCTTACATCTTTTGAGAGATCCATCTGCCTTGTATTTGACAAAGAACACCCATTTACACCCTACTAGATTCTTTCCTTTAGGAGGTTCCACTAATTCCCAAGTTTTATTTTTCTCCAGAGCTTCCATTTCAATTCTCATAGCATCTATCCATTCTTTATGAGCTAAGGCCCAAGCATGGTTTTGGGAATGGTTATGGTGTTTAGGTAAGCAAGGTTTTGTAACTATGTGACAACTTCTCATAGGACACAAAATTAGATAATGGATATAATGAGAATTAAGCGCAGTTTCTTGTGCCTTTTAGAATGGCAATAGGAAGACTATCATCATGAGAATCAAAATTGATATCTTAAGAAGATTTAGGCAAAGTATTTACCTCATTACTAAAGCTTGATTCAGAATCTTAGACTTGCAAAGGTTCCGAGATGGGTATCCTTTTTCTTGAATAGGTCTGCAGTGGGCGAGTGGTACCTTAAACTTAAGTATCTTTTTCCAAAGGCTTTGATTTAGGAGGTTGTGATTTAGGAGGAGAAGAAGAATGATAAGGTGGATCTAATCCAACAATGTTAGAGATTGGACGGCTTTGAGTAGGAGGAGTAGTCTTTGTAGCAAAGGAAGAAGAGTGAGAATCAATTTCCAACAAAAATAGTTCTCTGTCTTTACCTTGCATAAAAGATGCCTCTCCCTAAAGATAAGGACGTGTGAAATAGCTTTCCTTTTCAACAAATGTGACATCAGCGAATACATACAATTTTTTTGTTGGAGGATGATAGCATTTGTACCCTTTTTGAGAGGATGAATAACCCACAAAAACACACTTAAGTGTTTGTGAGTCACTTTCCCTTGTTATAAGAATGAATATAGAAAAAAGAGAACTAAATATTTTTGGAACAGGATTATTGGTAGTATTGAAATTATAAAAGTACGTAGACAAGACACGCATGAGACTTTTAAAATCAAGTACACGAGAGGGCAGCCTATTTACGAGATGAGCAGCAATTAGAATAGCTCCTCCTCAATAATTTTTAGAAAACTGTTTTTGGAATAGGAATGCCTGGATAGTAGCTAATAGATGACCATTTTTCCTTGCTGTCAACCCATTTTGTTGAAAAGTGTTAACACAAGATGACTCATGGATTATTCCCTCGTTTAGAAAGTATGGCAATTGAATTTAATTGAAAAAATCCTCAATTATTAGACCTGAATCTTTTGATCCCTACCCCAAATTGATTTTTACCATATTGTGGAAAGTCGAAAAAATTGAGCTCACATCGGACTTATTTTTGAGAAGAACAATCCATAATACACAAGTACAATCATCAATGAAAGAAATAAACCAACGAGCCCCAGATGCATTAACAATAGTAGATAGACCGCAAATATCACTATGAATGTGTAAAAAAGGAACAGATGTTCTTTTATTACTTATGGGAAAAGAAGCATGTTTATGCTTTGCAAGCTCACAAATATAACAATGAAAATGATTCTTAGCTATTCTTTTACATAACAATAGAAAAATAACTTTAAGAATTCCAATGAAGGATATCTAAGATGAAGATGATAAAGCCAAATCTTGTCTTTATTGGAAAGGGAAGATTCAGAAAGTATGACAAAGATAAACTATTCTTAGTTCCATTTTGCCCACTAGATTCTTCAAGATAGTAAATTCTATCCCTCTCCTTAGCATGTCCAATCATCTTCCCCATACCCTAGTCCTGATATATACAAAGTCAGAAATAAAAGGTCACACTACAATTCAAATCTTTTGTGAGCTTGTGTATGGAGAAAAGGTTGGTGGATGGCTGTGGGGCATGAAGAACATTGTCAAGTTTGAAGGTTTGGTTAATTAAGACACTTCCTTGCTAGCAACTGTTATTAATGTACCATCAGTTGTAGCTATTTTCTTATTACTAGTACAAAGAGTGTAGAAAATGAACTTGTGGCATAAAGGGGGCCACATGGTCTGTGGCCCCTGAGTCAATAACCAAAAAGCCTAAAAAAAGTGTGCTTGAGACACTAAGAAGGAGGAGGATACTTAATTGAGAATGCTAAGGAACAGGTGTTTGCATTCGTAGATTTCTCTAAGGTTCCCAACAAATTCCCCAACTTCTTTAGTTCCTCTTTATTGAATTCACCTCCTAAGACATGTCTAAACCAAACCAAACCAAACTAAGCCTCTTCCCACTAGGTGGGGTCGGCTATATGGATTTGACGACGCCAAGAA
>JAVXUM010000001.1:26155444-26167536 GCA_035590655.1 Pouteria glomerata
ACCACACCGGTGTTTCCCGGCGAACAGGTCACATACAGGGGAAGGAGAAGCCTGGTACTTCTCGGGTTGTAACGGCCGGATCTGGGTGAACGAAGAATCCTCATCAACATGTATTTTGGGCAGCGAATCACGTAGGGAGACCGTAAGAAGCCAGCAACTGTGAGGTGCATTAATTGGAATTTCAAGATAAAAGCCCTCGCAGGCAAAACGTAAGTAAGACGAGGGTTCGACACTCGTATAGAATACCTCGAAGGGAAGGGATGGCACAGAGAACCCGAGGTTCAACATGCCAGATTTGCTGAAACTTTTGTTACCAAATCAAATTAGATCTTCAGTGTCTATAAATAAATGCCTGCATATAATGTAAAATTAACATAATTAAGAGAGAGCATATTTTGTAAAGTTTTAAGCAGAAGATAGCTCTTCTGTCTCTCCTTCTATTGATTCTCGCGTCTACATTAAGTATTAGAGCATTTCAATACTCACTTTCTAAGGACTCTAAAAGATTAATTTTTTTAACTTATTCTATATTTGTATCAAAAAATCAAGCAAGAAATTGAAAATATTCGTGCGAATAGTAGCAAAGAGATCAATTAGGACATTGTAATATGTTTTTATACTGAAAATTTAGATAATCTCCCAGATCGAGCACGGAGTTTTTCTTTTGCCAATTAGTAAATAATTTATCTGTTATCAATCTCGTGTTTGTTTTTGTTAGTAATTGTTTATTCGGAGTGATTTGAAAATTTCAGCAATCATTTGATGCCACCTCACTCGTATACGGCCTAACGCTATTTTTTTAATTTTTTGTTTTACCAAAGCTTTCGCAGCAATTGCCAACGTGGCCAGGTCGAGGGGATCAAATCAATCGACGTACCAAACAGTGGAAAATTGCCTTTATCCAGTCCTTTTGTGTCTCCACATGTTCGGGTGTTTCCAAATCCAGGCTCAGCGGAATCACCCGAGAAAGCCTATTACCATTGTTCACTTTTCATCACACAAAATATTCTTTAAGTGACATTCTATAACACTTTTATTTTTTCTTTTTACTTTTTTTTTTTCCCCGCATGAAAACTAACAAATTCCCTCTGCCCGTTAACTTTTCTTCTCTCTCTCTCTCTCTCTCTCTCTCTCTCTCTCTCTCTCTCTCTCTCTCTCTCTCTCTCTTACCCTATTTGGTGGCATCAAAAGTTATCGAATTTTACAAAATTTAATTACTTTTTGTACTTTCTTCCAATTAAATTTTAACACATATCACCTTTATATCAAATCAACTATACTTTTACTGTACTTTTTATCAAACTTTTTTTCTTCCAAATACCCCTTCTATCTCTCTCTTATTGAATACATTTAAGAAGGGTACAAGAGCTCGGCAGTATATATTTCATCCGTTAAATTAATTTACTTAAATTTAACAATTTAATTTTTCACGTAAAATAATTATTTTTTAATTTAATTTTATTATCAATTAACAATAACAACTTTACAAATATATTATATATATTTTATGTATAAATAGCAAGCATAAACTCAAATACGAAAGAAGATTAAAAAAAAGATTTCCTCTAATCTTATACAAAATTAATCTCGAAGCAAATAAATAATAGATACCTAAAAAAAAATTAAATAAATCTCACTTATATTATTATTGACAAATTTCATCCCTAAACAAATAAAAAATAAATTCATAATAAATAAATAAATAAATCCCACATTCCCCCTACAAATGTGTTGCATGTCTTTTATTTTTCATTATTTTTAATTTGTTTATCATATATCATTATTTTACTTTTTAAATCTATATTTATTTTTATTTACTCATAGATTTGTGTTTACTTTAGTATTTCCTTCTAGTATTTATATAGTTTTAAAAAAGTGATTCGATGAGATTTTTTTTTTTTTTTTTTTTTTTTTTTTTTTTTTTTTTTTTTTTTTTTAGGAATGAATTTTGTCAATGATAAGATTAGTGGGATTTATTTATTTATTTATTTTGTAGGGATTTCGAGGGTCAAAAAGTATATTCAAGAACCAATATGACATATGACACCTCTCACTTCTTAGTTTATCAAAATTGAGAAGTAAAAAACCTCTACTACTTTCATCATTCGCACTATCGCCACTTCTTAATATAAAGAACTATTATAAAAAATAAAAAAAGAATGTATATTCTAAACACTCGAATTCTCTCTCCTTTTTTATCTCTCTCCTCTTCTTCTGTGATAAAATTCATTGGCTTGAGCGTCGAAGGACCAAGTAACCCAATTAAGTTACATGGAGGAGATGAAGAAAATGTATGATTTTTTTTTTTCTCTTCAAAATTTATTATTCTTTTATTTTCTGTTTTTGAGTTGTATAGAATCTAAATCTACAATTTATAAATATGATATATATGATGAGTCATTATTTTAATTAATTGAGTAGTTACATTTGAAAAATAATTATTTTTAAGTGTGAAAGATAAGTTAAACTTATCTAACAAGTGAAAATAGACATTTTTGAGTTTTTCATATTTGATCAATATAAGCTTCATTTGAAGTTTTGAAAATCACTGAAAAATACTAAAAATTTTTAAAAGTTATTTATTTATTTATTTTTTTACTGTACGAATTAGGAACTTATAATTTTTATCACTTTTTATCACTTCAAACGTCCCTTTCATAAAATTTAGTGGCTTATCTTTCACACTTAAAATAATTATTTTTCAAATACCTGTACAATTAATTAAAGATAACCATTTAACATTTAAATCACATATATCTTATCTATATATTGTAAAATCAAATTCCTCAAACATAAAAGAAGGCCCAAAAAACTAAACAAATAAATACTGAATCCCTAAAATATAAATAAATTAATCACACCTATCTTATCATTGGCAAAATTCATTGCTAAAAAAAAAATAAAAATAAAAAACTCATCCAACCTCTTTTTTAAAATTAAAAAAAGTACTAGAGTAAAACTTTAAAAAATACTAGAATAATAGTAATTCTATGAGTAAAATAGAAATAAATATAAATTTAAAAAGAAAAATAATGATGTAGGATAAAAAAGGGGAAAATTAAAAAAAAAAAAAAAAGGAAAGTGAGAGAGAGAGAGAGAGAGAAAAGACACTTTTATTTTTTAAGAATTTATTATTCATTTGTTTCAAGATTAATTTTGTAAGTAATTAAATAAGATTAAGAAGAAAAGTGTTTGTTTTTTTTTTTTTTTCGTTTGTTTGAGTTAGATAGAATTTAAGTTTATATAATATATCTTGTTGATGCTAAAATTTCGCGGTCCTTAATCCGGGCCTCCGAGAACTCGATCCGCCGAAAATAATAAAAATCTGTCCGTCAAGAACACCGGTGTGGTGCCTGCCAAAGAATCTCCGATACTTAAATTAATAATGGCGGCATGATATTTGTATATAGAGAGGAAGAGAGAGAGAGTTTTTCTCATACCTGCTAGGGTGATTTCATCCCCTATTTATAATGATATTTTGTAGAGTTTTAATTCGAATCAAATTGGAAGTTTCCCTTAATTTGTTGAGATTTCCTTATTCAAATAAGGAAAAGATGGGATTGATAGATACCCTTATAGGATTTAATGTGATTTTACCAAATTTGCCCCCAATCACAAATATAAATCTTGCCCCTAAATATGGACAAAAATCTTTACTTCTAATTTAGTGAAATTTCTCAAGATACCAAAAATTACACTCATCAGTGTGTATGATTTAATTAATTTTAGTATTTGGCTTTATAAAATTTTGTAAAATAGGTATAGGTACAGGAACTGAAAAGAAAGAGATAAAACAATTTTTTTTTTAAAAATATAAAGGTGAAAAATAAAAAAATTTTAAAAATTTTCAGTGTCCGTCAAACCGTCGGTAAAAGCAGCTTTAGTGACTTGCAGTCGCTAATAGTTATAAAAATCCCGTCGCTCCACAATCACTGGAAAGGGTTGCCGTTGGTGAGCGATCGTGACGTAGCGACATAGCAACGCGACTGTGACGGTCAACGATTGGTAACTAATCGTCTTATTTCTACTAGTGCCAAGAGATAGGAACCATACACCTCAGCGTAAGCTGGCCAAGTATATCTCGCAATATGCATTACATATTTATTATACTTTGGTATGATTGTATATAGCAGGTGACATAAATATGTATGTATATTTATATATATAATTCAGAAGGCAAAGCTATAGCCGTCTGTATCATAAATGCTGAATGAGGAGCACCTGAGTGCTTAAGTTCAAAAGCACCATTATGCAACAAAACCCATTAACAAGGCTCCACATGTGTTTATTCAAATAAATAAATTTAACAAAAAAATAGCTGAAGCTGTAATGACAAGACCAAGCACCATCTTTGTATTAAAATGTTGATCCCATTTGCACCATAATCTTTCACCGATTGCTCAATTAATGCAAGCTTTTATAACCAGTCACACACAACACAAATATATATATACACACAGACAAAACCATGCTAGAGAAAGTGACAAAGTTAGGCAATGCTGGATAATTTGTCAGGTGGGGTAGCTTTCATAATAACAAATCTTTCTGTCTTTTTGTTTTCTTTTCTTTTGTTGCTTCTGTAAATATATATGTTGTGAACGTACACGTATCAGTTAGTGATGTCAAGCATCAGAGTTGCTTAATGACGAATTCCCCCACATCAGGGTTTTTATATAAAAATTAATTAAACCCTCTTTAATTAGGATGAGATTGCACCATTACACCTCCACGTTGGAAACCAATATATATCAAAAGCACTAGCTTTGGCGTAATCAATCTTGTAGATCTTTCCATGGGCTCTCCCAAGTCAATCATTTTCATCACAAATTCTTCATTGTTCAATTAACACTAGCATATGGCATTTTACTGAAATTTTAATTATAATAAATAAAAACTACAATTTTAATTGATTGTCAGTGGACTTCTCAAGTTTGGAAGGGAAGCTAAGTGTGACAAACTAACATTAAGGCTATATTTGAAACATGGATTTGTGAAAGAAAAATAAAAATAAAAAAAAATGATAGAATACAAAATGAAGTAAAAAAATTAAATTTATTTTTTAAAATTAACAAAATAAGATTAAAATGAATAAATATTTATTAATAAAATTTAATTTTTATGTGATTAAGTATATAAAAACTGCACCAATTATTAATTTTATTTTTCTTTCATTTTTTCTTTCTTTCACAAATTCATATTCCAAACTTAGTATAAAGATGTTTCCACCACCTTCAGATTCCTACATATTGGATATGTTAATTTCAACTACAACATTAGAGGGTAAATAATATTTTGGGATTATATATGAATAGAATTGTATTTATCAAGAGATTAAATTGTTTATAAGATTATTTATGTTATATTGTTTAGAAAATTTCAATTTGTAGTCCAAAGCTTTACTCAAAATCTTACTCTAGTGCCTAATTTTGTTTACTTTTTTTTGTAACAATTATGAGTTTAAACTTTTAATTGATTGTAATGTGGAGTCTCAACAATCATTTTGACCCTGTAAGTTACACAATTAACAATGGGAGTTTAAAGAGAAAATAATTATTAAGGCATCACATTATAACTCATTAAAAATTTAGACTTCTAATTGTCAAAAAAAAAAATTTAACTTTAAAATAAGATTTCAGATAAAATTCAAGACTACAAAATAAAACTTACCCCTAAGTTGAGATCAAAATTATTGGACAAATTAAAAAATAAAATAAAAGATTGATCATCATATTATAATTGGTTGAAAGTAATAAAAATAAATGCCTATAATAATGACACCATTTGGTGCTCTACAAAATAATACAAAATTTTATAAATTTTTATAAAATTTTATAAACACGATTTACGATACTGTAAAATTTAAACTTTTTATTCACTGTATAAAACTCGAGACATTAACTTTTACTGTTTTTACTCACTGCACAAAATGCGAGACATTAATTTTTACAATTTTATTTTATTTTATATAACTCCAAATACACTTAATACGTAATACATATAAATATAATATAACACTAATATATAATATATTATATAAAATAATGCAATATATAAACATATTAGGGTGATATCGTCATTTTGTTCAATATCCCATAAGAGCATACCAACCATCCCCTCGATCCTGCAATGTGAGACTACTAATCCGGTTCGATTCAATCCCACCCCTCACATATCCCTTGAACAAAAATCGCCGTTCAATCTAGCAAAGTGTCATTGTTTGCTTAGTTAAAGTGGCATTTTCCGAAATGGAACATGATCCATCTGGTCTTAAACATTACTGGGATTAACAAGATTTACACGTATACACACACACACACATATATATCTATGTATTATCTATTCGCATAAAATATTAAATAATGACACAATGACACGTGTTTTGCCGTCATTAGAAATTATTAACGTAAAAATTGCTAAAGATGTGAAGCAACGTCGGTAAGGAAGATAGGCTGATGTGTAGAATGATAGGATAGGTAACGTAATGGAGATTAGCCAGCATAATTGACCGATGTGGTTAAATGCCTGACTAGAAAATAACTACCACTAGTCCGAAAATCCTACTATGATTTAAAGATAATTCTAATGTTCTAAGACCTGTAATAGTGCGAGATGTGAAAGTTATCAGTTTTGAAACTCTCACTATAAAAGCAAACTGAGAGGGATTGAAGAAGGGTTACTCAACGACACCTCTTCTGTTAAACTTCATGTTCCTGTACTATACTTTTATCTCTCCAATGTACTTTCTTGCATTTAATTTTCCTATGCTTAGACAAGTTCTTCTACAATCTCATTGACAAAAACGTGATATGTGTGCTCTTGTCACCAGCCTCCGCTGTTTCCTTGAGATTGAAATTGTGATCATCAGTAATATTGAAGGCTGGGATGGAGGTAAAATTGGGCCTGTTTTGAGCAAAATTACTTTGCTTTGTTGTAGTTTGTGTTGTTTTGTTTGTTCTTGGTATATACTGTTATTCAAAGCCACGAGAAGGCAAAAATCCCACATTTTAAATCTGTTTGATCTCTATAGTTAATTTCTGTTTATCCTTTCAATTTTATCCAACTCTCTCAAAAGTTATTAAAATTATTAAAAATTATCAAAATTTTTATTAAACATCTAAAAATTACAAAATATTATTAAAAATTATAATTTATTTCACTAAACACACTAAAAATTATAAATAATAACTTTTAATTAAAATTACTAAACATACGGTATATATTTATATATATTTTTTAATCAAACCTTTTGTTTTTTAGAGCCGAGTAACATAAATAAATTGAAAGTAAAGACCTGATAAACCAGAACTTGTATCAAATCAAAAGATGATCTACAAATCGGTTCTGTACATATTTTCTCCCTCTAAAATCAAAAAAATTCACCCACTGGCATTTCCCTCGCTGCTCTTCGATCACACGTTCTTGTTCTCCCAATCACTAGTTGATTCTTAAGATTTCCATATCGTCGTCGAAATACCCGTCAACGAATAGCATACGCAGAAAGTTGCCTTGCCTCTGTCATAAAATCAATCTCTGCGATGCAGAACCACCCACTAATGGGGATCTCCAGAAGCCCCGGACATCTCTTGCTCCTCAAGCTCTGGCAGCGAGAGGAGGTCCTATTTGGCCGCCGAATCTCCATGAAGGAGGTGAGGATGGACTCAATTAGGTCAGAGATGTTTCAACTCTGTTATTTCTTCTTCGTCTTTCATGGGTTTTTCCTGACCATTCTGTTTAACTCTTCCGTCTAACCATTCAATTTGGAAATCGAAACTTGCTGCACTTTTTCAGAATTAAAAGCAAGCGAATCCCTTTCGTTGCGTAACTACCCCAAAAGGGAGGATATGCCCCGAGGGGCAAAACATGACCCTAACTTAAGTTAGGGAAAACCCTAGCTAGTGAAATGCTTTGAAAACATCCAATATAACAAGCAATATATGAGGTGGCATACCCTCAAATTTAGATAACTTTTCAAAGATTGCTTACTCAGGTTGATCATGACAATATAATAGAACTCATAGACCAGCAAAAACGAATAGAAAAATATGAATACAAAAAATATGTTATCTCAAAATAAGTGTATGTTACTGTATATGCTTTGACAAGGTGCTAGGAAATATTTGAAGTTCAATTATTGCAGATATCTTGCTATAAGTTTTCGAGGTCAATGCTAGCGTATTGTAACCAAATAACTTAATTTATAAAGTCACCAATAGATATCTACAATAAAAATACCTAGAGAACAAAAGCTGAAGAAGATAAAGACAGAGTAGCACCAATCACTATTGCCTCATTAACGCTTCTGATGTTCACCTATATAATCCTTCCAAACCAGTTACTAGTAAAGGAGAATAATTAAGATTTACTATTGAAACTTGCAGTGAACCCTGTTTTCTCTTTTGACAAGACATTAAAATTCATAACTACAATGTTAACAATTACTTACCAATAAGAATAAAGATGATCACCTACCAAAAAAAAAAAAAAAAAAAGAATAAAGATGATCACTAGAACAATGTATACACTTTCTTTCTCTCTCTACGTGTCTTTTATGGATGCTAGCATGCAAATGAAATTATTTCCTCGTGTGTCGCTTGTTAGCATTCTGTCTGTCTTCCGTGCAACTAAGGCACCAAAAACAAGAGTCAAAATATTCAAGTACTCAGGTATGCTTATAGGGCTAGCCTTGATGAACTTAAAAGCTGGAACAACTATAACAGTCACAGCTAATAATGTCAAAGTATCCAATAATCATTAATTTGTCAACGGTATGTAGTATAATAAATGACAAAAAGGATAGAGATTTATTAAAAAATTTATATAAGACAAAAAGGAACAATTGTATTAATTAGCATTATTTGGAAATTGGATAGTAGGAATTTATTTTTTTAACTTTGTATTGTGATTCATGAGCATATGTTGTGCATTAATTTGCTTCAAACTTGCTTAACTATTTTTTTATAATTTATTATAAATAATTATCTTTCTTTCTAAGCTTAAGGCAAGACTACTTGATGCGATGTTACGATTTATATTGATGAATTAATTTTTTTTAATTTATTTATTGATTATATTATCAGAAGAATCTCTTACAATTTTTAGAAAAGAGAGGCAGATTTATTGTCAGTGATAAAGACATTGTTTTGATTAGAACTATATTATGGATAAAAGTTGGATGCAAATTAGAGATAGAAGACTTCCTTAATATAGGAATGGAGTTGAAAGATTATTAGATTTTGCTTTTGAACATGCAGCATTTAGAGATAAAATCTTATATCCATATGTGAAATGTAATAATTATAAAGCAAGAAGTAAAGAGGATGCAAAAGTAAATTTGTTGATTTATGGTATAACTCAAGACTATACTGAATGGAACTTAAATGGGGAGAATGCGGATGAATTATGATGTGATATAGTTAATAGTGACAAGGAGTCAGATGGAGAAGAGATGTGAGAAATACTAAAGGATCATTTTGGAGAACATAATCTATATTTTGGAGAGTAGGATCTAGAGGAACCAAATGAAGATGCAACTAAGTTGTTTGAGTTACTAAGAAAATCGGGACAAAAGTTATATCCGAATTGCAAAGAGTGCTCCAAATTATATTTTCTTGTCAAGTTATTTCATCTAAAATGCCTTGACGGATTAAGTAATATAAGATATTTAGAATGTTACTAAAGCTTTAAAATGATGTATTTCCAGAAATAGAGTTACAAATGAAGCTTTTAAAATATACTGGTAATATTTCAATGAATTTTTTTTCTTTATGTATATATTTTTAAGTTCTTTTTTGTTTTTGCTGATATGGTAAAACATATAATTCTTTATTGTAGAAACGTTTTAACATTGTCAACCAAAAGTCTTTGGTATTTTCCCAGCTAAATAGGTCATACAAAAATTTTAGAAGTTGCTTGAAGAAAAAATATTTTAACACAAACAATGATCCTGTCGTGGCACGCCAAAATGTACCAAATATGATTTTTAAGGATGATTTGATTTATCTTGTCAACATGTGTCTTCTAAAAATTCAAGGTTTGTACAAATAACTTTTTTCATTTGTTTCACTTCAATTAGTCTATATTTTTAACTAATAATTTTTTATTTAAATACAAAAAATTAGCAAGTAAAATAGAGAAAATAGAGTTACGAACACAATCATTTATATCACTAGCTCAAAAACTTTCATGTAAAAACAAATGGATGAGATATGTATTTCTTTATGAATTGAAAAAGTATCATTTGTTTTAGTTTGATTTAATAATCTTCTTTATCTACTATGAGATTATATTTGTTATTTAATTAAGATGCTTTCTATTATTATTCATTCGTAGGAAGAGAAAAGTGGAAAAAAAATTAGTCGGATGAAATTATGAGAAATCATTCACACAAGAAGTAATGGACAAACAATAAATCAAGAATCTCAAGAAAAACTTGTATGTAGCTTTTTTCGTAAAGCTTGTATTCTTTAAAGTAAAAAGACAATATAAGTTTAGTTTTTATAATTTTAATGCATAAAATCTAATAAAATTTTGTAATTTAGGATGAGCTTAAGAGACTTGCAAATGAAGTGAATGAAGATTTTTTGCAAATGAATGAAGATGAGATATTTGTTGAAATATTTGGACTTGAATGACATGGACGGATTCGTGGATATGGGGATGGTGCAACCCTAATCGATATATGGGGCACTAAATCTACAATTGTTAGTGATCTTCAAATTAAACTTCAAGAAGAGAAAGCAAAAATAAAGAAGTTAGAAGACAAAATGGAAGGGCTTGTGTAATACCCCTCGTACTTGTATCTTTTTAAGTTAATGGGAATGAGACTTACTTTGATGGGATTCAAAGGTGATATGAAATGATTTTGGAATACTCCAAGTGTGATGAAGTGGCTTGGAATTAGTGAGACCAAATTAGGTCAAACTAGGTCAAAGGTGAGTGAAGAATTGAGGAGAGTGAAGATAGAGTAGTTGTACTAAGCAAATTCTTATAAGGTGCTTAAGTGAGATCTTGGGGCATGAAAGGCCTCAAGTGTGGCCGGTTGAATATGGGGGATCATCGTCCCAAATTGCTTAAGTCCAAGAGATCAAATGTGGAAGACCAAAACTAGTTGACCCTTAATCCTTATGTGGCCGGCCAAGTGGCAAAAAAATTGCCAAATTTGACCATCCAAGTCATCAATCTTGACCCATATGTGTGTGTATATATATATAGGTGTATATAAGATTGGTGGGAAGGAATGGCCGGCCAAGGCTGGTCTTCAATGCTTAGTCAATGCCAATTGGTGGTGGAACCCACCATATTAAGTAAAATTCAGCCAAATTAAAGAGGGTGTAAGAGACAATAAATTGAAGGGTTGTGTTGGACCAATTAGGGAAGAACAAGTCTATTTGGTTGGTGAGGGGGGAGACTAACTCTCCCGAGCTTGTAACATTAAGGCCATTCGGCCAACTTAGAAACACTAAGTGTAAACAAGAAAGAAAAAAAAAAGAAAGAGCAAGGAAAAGAAGAGCAAAAGAAAGGAGAAGAAGGTGGTTTCGGGAGGGCTTAAGAAGGATTTAAGGAAGTGGATTTGAGGAAGAGAAAGAGGAGAAAATTCTGTCCTAAAGTGAGGAAAGAAAGGTCTTGAAGAAGGAGGAGCAAAGCCATCCCCTATCTCAAGTTTGGAGAAGAATTTCTAGCTAAGAAAGGTAGGGATTTCTACCTTGCTCTCATGCTTGATTGTAGTGAATTTTATATATATAATTCATCTTCTTTTGATGCTGGTTTGATGGTGGATTTAGTGGTCTAATTGGTGTTAGCATGTTGGTTAAGTAATTAGTGGAAAGAGGAGATCAAATTAGGGGTTAGGGGGAAAAATCCCAAAACCCGGGTAGGAGCAGGAGGGGGAAAACAGAGCCAAAACCTTATCAAAACTGAGAATAAGTGCTTAAAATTTATATGGGAAGTTAGCTAACTCAAATACCTTTCTTTTGGTATCTTGGGAGCAAGAAACAACCACCGGAAGCCTTCCAAATTGCATTTCCGAAATCTGCCCTCCATGACCGCCGGTCCGGACCGTCTACCCCCTGGTCCGGACCACAGAAAGTTGGAAA
>JAVXUM010000001.1:26167636-26190530 GCA_035590655.1 Pouteria glomerata
ATTAAAATAATTTATTTTGATATGGAATTAAAAAAATAGACAAAATTTTAAAATTGACAAAATATTTATAATGAAAAAAAGAATGAAAATATTTTTTTAAGTTTTTTGTATAATTTTTTTTTGAAAATAAAAATGCATAAATAAATTAATAAATATATTTTTGTTACGAGTTAATAAAATTTAAAACTATAAAAAAAATAAAAAATTAAAACATTACCAACGAGGCCTTTGAATCTGTCTTTTTGTCAAGGGAAGAATGTGGAGAGAATAGTAGGTTGTTATGAAATTACTAAAGTATTCGTGAGATAAGGAAAAAACAAGCACTTTAATGTAGGGGAAGAATGGGGGAACTTCCGGGAAGAGTAGGCTGTTATGAAATTACTAAAGAAAGAGACATTAATCTATCTTTGTCAGCGGGAGAGAGAGTAGGCGAGTTATGAACCCAGTAAAATACCTCAATTAACATATAAGAAATTTACAATAATAAAAAATTTAAGTATTTTTTTTTAGATAAAGTTCATTTTCTTATTCTATTATTAAATTAGCAAATATTCGCACAAAGTACGGATTGTTCATCTCTTAATTTAGTTTTAAAGTTTTTTTTTTCACTTTTTTGTTTAATTTTTATTAAAATTTATTTTTTTAAAAATTAAAAATTACTTGTACTTAAAGGAATATAAATATAATTTGGTCTACAAATAATTCAAATATAAATTTGCAAAGTAGACATACAAAAAAAATTGTGAAAATAATCTATACAATCTTTAATAATCATGTAAAATATGAAAAGAGTAAAATATTAGATTTTTATGTGAAATGACTGAAAAGATAACTAAATTACAAAGAAAAATAAAAAATAATTTTAACTATTGAGTAAATTCAATAGTTAACATATCTCAAATTTAAATTTTTTAACTTTTTTTTTTTTTATCTCAAATTCTAACACAAAGAGTAAAAAAGTATATGTATTTAAAATTTTAAATTTTAAGTACATTAAAATTGAATTTTTTTTAAAAAATTAAATTTTTAATTTAAATTTTTAAAAAATATTATTTTTAATGACACACAAACAACTATCAAATCAAACGATTATATTTTATTAGATATATATGTATTTAAAATAAATTATTAATTATTATATAGTAAATTAATTACTTTTATTTATTTATTTGTATTTATTTTAAATAAAAAATTTAGCTTAAAAATATTTATAAAAAAATAAGAGAATATATTTTTATATAAAGTGATTGAAATGTTAATTTATATGTATCTAGAATTAATTATTTTAAATTATTTATTTATATTTATTTTAAATATAAAATTTAATTTATAATTAGATGACATATTGCATGTATTTACTTGCACTTCTGTCCAATGTCTGTTGCTCCTGCCTATGCATTAGGGTAAACACATCTTTATTTTGTGTCCAATGTCTGTTGCTCCTGCCCATGCATTAGTGTAAAGACATCTTTATTTTATTTTGAAATTTTCTTTTAAACATATCTAACAGGCGTCATTCTCAAAAAATATTTCGTTTTGGCAAAAAAAAAAATTGTCTCTCTCTCTCTCTCTCTCTTCCCCTCTTACCCAACCGTCCCTCTCTCTCCGCCCTCTCTCTCTTCGTTCCTCTCTCACCCACGATGGCCCCACCTATACTTCCCTCTCTCTCTCCCTATCACTCATCTCTCTATGTTACTCCATCTCTCTCTGCCGGTCACTCTCACTCCACCCCCTCTCTCAAGCACCTTCTTTCCTACTCTCTCATCCTCACACCATTTCTCTCTCTCTCTCTCTCGCTCGTATAGATAAAAGCGAAAACTTACAGGAGAAGTTTCTGTCAAAAAAATGTAAATTATTTAATTATTTGTGAAACTAAATTTTAATCGTTGATGGGAATTTGTGATAAGGATAATTTTAAAGTAAGATATGTTTTATTATATAGCTATTTATATATTATATAAATAAATATAATATATAATACAATAAAGTTTATAAACAGTAAAATTTAATAAAAAATATATTCTTTTGGTAATAAAAAAATTTCTTATAAATATCATGTTAAAATAGTTATTTACATTATTAAATTGTAAAAAATATATTTATCGATTTAATATTTAATGATAATTTTTTTTCTTCTTAAAATAAATATCACTTTTTTTCTTTTCCTAATTTTGATATATTTTGCTATTAATACTTAATATCTCTTTAGTAAAAATAATGAATCCGTTCCATCTTTGTGCTTCTGTTTTGCCAATGCATACATTTTCCTTTATTTTTCTAATATTTGTCTGCGGCATATCTTTTTTCGCCAGGCCGCTTTCGATATTTTTTTAATTAGTTTAATCTTTGCGTTCCTGTGCCAATGGCTTTTTTTGCGTGGTCTTTGCGAGGCCTTTGGATATTTCTTTTTTTTTTTTTTTTCTAAATCTTTCGTGGGACGCAGTTGGATATTATTTTAATATTTTTATTTTTAGACTCCGTTTGATAACTACTCAACTGTTTTTTATTTTTATTTAGAATGACAAAATTTATTCTTTTATATTTTAAATTTTCTTTTAAACTATGAGGAACAAAACTATTAAATAAATAAAAAATTAAAAAATTAACTCTTTTTTTTTTTAAACACGATAAAAAATTATTCTTTTTACAGTTAATTATAACAAAAAATTAGCTAATTTTTTTTTTTCCCAAATTAAGCCTTTGGGTTTCGGTGCCGATCGCATTCTTACAGTCTTCGTGATCGCGGTCTTCCAGTCTTCGTGATTGCGGTCTTCGTGATCGCGGCCTTCCAGTCTTCGTGATCGCGGTCTTCCTAATCTTCGTGAGGTAGGTGGGGCCTTTAGATATATTTTTAATCTTTCTTCGTTGAATGTTCTCGAGTTCAGATTCTGACGCTGACATAAGAGTTCCCTTCGCGAAGATCGCCGCAGTTGGGCTCCGTGTGGTAGCTCCACGTAGCTCCTCAGTTTTTTACTAATTAAGTTTTAGTTTTTTATTTTAAATATCACGTTAATTTTTTTAATCATAAAAGATAAAAATATCAAATTAATAAAAAAATTAAAATTTAATTTTTTTTCTTTTTCAATTATAAAAAATTAATTCTTTTTCCAAACTAACCCTTAGGTGCTCGCCAAGATTGACATTAGAGACCAAGTCGCATGTTGTAAATTGTGATTTGGGCTTCGTTTGGGCTAATAGATTTATGTAATTAATGTACGGCCAGTTTAATGTTTGTTTGGGTTACTGATTTTATGTAGCCGTTTCGAGCTCTAAAGAAATTTAAAAAATTTTAAAAGTTTTAATTTTTTTAAATTCTTAAAAATTTTAATTTTTTTAAAAATTTGTCAAAATCCGTTAGAACAAAACATTATAATGCGTTCTAATTGATCTTAATAAATTTTTGAAAATTTTAAATTGATATTTATACTAAAAAATTTTACAAAATTTTTAAAACTTTTAAAATTTTTTACTAAAATTTTGTCATATGTCATTTTATAATATTTTTAACAGTTTTATATCAAATTAAACACAAGCATCTAACAATTATTTCAATATAATTTTTTACACTTCAAATTTCAAAAAATTTCACTTTTATCTTTTTTTTTTCTTTCTTTTTTAATACTCCCAATAGCCTCTACATTACGTATGTTTAGAACTATATAAATTTATATAAATTTTTAAAAATTAATGTCTCGTACTTTGTGTAATAAATATAAAAATTAAAATTTTATAATTTCATAATTTTTATTTTTAAAAATTTGTAAAATTTTATATATTTTTTTTATTTAACATCGAACGGTGCGATTATTTATTTCCTGGCAGTTGGACGTAGATAAAATATTTTAAAATTTTTATTTAAAGATAATTTTTTAGACATTTGAGGCATAGAATTACTTAGTAGATTTTAGTATAACTCTTTAAATAATAATTTAAGACAACTCCCATATAATTAATTTGGGATTAATAATCATTAGGTTTATTTTTTAATTGTATAAGTCATTTTTAGTATTAAAGATGGAGGAGAATATCTTGTCATTAGTGAAATAAAAGAAAATAGAGTTCAGTTATATTAATTGTTTTAATTAATATATTATAGATATATATTATTTTTATTAATTGAGATAAGTTCTAAAATTATTTGAGATTAAAATAAGTATTAAAATAAAAAAAGTTAAATTTAAATCAACAAAATATATATATATATGTATGTATGTATGTATCATCGCAGACGTCATGCTTCTACAGTTAAATTTATATTTTTTTCAGATAAGTAAACCCCATTGCCACTACAGTTACACTGTACTAACTAGTTTAACTTGTGGGAGGCACGAAATTATGTAAGATATTTTATAAATAAAATATAATTTTTAAATATATTATAAAATGTTTTAATGAAATTACTTAATTTTATAAAATAATTATTTGATTATTTTTTATATTTATTTTTTTATTTGTACCAAATAATTTACCTTCAGACAGAATGAAATTTTTGCTAGTGCATAGCCCAAGACCAATCCAAACCTAGAATGAAAAAAAAAAAAAAAAAAAAAAAAATTAATGACCTTGCTCCTAGAGAAACCAGATAGAATATTTGAAGTTAAAACTAGTTTATTCTAGGATTTACCAACAAAAAGGATTGTTTTGGAAGCTTTGTCTATTAAAATTGCACCTAGTATAATAAAAGGTATTTATAAAATAAATAAATAATAATAATAACCAATTAAATCAATTCATTACATAAAGTGATCAGAATTTTCAAGTAACTGAGGAGTAAAAGTTAATAATCTGAAGACATGCGCATCCTTATTATTTCAACGGAAAATCAGGGAAAAGCATATGTTATTAATTATAATGTCAAAGTCAACTTAAAGCTCAGAGTCCTATAGTTCAGTTTGGGATGGCAAAGTGAAATCGTGAAAAACATGAAACTTCTGGTAAAAGTTTAGGGTCGGGTTAGGATCCAGTTGGGGGTGCACCAAACCCTTACCTTCAATTGTAGGAATGAATTAGAGTTTGATTTTTACAGTCTATAGTCAAAGTCAGGTCAAAGTTAATCAGACTGGATCGACAAAATTAATAAAATTTGTTAAATTTATTAAATTAATGCCTCACGTATCATAGAGGTTTATATGTAATTGTTAGAAGACATTACTTAAAAAACAAATAGAGCAATTTTGTTTATAAAATATGTATTGAGATTTTTTTAAAAATAAAAAAATATATTTTATTTTAATATAAAAATTATTTAAAACATTTTTTTTCTCAACTAATGTTAATTCACGATATACAAATTCGATTAAATAACAAAGTTTATTCATATGTTGATTTTTAAATTAGAGATAGTTATTATAAGCACACAAATTTTGCCCTAATTAAATATTACCCAGTGTCAAATAAAAGATCAATTAAATTAATAAATCAAATCATGTCACGTGTCTTGTGAAGGATTTCAGTAAAATTACACAAGTAGACAAATCATATTCCGCCACGTGTAAAAGTGATGCAACTTGAAAATGACAAGACTTGATCAATCAAATTAAGTTACTTATTAGTAGAACCCACTATTAAAGATATTAACACATTTTAATTTTTATCTTTTCAAAAAAATATATAAGAGATAACTATTTAAGAAGTATGATATTATCTTTACTCCTTGATTTTATCTCTTATTAGTAAACTAAATAATTAATAATTATCTTAGAAAATTTAAATTCAATTGTGACTTTTTCCTCCATATCTATAAATACAGGCCACTACAAAAGATAAAGTTACGTTCTTTTGTATATAAGGAGCCTCTACTTGATCAAATTACTAAAACACCATAAACTCTCAAGTATCAAGAATACAAATGTTACTTCAAGATCAAATTTCAAACTCTTGAATTGACGTCAGGAAGAAAAGAATAAGAGAATTAGTTCTTTGATTAGAATATTTTTTACAAATTAATAAAATTCAATTTGTTCTTACAATTTTCTATTTTTGATTTTCAAATACAAAATTTGTGTGTACAGTTAGATATTTTTTAACAAAATAGTGTTTTTAACCCTAAATATTATATTAATATCCACCACTTTGGATTTTTTTTTTTCGATAGTTAAGCTTAGATGCCTTGTAATTTACGGCTTAGTGCACCATGAAAACTTCTTGGTGAATAGAATTGAAAGATAACAATAATTTCTTTTCGATTATTTTAGAAAAGTAAACATTTTGGGACCAAAGATATTTAAATATATAAAAGTATAACGTAAAATTCATTTTAAATGTATAAAAGCCAAAAAAATAAATTAATTGAACAATTTTTACTCTTTTATTTTAGTATATCATATAATTTTTATCGGCTGAATTTGTCATTACAAACCACGACTTTGTGACTAAAAACGTTAAAATATGGGGTTAATGTAGAACATCTATGATTGATAAAAATGGGACAGGAAATTCTTTTTCTGGACTCGTTTAGAGCTATAAAAATTGAAATAAATTGTGGTTTGGGTTATTTTTTAGTATTTAAAGTGTAAACCACAAATCACAAAATTTGAATAGACACTTTTTGATTTTTCTATCAGAATTTTTTAAAATTTATCAAAATGTCATTGGCATTTATAAAAATTTATTAATTTATAAAAATTTATATAATTCGAGGGGAAAAATTATAAAAAATTATAAAAATTTTGAAAACTTTTGACATTTTCTAAGCTCCATACCAGCCCATATAAGTTAAAGTTTTGTTCTCGTTAAATTTGACAAAATTTGATGGAAACCCATTCGACCACTTCTCACCACTTTTTTTGTCTTGCAAGTGTGCACATGAGGCTGTGTTAGGCAGCGAAATTTTTAGGAAAAAATACTAATTTTGGTTCATTAAGTGTTTAGTAAAATACCAAAATTTAAGATTTTTTTTATTCTGTTACTGTAACTTCATAACTCAAAAGTTACTAAAAATTACTAAAAATTGTCAAAAATTACCAAAAATTTTATCAAACACTCAAAAGTTATAAAAAATTACTAAAAATCGCTAAAAATTATAACTTGTTTCACTATACACACCAAAAGTTACAGCTTGTAACTTTTGACTAAAAATTACTAAAAATTGTGCCTTCAAACACCTCCTAAATTTCAAAAAAATATATAGCGTGCATTTGGATTCAAAAGTTACTAACTTTTGCTAATTTTTTTAATTATCTACAATTTTTCTCAATTTTGAAAAAAATTTATATTTTCTAGTAAGGTAGTGTTTGGATGAAGTTCTCGAGATTGCAACACAAAAATCGTATGTCCATGTGTAAAATGTAATAATTGTAAATCAAGAAGTTGAGAGGATGCAAAAGTAGATTTGTTGATTCATGGTATAGCTCAGGATAATATTGAATGGGACTTACACAGGGAGGATGCAAATGAATTACCATGTGATATAGTTAACAATGATGAGGAGTAGGATAGGGAAGAGATGCAAGAAATACTAAGGAATCATTTTGGAGAACAGGATCTAGAGGAACCAAATGAAGATGCAACTAAGTTCTTTGAGTTATTAAGAAAATCGAAACAAAAGTTGTATCCAATTACAGAAAGTACTCCAAATTATCTTTTCTTGTCAAGTTATTTCATCTAAAATTAAATACCTTTGCAAATTAAGTAATAAGATATTTACAATGTTACTAAAGTTGTCAAATGATGCATTTTCAGAAATAGAGTTACCAAACTCTTGTTATGGAGCAAGAAAGATGATTCGAGATCTAAGCCTCCATTACATAAAAATAGATACATGTATAAATGATTGTATGATTTTTCGAAAAGAGAACTCTAAAGCTAATAATTGTACGGTTTGTGGTGCCTCTGGATGGAAACATAATGATGGGAAAAAGATTGCTGGCAAAATTTTATGCTATTTTCCTATTATCTCACGATTGAAAAGGTTGTTTATGTCAATTAAGATTGCTTTAGAAATGACATGGCATCATGATAAACGAGTTAATGATGGACTCTTAAGACATCTTGCTGACTCTAATGCTTGGAAATAATTTGATTAGGTGCATGAATGGTTTGCTTCCAAGACCCGAAATGTTAGGCTTGGATTAGCTAGTGATGGATTTAATTCCTTTGAAAGCATAAGTACTCAATATAGCATTTGGCCTGTAGCCCTCATTCCTTATGATTTGCTGCCATGGATGTGTATAAAATATTCTTATTTCACACTATCTTTAATTATTCCAAGATCCAAAAGTCCCGAGGACAGTATTGATGTGTATTTACAACCACTCATTGATGATTTGAAAGAATTGTAGGAAATTGGGATTGAGACTTTTGATGCATCTCAAAAACAAAATTTTAGAATGCATGCTGCAGTATTATGGAAAATTAATGATTTTCCAACTTATGAAAATTTATCTGGTTAGAATACTAGGGGTGTATTGGCTTGCCCTTCTTGTCATGAAAAAACACAATTTTTTTACGTAAATAATGGAAGAAAGTATTGCTTCTTAGGCCATTGTCGTTTTATACCTTTTAGGCATAGATGGAGACGGGATACTCAATTATTTGATGGGAAGAAAGAACTCGGACACTCTCCTATTCAACTTTCGGACCTAATGTGCTTGACCAAGTGCATAAACTTCAAGGGTTACCACTTGAAAAGTTGATAAGAAAGAGAAGGCACAATGAATTGAATGATGATAGTAATACTAATTGGCTTAAAAAAAAGTATTTTCTTCAAATTGCCATATCATAAAACTTAATTGTTGAGACATAATTTGGATGCTATGCATACTAAAAAGAATATGTGTGATAACAATCTTTCAACTTTGATGAATGTCCATGGAAAGTCAAAGGATAATTTAAATTCCTGATTGGATTTGGAAATTTAAGGCATAAGGAAAGAACTTCATCCCATACGAAGAGCGGAAAGGTTTTCATTGCCAGTTACTTATTATACATTGTCTATGATGAGAATGTTATTTTGTGCAATTTCTTGAAGAATGTTAAGGTTCTAGATGGGTACTTTTCAAATATTGAAATATGTGTAAATATTAAAATACAAAAAATTTTTAGGTTGAAGAGTCACGATTGCTATGTTCTTTTATAATGCTTCATTCCCCTTGCATTACGTGGACTTTTACCTAAGCATGTGTGTGATGCATTGATCGAGTTATGTGGTTTATTCAAAGAGTTATATTCAAAGGTGTTGAATGTGGAGTACCAGGATCAAATTAAATCCAAAATTGCAAGAACACTCTGTAAGCTTGAAGTGATATTTCCTTCTTCGTTCATTGACGTCGTGGCCCATTTACCTATTCATCTTGCAAGTAAGGCTACAATTGTAGAACCAGTTTAATATCGTTAGATGTTCTAGTAGAAAGGTAACGTGTCATATATTAAATCCGTTTTATGTGTAATAAATTTATTGGTTTTTAATTATCTATATCGGTCATTTTAGATATTTATGTACATTAAAGGGATATATACGTAATCTAGCTCATCTATAAGGATCAATTATAGAGGGATATATTGCAAACGAGTGTTTAATATTTTGCTCTAGGTATTTCCATAGTATTAAGACCAAATTCAATTAAGTGGGGCAAAATTAGGATGGCGGCCATTCTCAGTTAGATGAAGGATTAGGCATATTTGCTCAAGTTAGATGACCAAGTCAAAAGGACAAATTGTCAAGAAGACTTAGTCAGGAAGAGTGGTCTCAAGCTCATCTTTATGTGCTTAAAAATTGTGATCAGGTTTTTCCTTTTTGTTAAGTAAGATACTTGTCACATAGCCACTACAAAATTGTTACATTCTGTATCATCAAGTAATTTTTTTCAAATCATTATTTTATCACTATCATATGTTGATTTTTATTGATAGTGAGTGCATAATACAGTTGGAACAACAAAATCCTCGAAGTAAGAAAAAAAGACATAATAAAGAATTTGGCCAATGGTTTAAAAGTTGTGTAAGTTAAATAAAATTCATGTTTGCTAACTTAACTTTAACATATTAGTTTTTTCTCTTTTTTTTTTTTTTTTTTTTTTTATTTGAAAAAAAATATTGTAGTTCATTGATTTTAGTTGTTTGCCAAATAGGTTTTACAACTCTTTAATAAACGAAGTGAGCAAGTAACTGAACAACTAATGCATTTAAGTCAAAGTCCATCTCAAGATGTCATTTGCTATAGAGGACACATTCTTAATGGTTTTATTTTTCACACCAAAGATTGTGACAATCGTAGAAAGACTCAAAGTAGTGGAATTGTTGTAAAAGAAGAATTTGATGAGGGACATTGTGAATATTATAGGGTCATTATAGACATTATCGAGTTAGAGTATATGGGAGATAATATGGCTGTCATGTTCAAATGCAATTGATGGGATGTGAGAAATCATGGGAGATGGATAAAAGTTGATGAACATAGGATTACAAATGTGAATATGACACGTAGCTTGAGCACAAATGAACCATTTGTACTTGAAAATCAAGCAGGACAAGTTTTTGATGTTAAATATATAGCCAACGCTAATTGGCAATGTGTTGTGAAGAATGCACCCTGTGACTTTTTTGATATGCCTTCTTATGAAGAAGAGTATGAAAATAAAGAGGTGGAAGTAGAAGATATTTCAAAACCATACCAGCAATACATACTAAGCAATTTTAATGGACATTTTAATGTTATAAACAATGATGAGAATATTGTGATATCATGACAAAGATTAGACATTCTCGAGATAATAGTTGATGTTAATATAGACAAAGTAAATCAATACGATGCTAAGGATGATGATTTATGAATGATCATTACAATTTCATATTCTAGTTATTAATTTAACTTTTTTTTAAAGAGTTATATAAATGTTATTAATCTGATTTTTTTTTTTCTATTGAATTTTATGGATGCTTTATGTTTTCATTAGTACTCTATAAATAAACTGTCAACAAGAAATTCTAAAATGTTTGGGAGAGGAAGAGGCAAATCCATTACTAGTGGTGTAAGCAGAGGTTCAACATCGCAAAGAAAAGGATCCATGGAGAGACGAGCCAAAACAAGAAGTAGGATGGTCGATGATTCAATATTCTTTCATTTAGAGCCTCCATGGGAACAGTCTAATTAAGCAACACCTAATATTTCTTCCACTCAAAATAGAAGTGGCCCAAGAAATTGCAATGGTATGTCTTTTTTTTTTTAATCCTAGTGATGCGTCCTCTTATGTTTTTGTTTTATTTGTTCAAAATTTCATTGTCTTGGATACGATATAAAGTTTGTTTTTCCAATTTTTTTTATTATTTTAACAGGTTCATGTGATGATCATCCGAAGGTACCCGGTCCTACTCTTAATCTCAAGTTACTTAAGATACCAAAAGAGACAAAGCTAGACATTGAGTGGTGACATAGAAGACCTGTTACTGAAAATTCTAAGATGTTTAAGTCCAATTGCATAACTTTAGTCAGACAAGTTCATAATGCACCGTTGCAAGTGAAAGAATGTGTTGAAATACCAATGAAGATTAAGGAGACAATGTTTAAAGACATACTGGAAATATTTCAATGAATTTTTTTCTTTATATATATCTATATATATTTTTAGTTCTCTTTATTCGTTGATATCATAAAACGTATAATTGTTTATTGCAGAAACGTTATAACGTTGCCAACCAAAAGTCTTTGGTATTTGCCCAACTAAATAGATCTTACAAAAATTTTAGAAGTTGCTTGAAAAGAAAATATTTTAACACATACAATGATCCTATTGTGTCACAGCAAAATGTACCAAATATGATTTCTGAGGACGATTGGATTTATCTTGTCGACATGTGGTCTTTTGAAGAATTTTAGGTTTGTACAAATAACTTTTTGATTTGTTTCACTTCAATTACTCTATATTTTTAATTAAAATTTTTTTTTATTTAAATATAGAAAATCAGTAAGCAAAATAGAGAAAATAGAGTTGTTAATACAATCAATCATATAACTAGTTCAAAAAGTTTCATGCAAAAACAAACAGTTAAGATATGTATATTTCTTTGTGAATTGAAGGAGCATCATTTGTTATAGTTTGATTTAATAATCTTCTTTATTGGCTATGAGATTGTAGTTATTTACTCAATTAAGATTCTTTTTATTATTATTCATTCGTAGGAAGAGAAGAGGGAAAACGAAATTAGTCAAATGGAGTTATGGGAAATCACTCACGCAAAAAGCAATGGACAAACAATAAATCAAGAATCTCAAGAAAAACTTGTATGTAGTTTTTTTTTCATTGAGGTTATATTCCTTAAAGTACAAAAACATATATAAGTTTAGTTTTTGTAATTTAAATGCATAAAATTTTATGAAATTTGGTAATTTAGGATGACCTTAAGAGACTTACAAATGAAGTGAATGAAGGTTTTTTGCAAATGGATGAAGTTGAGATATTTGTTGAAGTTTTTAGACTTGAATGACATAGACAAGTTCGTGGATATGCGGATGGTGCAACCCCAACCGATATATAGGGCACAAAATCTACAATTTTTAGTGATTTTTAGATAGAACTTTAAGAAGAGAAGGCAAAAAGAAAGACGTTAGAAGACAAAATGGAAATGTTCGAAGGGATGTTAGCACAATTGATGAGGTGAAGACCACATGCCTTTCAAACTGAAAGTAATAATTCAGCCTCTATCAATGAATCAAATTTAGTAAGTTCATCACATACTTTAATTCATATACTAATTAATTTTTTGCTAGTTAGACTATGCTTAGAATGTGCTTTATTAATTATATTTTTAAGTTTGGTTGATATGTTTTGTTTTGTCTTTTTTTTTTTTTTGGTAGAATAGAGATGAAGGAATTGCGAACTTTGAAAATGAAGACGAGTAGTTATGATAGTTTGATTGTTATGACCTTTTTGGTGAACTTATGTAGTAGAATGTTATTTTGAAACAAGTTTAGAGATGGCATAATGGACTAGTTTGGAGTTCTTTCAATTTTATTTCAAAAGTTTGAAATATTTAAATTTATTGACTTATTGGTTGTCTATAAGATGGATTCCCCTATTGTATAGGTGGAAATGCTTGAGATGTGATGCTTTTTACATCTAGGATATGTTAATTACTATAGATGGTAGCTTAGCTTTTGATTGGTTTGACATTTGTTTGTTATAAGTATTGTATGATTTAGTATGTACTAGGTTTGATGCTAATGATAATTTTGGAATATTATGGTATATAACTATTTGTTCTTGTTTTAAAAGGTATGCCCTTTTAATCTTTTGTACTCATTCAATATCTTTAATTAAATTTTATTTTGCCTTTCAGAAAAAAAATATTGTAATTGATCAATTAAAAAACTAATAATATTTTTTATGTTCTAATTAGAATATTTTCAAAATTAATGATGATTTTTTTATATTACAATTATAATGTTTTAAAAAATAGAATAATATTTTCAACGATTACTATCGTAGAAAGAAAGAAATATTATCAACGGCCTTACTCATGAGAAAATAACAAAATTCGTAAGAAAAACTGGCCTTTGAAAGAAAAAAGATAGGAAATAAAAGTTAGTATTGACGGCCATAATTGTTGAAAATAAGAACCTTTTTTAATGGTCTAACTCATGAAAAACTAACAAAATTCATAACAAAAACTAACTGTCAAAAGAAAAAGTCAACAAGCAAAGGTTAGTATTGAAAACTATAGGCATTGAAACTAAACACTTTTTTAACGGCCATAATCGTAGAAAATAAGCATATTATTTTTAATGCTCTTGGTGACCGTGAAAAATTATTTTTTTTACTGTTCAATTTCAACGTCTATTGACGGTCGCTTGACTGTGAAAAATACATTTTTTCAAAGGTTCTTTTTTGCATTTTCAACGATATTAATGTTGAAAATAAACTGCTTTGTTGTAGTGAGTGAAATTTGATCAAGTTTGATCCTAGAAAGAAAAAAGAACCGAAAGAGCTAAGAGAATGAAATTTTATCTAGTTTGATCTGAGAGAGAGAGAGAAAACTGAGAGAGGTGAGAGAGTGAAATTTGATCAAGCCCGATCCTAGAGAGAAGCGAGAAGCATAGTTTTGAAAAACGCCGTTACGTAACGGAATCGGCTCTAATCGAGTCCGTTAAGGTCACGTTACGCGGGTTATACCGGCTATCACACTGTAACGGCACCGCTATCACACTGTAATGGCACGTTATGGTGCCGTAATGCCCGTTATAGAAGCGTTACGCTTACGTTACGGCTCAGTTAGATAAAGAAATTGAGAAACAAAAGAAGAATCGACAAACAACTTTACAGAAAATCGACAAAAAAACTGAAAAGTATACAGTTGATTTAACAGAGATTCAAGAATAAAAATAACAAAACTCTCATTCAAAGTTTGAAATTTTACAAAGTACCTGCTTTGGGTCCTCTGAAAAATTAGAAATTGTAGAAGTAATTGAATCATTGAAGGCTTTCAGGTCCAAATCCAGATTAAGCAAGCAAACTTTCATCGCCAATTCGATTTCTTTGGCTCTGATTTCAACTTTTATCTTCAGATCTTCCTCTGATTGCGGTTTCAATTTTTGGCCCAAACAGATAAGATCTTGATCTTCTTTTGAATTTTCTCTTACATTAAAAGTGAACGACGAGTCAAAGCGTTTGGAAAAGGCTCAGCTCTCAAACAATAAAGGGTGTTAGCGGCACCGGTTAAATAGCTATAAAAGGAAGAGCAAAGAGATCTGAAGAACTTTTGAAGAAATTGGGGCAAAGTGACGACAAACGAGACCAAAGAGAAATACTGCTGATTTGATTGGGCGGTGCCGTGCATGGATTTAATGGAAGGGGAGAAGAGATAGAGGTAAGTAATTAATATATAAATATAAACATAATTATAATATTTAATGCTAATATATAAGTATAATATATTTTATTTTAATATAAATATAATAAGATATTGTCTGGTTTGTTAAAAACATTAAAAAATTAAAAATTAGTATAAAAGTGATGCATATCCAAATTTAATTGGAAATATTTTTTAAAAATTGATAAAAATTAAATTTGATTTGATATTTTTAAGAATCCAAACACCCCTTAAATTATATTACTTATGTTAAAAATTATTAATTAAGTATTAATATTAAAAATATGAACAAAAATATTGGTAATACAAAAAATTACATCAAATTATATTATAATGAATTTAATATTATATAATTAATAATATTATATTAATATTTTATATAATTTATATTAACACTATTAAATAATATTAATTAAATATTTTTTTTTATTTTGGTAGAGGGTAAATGGTTTTCTTGGAAGATGGGTCTAGTGCACTGTGTAAGTATTAGAGAACTAATAAATAATATATAAATATAATTAATGATATATAATGTTAATATATAAGTATAATATTAGATTATATTTTAGTATAAATATATTAAGATAGTATTTTGATTTGTTAAAATAAATTAAAAACTAGTATAAAAATAACATTTGGCAAAATTTAGTTGAAAAAAATAAGAAAAAATTGGTAATAGAGATTTTTTAGTGATTTTCAGATCCAAACACTTCTTAAATTATATTCAAATATAATTAAATATTATAATAAAATTTTTATATTAAGATGTTTATATAATTTATATTACTTATGTTAAAAATTGTTAGTTAAGCATCATCATTATACCATAACATATGAACACAAATATTAATTATATTAAAAATATACTAATGTCACGTCCTTAACTTAAATTGTCCGGGA
Source organism: Pouteria glomerata (assembly GCA_035590655.1). Lineage (NCBI taxonomy): Eukaryota > Viridiplantae > Streptophyta > Magnoliopsida > Ericales > Sapotaceae > Pouteria > Pouteria glomerata. The sequence goes on from JAVXUM010000001.1 coordinate 26,183,339, forward strand.
CGGACAGTATGAGAATATAGGAACTAATGAAAATAATTAAAACCTGTACCAAAGTCAAGTCATAAAATAACAACATTAATCAGAGCAACTAACATACGTTCCTCATTCCTATATTTAAATAAATAATATCATACAATGTCATAATATCCCATACTTTCATAAATATTGGGACCCACACTCCAGGTCACACAAATAGAATACAACAGTTTCGAAAAAATATAAAATATTCTCTAGGTCAAACAATCGGTCAACTCAACTCTATGTGCTCATTTCTTGACCTCGCTGGATCACCTGCAAAGAGGATGGGATGAGCTACCTAGCCCAGTAGGTAAGACAGTGTCAGTGTGCCCCAGTGTACATTATACAACACATAATATATGCACAATCACATAATATAAATATGCATATCTCATGCCATGATATAAAATAAAATGCAATAGCTATGCACTCTAAATTTTTCATCTACCCCCAACCTTATCCTGGGACGAGTGACATTTAGCAAAGCTTTCAGCCAAGTCACGCACGGTCACTAAATACACCGTTTTAGCGTAGACGATAAATGTATATACATATATATATCTCATAGTCCTGTGGGGAACTGAGTTACACCCTCACAGGTGTAAGACTCACGGGCTCCGAGTTACACCCCCTGACCATTCCGCTGGAAAATCGAGTTACACCTCTAGTTAGGCATCCACTTATCTCAGGCAGGCATCTGTTATCTCAAACAGGTAACTGACTGCAGTCCGGAAAAATATCCAACCCATGAATCCTATATTAACGTCCTAACTTCACATGACTAAGCTCTAGTCACGTTTGTATAAAATGGGGATCATCTGGTGTCATCAAAATCCTATCTTGCATTTTTGTCAAAATTTATATATAACATACATGTCTCGGCACGTCACATAAACATGTGGCACACTCGACTAATCCACACAAATATTTTCACCAGATAAAACCGCCCCAATCCCAATACATATAATATGCTCAATCATGGAATCAACTATATAACTCCATATGAAACCACATTCATATTTATCTTATTCATGATTTAAAACCCATTTTATACTTAGGAAACCCATGTGAATAATTCTGAGGGTCAAAATTTGCATCGAGGATCAAAATAAGCAAAATAAGATAAAATGGCACAAAAAAGGGTCTCGGCCGTCCAGACCCTCCATGGGACCGTCCGGACCCCCGTGGCCTGGAACTCCTTCTGGTTCGCTCAAACTTCAATCCAACCTCGTTTTCATCCAAACCAAGCCCCGATTTCACTCAAAACTCAAATAGAACTACTCCCACATATAAATATCATGTTTCTACAACTTTAATTCAAGAAACAACTCAAGAATATACAAAATCTATTAACATATATGCATATATATACATATATATAAACACATATATATACATATATACACAACCTTCTCTAAACTTAACCAAATCATACATGTATATATATGAAAATGATCCCTAAGATGTCTAGAACACAGAACTAAGTCACACCTTCCTCGAATCTGAAAAAAAACAGAGAAAAATGAAGAAAATCGTTTTGGCCTTCGAACTTCAAACTCCAATTTCTCCCATCTCACTTCAAATCTCGCGAAACAGACTGCACCACGTTGCTCACGACGTCGAGATATTCCTAGATTAACCAATCTTCGGCTCCAAATCTCTCTTTTTCCTCTATTTCCTTCTCTCCACTCTTTCTTTTCTCTCTCTTCTCTCTCTTCTCTCTCTTCTCTGCTGGTCGGCTGAACCAAAACGAAAAAAGAAGAAGAAAAGAAAAAGAAAAGAAAATGAAAAGATGGTTTGGCCCTTGGCCCACTTTGTCTAACCTAATACCAATCCAGGCTAAACTCAGCCCAGAAAAAATGCAATAATCAATGTATGTTCAATTTAAATATTTTATTTACCAAAAATAATACAAATTGAACCAAATTAAAAAATATCGGGTGTTATATACTTCCACCCTTATAAAAATTTCGTCCTCGAAATTTACAACACATTAATTAATCGTCAAACAAAGATGGGTGTCTCACCCTCATCACCGACTCACGTTCTCAAGTGGACCCCTCGACTCCACGGTGCCGCCACAACACACGAACTAACGGAATGGTCTTGCCACGTAAAACATGTTCACGCCTGTCGTCAATTTGAACTAACAGATTCTCTATAGTCATGTCCTCCTCAATATCTAATTCTTCCCAGCTAACGATATGAGAAGGGTCCGGTATATACTTCCGAAGTATAGAAACGTGGAACACACTATGAACCCGAGCTAAATGTGGAGGAAGCGCCAACTGATACGCCACTTCGCCAATTCTTGCAACGATCTCAAAGGGTCCAATATATTGTGAGGAAAGCTTTCATGTTTCCCAAAACGTACCATACCATGTCTTGGTGAAATTCTCAAAAATACAAAATTACCGACCTGAAACTCCAATGGCCACCTCTGTTTATCAGCATAACTTTTCTGTCTACTCTAAGCCGTTAAAATCCTCTGTTGAATGACTTGAATCTTCTCTGATGCTTGTTTCACCAAGTCAGGACCAACCATTACAAGTTCTCCGGCTTTAGCCCAGAACAACGGAGATTTGCAAGGTCGTCCATACAAAGTTTCGTAGGAAGCCATACCAATACTTGCCTGATAACTGTTATTGTACGCAAATTCCATCAATGGTAGATGGTTCTCCCAATTCTCCCATAAAGTTAGCACGCAGGTCTCAACATGTCCTCCAAAATCTGAATCGTTCGCTCAGATTGCCCATCTATTTGCTGATGAAATGCCGTACTGAAGCATAGTTGAGTCCTAAGTACTTCTTATAAACTCTGCCAAAATTGGGTTGTGACTGGATCTCGATCAGACACAATAGACAGCGGTGTGCCATGCAACCGAATTATCTCTTGAATGTAGAACTGACATCGCTCTTCCATGGAATCCTTAATCCTCACAGATAGAAAATGAACCGACTTCGTCAATCGGTTCACCATCACCCAGATAGCGTTATGCCTCCTTCGAGTCCTTGGTAGTCCCGTCACAAAGTCCATGGTCACGTGGTCCCATTTTTACTGTGCCACGGGTAATGGTTATAACAACCTAGCCGGCCTCTGGTGCTTGACCTTCACTTACTGACAAGTAAGGTAACAACACACGAAGTTTGCCACATCCTTCTTCATATCGCTCCACCAGTATTGTTACCCCAAGTCCTTATACATCTTAGTTCCTCCGGGATGCACAACAAATCTTGAATGATGAAACTCCCGGAGTACTTCTTCTCTAATCCCATCCACATCAGGCACAAAAATCTTAGCTCTAAGTTTCAAATGCCCTTCTATGGATAGACTCCAACCCTCTATCTCCTATCCCGATGACAGATAATACTTCACGTTCTGACAATACTGGTCCCTTTGTTGAGCCTCTATCACTCGTGTCAACAACATCGGCACCACTTGTAAACAATTTACGCTAGAGTACATAATATCATCTTCATTGTCATTTTTCTGCCAAAATTCAACTCACGATGTCTTCCTGAAGATGCCATTGAGAATGAATCATTGCTGCCACCAAATTTTGTGATTTCCTGCTCAAAGTATCAGCCACCACATTAGCTTTCCCTAGATGATACTGAAGATTAAAATCGTAATCCTCCAGGTACTCCATCCATCTCGTCTGTCTCATATTCAAATCACATTGAGTGAATAAGTACTTCAAACTCTTGTGGGCGGAATACACACTAAACCGTTCGCCATACAAATAATGTCGCCAAGTCTTCAAAGTGAAAACTACTGCGGCCAATTCCAAGTCATGCATAGAGTAATTCTTCTTATGTCGCTTTAACTGCCTGGATCCATACGCCATTACCTGCTCATCTGCATTAGCACACAACCCAAACCTTCTCGTGAAGCATCACAATAAACTGAATATCCATCTCCACGTTTAGGTATAATCAGTATTGGAGCTTCCGTCAACCTTCTTTTCAATTCATTGAAAGCACATTCACATGCATAATTCCATTCAAACTTCGCTCCCTTCCGAGTCAACTGAGTCAATGAGCTCACAACTGAGAGAAATCCTGAATAAAACGGCGGTAATAATTAGCCAAACTCAAGAAACTGTAGATTTCAAAAATAGACATCGATCGCGCCCAATCCAACACAGCCGAAACCTTATATGGATCCACTGCAATTCCTTACCCATAAACTACCTGACCCAAAAACTTCTCATCGGCCAACCAGAATTCACATTTACTAGCATTTGCATATAACTTGTGGTCCCGAAGTGTCTGCAATACTGCCTTCAGATGTTGCTCGTGTTCATGTTTATCATGAGAATAAATCAAAATATCGTCGATGAACATTACCACGAACCAATCCAAAAATGGTCGGAAAACCCTATTCATCAAGTCCATAAACACTGCAGAAGCATTCGTCAACCCAAATGGTATAACAACAAACTCAAAGTGACCATACGATACGGTGTCACTGAAATGGGTGCCACTCTCGGTACCAGTTCTATACAAAATTTTATCTCTCTGTGTAGAGGTAGCTCCAACAATTCATCCAGAAATACATCTTCGTACTCTCAGACAACTCTTGGGAAAAAGTGTTTGGAGTCCTTTTTATTTAATCTTAAGCTTGCGAGCAACCCTGAAAACTTCCCCACGCACCTTGTATCTAGTAAAGGGGAAGGCAACACTACTCTAGCCTCTCCCCGTATCTTCACTACCGTGCCATCTGGAATGATAGCCATCACCAACTTATGATGACAATCAATCGTCACCCAGTAAGTGGACAGCTAAGCCATCCCCAAAATGACATCAAACTCTTTTATCTTTAATACTCTCAAGTCAACCCACAGCTGGACATCCCCCTACTGTAGAACACAATTCTCACATACCCAATTTACCAATAAACTATCACCCACCGGAGAATCTACACACATTGGCTCTTCGAGCCTCTTTGGAGTCAAACCCAAAGTTTTTACACATGTATGCGGGATAAAAGAATGTGATGCGCCAATATCAAATAGAATATGTACCTAATTGCTGAATAAAAGAAATGTACCACGTACCACTGAAGCATCAGGTATATCATCTAGCAGTGTAAGTATGTAGGTACGTCCCTGAGTCCGCCAACCACTGGAACTGCTTTCGCCTCTAGCCTTTCCTCTCTGACCACTGCCACTGCCATGTGGCTATGATAAATGTTGAATCTGCGGGACTGGTTACTGTATCAGTGGTGCAGGAATCATGGGAAATTGCTGCGTCTGGCATGAACTAATCTGTTGAGCGCCTGGCTCAAAACTCCCATGGGACATCTTAACAAACGGGCAATTTAACTGCACATGCCCTGGTTTATGACATTTAAAACATAACCTTTATCCAAACTGGTCTTGATATCCTCCTCTCTGTGACGGGGACCAAAACTGCTGCCACCCTCGGCCGCCAGACGACTCTGATCCAGAACCCGAACCAGAACTACTAATCTGGTATAGAAATTTCTGCTATCTTTGGAACATTTTCCTGGAAGTCCTTGTTTTTTTCTTTCCCTTCCTCTACCTTGAACTTGACCCAGAACTATGCTTCTGAACTTGTCCTTACCCTTAACCCGTTCTGGCCCTAGATCAAAAATTAATGACATCTCTCTCCAACGCGAGAGCGGCCGCTACAACTCCAGAGTAAGTGGGAAGCCTCATCCTGATAATCTATCTCCTGATATTCATGTTTAGTCTTGATTCAAACTTCCGTACCTTGGTATTATCATCTGGCAAGTACTGTGGAGCGAATCATGACAATTCTATAAACATCTTCTCATATTGTTGCACTGTTATGCTGCCCTGTTCCACTGCCAAAAACTCCTGAACCTTCATTTCTCTCATTACTGGAGAGAAAAACCTCTCAAGAAATGCCGTTTTGAATTCTTCCCATGTCAAAGTCTGAACATTCACTGTTCCTAATTGAGCTATAAATATTACTTATTTTCCCATTTAAATACATCACACAAAGTATTCAAATGATATAAAACCCTTGATCTGTGCAGAATTTGCTTTTATTAGTCAAGTTTGAAAAACATGAAGATTATATACATAAAGGAGATCAAATTATGGTTGTTGAGAAAAAAGGTTGGATGCATTGGAGTGCAAGATATCAGCTGAACATTGCCCTGTGAGAAGAAAAAGACTTTCTATTTGAATTCAACATCAAAAGTTATGAAAACTGCAAGCTAAAAATTCTGGGAGCAGGAGACTATTCGAATAGGCTGAGAGCATATTTGAATACTGTCACTGGATCAGAAATTTTGCACAGTAGAACCTATTCGAATACTGCTATAGACTCATTCGAATGCTGTTTTAAAATGCTGGAAATAGATTCCATGTGACTCAACTTCCCACGTGATGGAGATCCACATTTCAAGCAAGGGCAGATCTGGAAAATGAGGAGAATCAATTTTCCGTTAGTGAGAGAAACTACCAGAAGAGAGAGAATGAGTGGGGGAGAACACGATCATCCATCATCATCCATAACTGCAGCTGTAGAGAGAGAACAACGGAGGGATAGCGGTAGATAGAGAGAGAAACTGATAATTTTTCTATTTGTTTTTTAATTTCCATTACTGAATTTCAGATTTGAGCTTAGTTTTCTGTTGCAATTTTCAATTCCAGAATACTGCTGTAACTAATTTTAATTTGAAGAACATTCAGATTTCAGATTTCAATGTCTTTCCATTCAAATTTCATTTCTTATTTTGAGTTTTTAAATATGATCGGCTGAGTTCATCTTGGGCCAAGGAAAGGACAATCTCCTTTCCAATGAATCTTAAGATGCCGAGCTTCATGGATAGATTTTGAGTTCTTCAATTATCAATTAGGTTTGTTATTGATTACATTAGAAATCATTGAAGCAAAACTTGGTTCACATAAATTTATATATCTTATTGAGAAGTTCATAGGTGTTGCTTAAATTAGAACTTTCATTGCAATTTTGTATGTGGGTTGCTAGACTTAGAATACTTATTGTCCTTAAAGTAGGTTATGCACATTGATTGTTGAATCCATAGTTTGTTTCAATTGAAATAAATTTTCTCAAATCCTCATTACAAATTAAATTGGTATGATGAAGAACCACCATCACTACCTAGCTATCGAGGACCCATTACAAGAGCCAAGGCGAGGGAGCTTCAAAGCTTA
>JAVXUM010000001.1:26190630-26210940 GCA_035590655.1 Pouteria glomerata
TCTTTTTCGCTTTGCATCTACGAAGTACGGTATTTCTTTATTTTAAGTTTAATAAAAGTTTTCTATGTTTTTGATCTTTATTTCATGTTTAGTTTCTAGTTTTACTTTTGTTTGAATGTTTGAATGTTCTTCGTATGCGTAGTTGAAACCTAGGGTTTAGTTTTTGAGTTTTCTTGTTTTCCTGAAAAATAATTTTAGGTTATTTTGATTCTTGATTGATGATCTCTATTACTAGCATGTTAGGCTAGAAACCCTACACTTTGGTTTGGTGATTCAAAGTAGAGTAAGGAAATCTAGTTAACTTAAAACCCTAAGGGTATATGCGCAACGTGTATACGTAAGCGTATATACACCGTCTTTTGGATTTCGTTTTGTTTTACGAAAAGTTATTCGAAACCAAATTTCTTTGTTCATATTCGGTGAATCACTGAAAAAGATTTTTGTGCACTTTCAAACTGTTTTTCAAACCTTTGACGTAGACAAATTGAATCCAAAACCACAAACTTTTTTTAAAGAAAATTTTCAGACTTCGTAATCCATTTGACGTGAGTACGAAGTTGCGTAAGTGAAAAATTAAATTCTTAATGAAATATTTTCCAATTCTTGTTTCCTTTCTTCGTGAAAAACATGAAACTTGAATTGTGATCAATTGGTAATTTAAATATTTAACGAAATATCTTCCAATTCTTATTTCTCTTCTTTTCAGAAAAACATGAAATTTGAATTATGTCAAAATAGAAAAGGGTTTTAGTTACAAGATTCTCCTCTACCTGAAAACTGAACATCAACTCAAGGTTATCTTATATTATTTGAATTTTGAGATATTTACTTTATGCTGTTATTTAAATATTTAAATTAATTAGAAATATTTTAAGTGCTTACTTTAATTATTGTCTTTTAGGAAATTTAGTAAAACATTTGCTCAAAACAAATCCTTGATTTAGTTTTCAGCACTTTAAGATTAGAAGAACCTAGAATTAACTTAGAAACTACCACCGTAGGCTCCCTGTGGATACGATCCTGGACTCACCAGGTAAAACTATACCGCACACCCTTATACTTGGGGGTTGATTTTAGACGCACATTCTACACGCGACCAGGTTTTCCCCGTTAATTCTTGGTGCCTTCATACTTTATTTTTTATTATGTAGATTGGTTGATTGATTTAGGTGATTCGGAGAATTTTTAACATTCATCCAATGTTCATTCTCATAGATTTTCAATTAGAACTTAGGTCCCATTACTAATTTTAAGTATTAAATATTCTTATGATCAGCTATCATATCACCATCATTATACGTCCTAATATTTTATTTAAACCTCCCTTGATATGTTACCAAGTTATATCCACCATCATAATTAAATCTCCAGAATATCAATGATATTATCACTGAAATTTAAATTAATACTATTTATTCATTTTATTTGATAATACCACTCTAACAAAATTCTCATCTTAGTATCTATCAATAAAGTATTAATCATTCTAAAATAAACTTATTCATATCGTAGTTATTATTATCATAACCCATTCACGTACAATAACATACATTGTAATTAGGTTAGAGACTTTAGTTAGACATAAATAAAGTCATTGCTAAGGACTAACAATGTTCAAGTTGGGGGTGTGATTACACTTAAAAAGTGTAATTACAAACTTCACATTTTAATTTAGAATAACACAATTTTCTTATAAATTCTTTTAGTTGTACTATTTTTATTACTTATTGGATTTATTTTCTATAATGTAGGAACACGGATAAAACAATGATGATTTGTAGCGAAGAAAATGGTCCTAAGCTCAAAAAAGGCAAAGAAGTGTGCAGTAGAGTTTTGCAGAACACCCTATAGTGTTTCAGACATAACTTTTCATTCAGAACTCCGATTGATGCTATTCTTTTTGTGTTACAGAAGAGACTTAAAGGGCTACAACTTTTGTGTTTTAACCAAAGCCTGAATCCCTCGTCTTCAAGGGCAAAATCGCATTAGAAATTTGGGACAGAAAATTGTGCAGCAAAACATCCAAGCTGAGCAAAATAGATAGAAAGCATACTGCCGTCCGGACCACCTGAGGCCCTGGTCCGGACCAGGCGACTTTTCCAACAATTTCGTGTCCTCTCCTTTTAAGGTTTTATTAGCACTATAAAAGCCAAACTCTTGCACGAGTTTGGGGGACTTTTGATATACTTTTTTCCAGTTGTAGAAAGTAGTTTCTAAGATTTAATTTTTCTTTCTTTTCTTTTTATTTTTTTATTTATGCTTGGCTGTTTTTCAATGTCCGTGGTTTCGTTTCAACGTTGGTTGTTTTTCATTTCATATCTACGAAGTACGGTACTCATTTATTTCAAGTTTAATTTAAAGTTTTCTATTCTTTTTGTGATTCTTTTCATTGTTTATGTTTTAGTTTTGATTCTTTTTGCGTGATTGAATGTTCTTTTGAATACGTAGTTAAAACCTAGAGTTTATATTCATTATTTTGTTCTTGTTAGTTTCAGTTTTCTTGCGTAGTAGTTTTAGGGTACTTTTAATCTTAATTTATCATGATTCATATAAGCATGTTATAGTAGCATCTCCATAGCCTTGGTTGGTTTTCAAAGTAGAGTGAAGAAAATCCAAGTAATTGAAAACCCTAAGTGTATATACGCAACGTGCATGCGAAAGCGTATATATACCTTTATTTGATTTTTAATTTGATTTACAAAAAAAATTTCGAAAATAAAATTCTTTGTCTACATTCTCTGTAATCACTGGAAAAGAATTTTGAAACTTTAAACCTGACTTTTAAACCTTTAACGTAAACGAATTGAATTCAAAACCACAAATCCTTTAAAGAAAAATTTTTCGATTCTTATTTCCTTTCTTTATGAAAAACGTGAAACCTGAATTGAGAATAAGTGATAATTTAAATTTTCAAAAAAAATCTCCCAATTCTTATTTTCCTTCTTTTACGAAAAACGTGAAATTTGAATTATGTACAAATATGGAAAGGGGTTTCAATTACAAGATTCTTATTTACCTGAAAATTGAATTCCAAACCAAGGTTGTTTCCTTATTATTTGAATTTATAAATTAACTATGTATTTCGCTTTGCTACAATTTTTATTCATTAGAGATTATTTCTGCATTTTCTTTATTTAAAGCTATTTAGGAAACTAAGTAGAAAATTCACTTCCCAAAAATACCAAAAATTTATTTTTTAGCACTTTGGGATTAGAAGGACCTAGAATAACTTAGAAACCAACACCTTAGGCTCCCTGTGGATACGATCCTAGACTCACCAGGTAAAATTACACCGCACACCCTTATACTTGGGAGTTTATTTTCGACGCAATATTTTAACGCGGTCAATAACTTCAATTATATGATCATTGAATTCCTTAATTTGATTAATTTGATTATTTTGATGTTATGAAGCGTAGATTGATCGTCGTTAATTTTCAGCTTTTTTTATCATTAATTGAATTTCTTCTTTTATTGAGCTTTAACGTATAGACTTGCTGCACATAACCATGTTTTTGGTTGATTATTTAATTACTATTATCTTACTATTTGAAGTGAAACATTGATGTATGTGATTATAATGTCATATGAAGATTGAGAAAGAAAATGAAATTGGAAATTTCAAATGAATACATTAATGCCCAAATTGACAATGTAAAAGTTTAATTGAGTTAGTTTAAAATAAAATTGCAAGGGTCTGAATAAAGAATTTGACCATAGAGAACTTAATTTGAGGTTTGAAATAAGAAAATAAAAAATAGAGTTTGGCTTTAAACTATTAGACAATGATCATGCACACAGTTGTGTTAATATTTTGTTGTCCAAATAACGTAACGATTCCACTGTGCAGACAGCTATCTGGACTAGCTTTGGCTAGTCAGCGTAGACATCCATGCGCACCACATAATTAATTTTTAAATAAAACCTAAGTATCACTTTCTAAATACTATGTCTTTTTTTTATTAAATGCCTTCATGGATAAACTTGAAAGCGAGACCTTTCACTGTACTCCTACTCGAAACATCGCATCCATTGAAAAAGTATTTAACAGATTGAAAAATTATTTTTGGTATCATTTTATTGATAACAGACTAATGTGAATTTTAAGAAAGTTAAAATAAATTGATGGTTTGTCCAGATGAAAGATAACATTCCTAAGATGATTAAATTAGTTCAAATGATAAGTACATATATGGTCTTGATCTGTGCAACTAATGAAATACTTTAGTTTATTTGGAATAATTGGATTAAGATATGGATTCGCCTTGTCAATTTTGGAAATAGTATGTATTACAAAAATAGGAGGGTACATGATTACCTTAGCTTTAAAATCCCTAAAACTGCACAAGGTATGGTTATCGTGCTAGTAAGTTAGTTACTTACAACATAACGCTATTTGAGAATTGGTTAATTGTGACCATTGGATGTTGATCCATAAATGACGACATTAGTTTGGTTGATCATGACCCTTAAGCCAAGGCTCATAAATGACGATAGTTTAGTTCATCATTTCTGTTGGGTGATTGACACATAAAAGATTATGGTTTAGACTGTCTCACCGATCATAGGATAGTCTTATAGAGTATTCACCCCACGTGTGTTGTGATGATATAATGACGATCCATGGATAATGATATGTTGATTATGTTAGCGATAATGTGATTTGATGGTGATAAATAATCTACTTGATGTTGATATTGTCATATAATGATATGATGATGTTATTTGGCTATCGTTATGATTGGCAGCACTATAACGTAATGTTAGGGCATGTGTTTTCTATTATATATGTTTTATGTGCATTATGAGTGTATGTGAATTAATGCTCACATCTCTATGGATTCTATTGCAAGTGCAAAGTCCAACGCATAGGTGGGCCATGATTGGTTGATAGGTTTTGATATTGTTTCTACTATAAGAAGATTTTGTAATTTCTATCTTGGATATTTATTCGATATGGAACCCCCAAGGGTTTTGTTATTATTAATTATATTTAATGTGGATATTTGCTCCAAGGTAGTTGTATGGCTCTAATCAGGGTTTATGATTGATAGTATTGATTGCATGTGATTATTTAGTTTATTCACTGAGTTACGAAATATGGGACGTGACAAATTGGTATCAGAGCCCATGTTGAAATACTTAGAGAGACAATGAAAATATTTTCTTTTGTATGCTGTGTATTACGTGATTATGTATTTTGGTTTAGTAGTTACGTAGCTGAGCTTTACAAGTTGCCTATGTATCTTATCGAGATTAGGCTAGTGTAATGTGATGTCTACCAAGACAATAATAATGTACCCTAAAGGGTTTTACATGTTGGTTAGAGACTAAACTCAATTAAAGACTAATTCTGCATTGGTGCTTCACTACGGAAGCTTAAATGAGCTTCAGGGATGGTAAGGTTATAACTGAAAATTGTTAGGTAATTTAAACTTAGGAAGTGTTTATGCACAAGTGTGTGCTTGATTGTGCTAAGAATGTGTGATATAGTGATGGCCTCACCGAGAAGGAGTACTAGAGTCTACGAAGACTGGGATGACTACATTAAAGAAAGTATGGTCATGAAGGTAGTAGTGATCGGACTTGAGGATTACCCAAGCTGCTTACGTATCCTAAAAAAGGATTAAGTTGACGTGCTCAAACCTAAGGTGATCTAAATTGTGTCTATGTGTTATGTAATACTGGATATGATGGTAATGAACTGGTCTTGGTACATGTGCTATCATAATAAAGTGAATGGCAAGTTGGCAGCCTCAGGCATTGTTGTCAGCCCTAGTGGGCTATATGTATGTTGATGTAAATACAAGTGTGATAGGGTGAGTTGTATTATAGTGCCATCAATGGCATCCTAGTGGCCTTAGTTGTCATCATCAACCTTAATGGTTTATGTGGATATGCTAGTGAGCAATTAGTAAAGTCAATGCCTTACACTTGACCTATGTATAGGAGCCTTGCTTTGGGATAGGTAAATGAGACAGCACCTTTACATAACTCGAAATGGGTGCCCTATTATGATCTGGTGTTATGAGTCAACACCTTCACTTATCTAGATATATGAACCTTGCTCTATGATCAAATAATTGAGTCAATGCCTTGCACTTAAATAGGAGTGGGAGCCTTGCTCCCGGTCTAGTGTATAGATTAGCATCTTGCTCTTGACTTAGTTATGGAGCTTAGTTTCAAGTCTAATGAATGAGTCGTTGGTTCACATGTGACTCAATATAGGAGTCTGGCTCTAGGTTGGACCTGGGAGTTATTGCCTTGCATTGGACTCGATATGGGAGCTCATCTCCTAGACTAGTATATGGCTCAGCACTTAGCACTTGATTGGGTAAGGAAGCCTCGGTCCAAGTCTAGGGAGTATGTTAACACTTCACGCCTAACTAGATGTGGGAGCCTCACTTTGGGTTTAGTGAATGAATCGGTGCCTTATACGTAGAGTTTAGTTCTAAGATTGGTCAGTGCCTTGCACTCGGATGGAGTTAGTGCCTTACACGTGACTTTGTGAAAAGAAGCCTAACTTTATGGTTGACCAGCGCTTTGGGCTTGGGGTCGAGTTAGTACATAACACTTAACTTTGTGAGAGGAGCCTAGATTCTAGTGACGATGCTTAGGTTTGTGTGCTATAGGCCCAGGGGTCGAGTGTTGTGTGATGCAATTGAAATTATAAGATATGTCATGGGCATGTTGAATGTAATGGTGTTTTACATTCTAACATTCATTCTTAACATTAACAACTATTATTGTCACGCCTGGATCTCGTGACCCGAGTAATAAACATACATAACATGCACTAAGTATATAATTTTCTTGATAAGAGCATTACAACAATCTAGTAGTAAGCCCCAAACACAAAGAATAATAACATAATCCAAATCTTGGCTACTGCCGACCAATTATTTTAATACATTTCCACATCAATAAATCAATTAGGCCTTATGGCCTTTACAATCCAAATGATTAATTCTCTCTTATTACAATAGTATTATAATTCCATAAAGGAAATTAAATTCAGTAAACTTAAAAGTTTCACTAAGTCTGGAATTATTCAATCATATGCACTTCTAACTCTGTCCATACATCTATCTAGTTATTTGAACTGTTCTTGCAATAAAATCTGTAGGGACGTGAGCACTAGTCCTCTTGTGCCCACGATGCATAATACCAAAATATATTTGTAAACTAGTGTGCATGGATAGCATCATACATATATACATATTTCAACAATCTCTAAGAATCATGACTATTCATTATTATAAACAAATAATCAATTCAAGTATAAGTATATCGCCATATTACATAACCTTAAAATAACATAATATATTAACTTATCTTTCATTATTAGATTCTCAGCGTTAAATCCAATAGCATTTCATATACACATCATTATTTATTTACCCATTAATCACATATCCATTTCCGAACTAATTAATCACAAATCCATTACCAAACCATTCAATCACATATCCATTTCCAAACCATTCATCACATATTCATTTCCAAAAAACTCATCACATATCCATTTTCAAACAACTCATCGGGGGTGGATACATAAACCATATATCGTCTTTTATGGGTCTGAACATCATATTGTGGGTTACTAACCCACCGGCATGAACACCAAATCATGTGCAAGTTCCAGAACTTTCAACCCGAGGGTAAAACTCATGACCTTTCTTATTTTCGTACCCTACCACGTCCCCTAGCACATCACATATCATCTCATACAATCAACAACACATAATCATATCCCAATTGCCACAAAACTCATCAAAATCATCATCTCATTAACATCATTATCTTATATACTCATAAAACAATTCGTATCATCATTTTATTAACATCATTAATAAAATAATCCAACATAACAATTCATGCATCATATGCTTTCTAGTCAACACAAAATCACATTCCCATTTTTCTTGAAAACTCATCATATTCTCATCTTTTCAGTTTACTTATTCAAGATTTCATTCATTAATCATCACCTAACAATAATAATCCAACATTTAATTTCATATGTCTTTAAATCACAAAGCATGTATCACTTAATAACATTTTAGAGTATCAAACATGTATTCAAGATCATATGATTAAGTTTGATAATCAATTTTAATGTCAAGTAAAAATACTATGTTAAGCTCATGGTAACCTATGGTGAAATGTCCAAAATAAACTAAATTAAATTTCTGAACCGGGCTCGGTGGGCGCCAACTGCGGCCCATGCCGTGCGCCCAAGAATGTGGGCGCCCAATTGATTTCCAGTGCGTGCGTTCATAGTTTTAGTCTAGGTACTAGTTTGATGCTCTATTTTCGGGTTTTTCAGTTTTAATCACTTAAGACCTCAAATTTGTTTAGTTTTGAACCAATTTCATGATGTTTTTTTATTCTAATCTCACCATAAGACTTATGGGCATCACATAGAATAAACAATTTAAATTTTAATCAACTATGGATCAACCTATAGATCAAAATCCATTTCTCTCTACATAAACCCATACATACATATGTATGTGTATATAACTCAATTTTTGTTCCACATATTACCTCTAAAACATCAATTGGTTATATTAACATTATTCTACTCCTTATTACGTAACATATATGTAGGAATGATGTACTAAATCCCTACCCCAAGTCTTGAACATGAAGAACAAGAAGATGGTGAACTTCCGGGTTTCAAGCCTCCAACTTTGATTAATCCAATCTTCCGATTCTTTGAGCTAAATGGAAAATAAATCGCATACATAAGTTCTTTAAGTATCTAATTGCAATCTTGTAAAGTTAATTTTATTTTACTAAAGGTTGGAATCACTTACCAATCTCAGACTTCTTCGGTTCTCTATTAGCTATTGGTCGTAGGGTAATGGTTTAGCCGTCCAAACCAGAACAAACCTTACCGATGATGTGTGCTATAGGTCGGGTGCCCAAGGGTCTCTCCTTTGTGCACCCAAAGATTCAGGTGCCCAAGAGCTTCCCATCTCGTGCGCCCACAACACTTAAGCCTGTGCTGAATTGCTAACTTTTGACCATTTTGCTATCTTCCCCAAATTTCTCCACTCTAAGTCACCACTAACACGTAAGATTACCTAATTAGCATATTATTACCTCCAAAACACATTATAAATCATTTATTTACATTAATACAAAAACTTGGGGTATTACAATTATATAACGCAAATATATTTATGGAGTCATGACTTATAAATCACTGGCTTAGCCAATTCTAAGTCATTCCAAGTCTTTGAAGTACTATTTCTTTGCTGAATTAGGTTAACCTAAATGGTCGTGTGCTTATATCATAGTATTTTTAACATGTTGAGGGATATTGAGGCATATCAAGGCCTGAAAGGGCTATTTCGAACACCTATATCACAACGAGATTTAGTCTATCTACCTGCCCACGCGTGTCCAATCGTAATGCTAGCATCATATATCCAACCGTAATACTAGCATCATATATGGAGAGAATTTCATGGTATTATATGATATGTCATATTATGTCCTAGTACAATGTTATGTTATATATGTCTTAATGTCGTCTCAGATTATCTTGATCACCATCACCTGCTAAGATTAGCTCGAATATGGAAATTATTTCAAGTGATTGAATGCATAGGTGGCTTTTAATTAGCAAATGCCCTATTTACACATAGAAGCGTTTCTATCCTAATTATGTAAATATTAAGTACTAATAATCATGTAAATTAGTAAAGTGAGAAAATTATACCGTTGTGGTAGTTAGAATAGGCAATTGCTTGAGCTCCTTAAATGTTTTGAATGCTTGATTGTGATATGTAGTGTTGACAGTTAAAATTTTTTAACAAGACCTCTATCATAGGCATAAATTTGAGATGCAAAAAGAAACCTACAAAATAGCCATTTATAGAATTTCCCACAAATGTACACCATTTTGTAGAATTTCTTGCATATTTTTTGATTCAAGGGGGAGACCTTTGGGCACTATTTTGCTTCATTTTGTGCTAATTGAGGTCTTCTTAAGTCATGTATTTGATGTTTTGGGCCATTTTTGAAACTCTTGCTAGTCAACTAAGAAATAAGGATACTATGGTAAAATTAGAGTTTCTTATGATTGGCTTAGTCAAAAGTTGGCTAAGTTTTGACTTTTTGTAACTTAGTTATGGCGATTTAAAAAAATACTACATAGAAATAAACAAAATGGTGGCCCCCACAATTTTTTCAATTAACTCCTCAAAGGAGGATGCAGAATAGGTTATCATTCTTTGGCATGAGAAATTTAATGATGTCATTGAATTGACTTTTGAAATTTTTTGTTAATAATTGTGTCCGCACATAGAATTTTGGGCACGTAAATTAAGGCACTACCTAGCAATGGAATTTGACAGTTTTGACTTAATGACTGCCATTATTAATGTGCCCTTGACCTCATTGTAAAATTTCAAGTTATTCTGAAATGAAATGGAGGTCTCCCAATGATGTCTATTACTCTTGTTTAATGGGTAAAAACCATTCTTGGCCCGTGCATCTACGGGAGTATTTGGTTTGCAAAAAAAAAAAAAAAAAAAAAAAAAACTCTGAAAATCTGTAAAAATCTCTAAAACTTATTTAACTGCACTCATTATGAATTTATAACTTATTTTAAAAAATTTCAATATTTCACTAAAAAAATAAAAAATCTGGATAAAAGTTAACCGAATGTGTAAATTTTTTTGATAATCAAATTCGTCGAGTTGAAAACTTTCAAACGAGTACCATTGTCGCTATTTTATACTAATTTTTTTGAATCCGTGAGAACGGATTTAGGAAACCGTTTCCACGGTTTTGCTCTAGGGATACAAAAATGTCACTATTTTTCTCCAAAAAATTTTGTTAAATATCAAACGTTTAAAATCAACTCAAACCATATTTTTTCTTATTTTTGATCACTCCAAACGCTACCTAAAAGACCTTTGGGAAGCCAAATTGGCCATTCTATTGTGTTTTTCATATTTTCTGCGACCTAATAACCTAATGCAACTTTTAAAATTAGCAATCTTAAAATGTGTCTGTTATTTAAAACCAATTTTAATGACTTCTCAATAATAAATAATTTGTCTAATAAGTTAAAACGGATAGGATTTTATCAAATAAATTACCAACTAGTATTAAAAAAAAAGTCCCATTACGTACGTGCACATGCACGCACAGATAATAATAAGAATGATAATAATTACACTGTACCTTTTTAGAGTTTTATTAGCATACTATTACTCTTTCTAATTTAAAAATTAATAAATAGTTTCTTTGTGATTTAGATTAAGATGCATAATTATTTAAATTTGTTAAATTTAATTGGACTCGTGCATTATGAATTAAAATTAATTGAGAAAAAATATTTTCACGTAAACCGATTAAATTGTATTTTACCTATTTTTATGTTAAAGTAAAATATTATTTTACTTTTTCAAAGTCAACATTTGTCCTTATTTTATAAACAATATTCTCAAATGACTATAAATGAATTTATGTCCCATGCGTGACACAAATCTAGTTACATTAATATTTTTTTGATAATTTTATATTTTAATCCCAATAAAAGTTATTATTATATCTCAATAAAAAGTTACTATTAATTAATTTTTAAATTAAAATGACATCATGCATTTTTTTGTCTAAACTTATGGAGCCAAAAAAATCATAAAATTCTATTAGATGGTGTAGTTCTTGAAATTGATGAAAATTGTAAAAATTTAAAAAAAATTAAATTTTATAAAATTTTATGATTTTTTTAATTCCAAATGCTCCATAAATAATAAAAAATTAAAAAAATCCCCCCAAATAATGCAAAATTGAAAAATAAAAATCCATTACAGGGAGACTTCTCATATTTATATTTCCTTATAACTTTTTTGGCCAGGTCTGAGCTGGAGGCGCTACATCAGGTATTTAACGAAGAGCGCTAGGACAGCAGCAGTCGGAGCCTCCGACAGTTGGCCCCGCTCAGAGGCAGAGGCTAGCGCACGCTCTCTCTCTCCCTCGGTCGTGGGTGTTTGGTTCTCCGATCAAGTCCTAAGCTTCATTCCCCCTGAAAATCAACCTTCGATTCATATTCTCTCAGCGTCTCACACTTCCAGCAGCAGCGCGCAATCCGATAATTGTAACAATTCTCTGAAGCAATTCACTCGGTGGTAGCCTACAAAGATTTAGATTAAAATAAGAGTAAAGGAAGAATTTGAAAGAGGCATGTCACGGCAGTCTGGGACGTCCGCTTTCCACAAATCCAAGACTCTCGACAATAAATACGTAAGGAATTGTTGTTTTCTGTTCAATTCTCTCTCTCTAGGGTTTTTGATCTCTCCATTTCTCTAGGGTTTTTGATCTTGTCAGCTATCTCTCTCTCTCTCTCTCCCTATTACATTTTGAATAGTTGTCTCCCTCTTCTGAGACAAAATCAGCTGCTCGCCTGAGCATAGTTCAATTGCTTGATTCCACTTACTATTTGCAAATCGGTTCAAAAGAGAAAAGTAACCAACAAAGGGCACTCAGTGTTAAAATTGGTTATTTTTGGAAACTCCTACATTCAGAATTTGAACTCAGATGAATAAAATATACCACTGGCGAGTTATTTCATGTAGTTTTCTTTTAAGATCTATTTGTTTGCTTGACAAAACCTCAAGTGTTGACATTTAGCTTTTTTGGCCTAGTACAATTTTGATTTTTTGATCAACTAAAAGTAATTTGAGTCGTGTTTTAATACTAGCAGTACACAAAATACCCAAAAGATTCCGGTTTGGTTTTGAGTCCAAAATTTGTCAACCTTACCAATTTGGTTGAGTTCTTGGGTTAGAATAGACCTGGTTACTACTCTCTTTACTTCAAACCTCACAGGACAAGTATGAGATTTGAATAGTGAAACTCAAAAAACGTACGAGACATAGGTATGAGACGGTTTAGAGTTTTGGTCATCCTAACCTGTACCCACCCAAAACCTGACTTACATGATAACATATATTAAATGTAACTTTTTATCTTATAACAGTGTATATAAACCTATTTATAAAAAAATAATATACAAATAAAATCATTTGCAAATATTATTTGTATATTTTCTATTTTTTAGTGCACGGGGTTCAATGAACCACACAGTTTGGTTTGTGAACAGCAATCTGCCTCCTCCCATTCGAACCTGTAAGAGAACATGATAGTCAGTGCTTAATGACAGGCAGTGGGTTGCCTGCCTAGGAGCCTTCAACAATCAAGTCAGTTATATTACAGTAGAAAGCAACTACAGTGGATGTAGGGGAGAGAGTATCTTGTAAAGCCTGCGTTCCATGTACTTTTTCGCTTCTCTTATATAGCAAGTCAGAGTAGCCATTTATTGCTAGCTCATCATTACAAGTTCGATTGGGAGGAGGAAATGTGCTATTTTTGCAAACAAAACAGTGCATTTGATTTAACCCCATGCATTTAGTTTATAGGTATGAGGGAGGTTTTTCTTAACAGGGTTAGTGTAGGGTTAAGCAAAACCTGCCACAAAACCGCCTCGTTGTCAATCCACACCAACCTGACCCAATATTGCATGCTTATTCTGCATGAAAAATAACTATATGCCCTTGAGCTATTTGGTTTGGTTTTATATTATGATTGGTTTGGTTGTGGGTCCAAAAATTTTGATCCAATAAAGACCATAACAGTTTTGGGTCTGATGTGGGCCCTACCCATGCATATCCCTAGTTGATACAAGTATTTCAGTGTTGGTATCCCAAAACAACCTAAAACGGAACAGTTATGTTGTTCTCCCCCCCCCCCCCCCTGGTGGCAGTCCTAAATTTCTGCTGCATCCTAATAGAGGGATAAATATGCTTTCCAATAAATTATCACTTTCCAGCTATTTTCTAAATCTGCTGCCACTTAGCCTTTTTTTTTTCTTTTTTAAAATTTTTAAAATAACATTTCTAAATGGAACTTGCTACTTTTTGATTAATCATATGTATCTGGTTTTCCAACTTATTGGGAAATTGTGTTTTTTCGAAGATGCTTGGAGATGAGATTGGGAAAGGGGCATATGGTCGAGTTTACAAGGGCTTGGATTTGGAGAATGGAGACTTTGTTGCAATTAAACAGGTGTCTTTGGAAAATATTGCTCAGGAGGATCTCAACATCATAATGGTAGGGTATTAAATATTAATCCCTTTTCTGTCTTTCTCCTCCTCCAACTTATTTCTTTCTTTTTTTAATTTGGTCATATTTTAAAAATATTGAATTATAAAACATCCTAATATCTGATTCCATTTATTTACTTACTATAGTAAGGCAGCTCATCAACCTGGCAAAACTTTTTGTGAAGTTGTGTCATATTTGGTGTTACCCAAATATGCCCTCAATTACCCACTAATTCAAGAGTCATCTTCAAGATGTTTATTGAATGTTCGTTTTCATTCTTGGGCAATATATTTGTCATAAAATTTAAAATTTAATACTTCAAATATTTCAGCATTAGAAAATTATTATTAAAAGCTTTCTTTACTAAATTTTCAGCTTTATCAAACTGCCCCTTGGTAATTTAGTACTTCAAAAATTTCAGCATTAGAAAATTATTATTAAAAGCTTTTGTTACTAAATTTTCAACTTTATCAAACTGCCTCTTGCTTGCATGCATAACTTGTTTTAAGTTCTTTTATAATTTAAATGTGCATTAAGTCTTATTATTATTATTATTATTTTTTACGTCCCTTGTTCCATGACTATATTTGCATATGCATGTATATTTTCTCAAGTGGATTTTAATTGAAGACCATGTCTTTTTCAATGAGGATTGAAAAATTCTTTTCCGTCCATTTTGAAAATCAAATTTACTGTTGTTCTTGCTCTCGTTGAGTTGTGACATATGTTTTCATACTGAGAACATTACTTTTTGAAATTTGAAATTGCTATTATCTTAAAATTTGTGTTTATTTTATTTTATTTTATTTAATTTATATAATTTGTCCCCATGGGGAAGATTTATTTGGACATGAGAAACCCACATCACCATACCAAATATAGTTTTATTAGGTCATGCATGGCAGAATTTATCAGTACCAGTGGAGGTAAATACCTTTTTCAAGACCTTCTTGGGTGAAATTTGCTTTGGGTGTGGTTAGTTAGTTCCGAGAATCATCTCTTACCAATCATTGGGATGTAGTTATCTAGATTTTGAGATATTTGAAGAGAGCACCTCAAAGAGGCTTGTTATATGAAAATAATGGATATATTTTAGTTTAAGGGTATACAAATGTAGATTGGATTGGTCACCATGACATCGTACTACTGGTTATTTTTTTTTGTTGGAGGTAATCTAGTGTTTTAGAAGAGTAAGACGTAGTCAGTTGTAGCAATGTTAAGTGCAGAGTCAGAGTATAGAGCCATGCTCTACACTTCATGTGAGTTGAGTTGGATACAAAATCTATTGAAAGAATTAAAAGTTAACCATTCATTTCTTATGAAATTGCTTTATGATAATCATATTGCTGTTCATATTTCTTTTAATCCAGTTTTCCATGAAATAACAAATCACATCAAAATGGATTGTCATTTGTTAGAGAGAAGGTCCCATAGAATGTTATCAAGATTGGTCATGTCAAGTTTGAAAACCAGGTTGCCAATTTATTCCACAAGGTTGTAGGGGGTTTTCGAGTTAGGTACATCTGTGACAGGCTTGAAACGTGTGATATATTTGCTTCAACTTGAGGGGGTGTGTTAGAACTATAGTAGAATAGCATAAGATCTTTGATTTCTTTGATTTATCCTTTTTGCTTCATAATATTGGATTTTAATCCCTACATATTTTCTATAGGACACATACAGTGTATATATACATGCATAGACAACCCTAATTGATTGTTAAAATCTTTGTTTCTTGATAGATTCATCCTCAATTTTATTTTTATTTTTTGTGATACTAGAGATATTCTCACATTTGGTGGAACTAATTCTCTAGAGCTCCCAACCCTCTCCACTAGAATTAGAAGCCAGATAATGCCAAGGAGGTTTGGACTGGTGACGTCTACTTTAATTGGTAGAGATCTTACTGTTAAAAAATTCATCCCCACCTTTATAAAGATATATAACTCATTGACATTGATGAACAGTGATGTATTTATGCAAACAACAATTCAAAACATTAATGCAGTGCAATATTCTGGAATGGAGGCATTTCGCGTGGGGTCAATTGGCTTGTTTTGGCATTTCGTGAAATTTTCTTTGCATTTAAGCTTGATGCTTTAATTCATTGCTTCAAATTTTTTCACACATGCTTCTAGTTTGATCTTTTTCAATTTGTCTAACAAATTGTTGATTTCCTTCTGAATTATCTGTTGTTGGTGGGTGGGATGATTTACTACACAGCAAGAGATTGATTTGCTCAAGGTAATTTTATATCTCACATTTATCTTAAGTTAATATTTGTTGTTCATTTTGTGAAATATAATATGCTTTAGCTGGAGGAATATGCATGTTCCATGGTGCTTTTGCCTGTGCAGCATATCTGGGCTTTTGGGTTACTAATTAAAATCTCCAGGTTTTTTTTTTTGATAAGTTAAAATCACCAGTATTGTTGCTTTGAGATATGCTGAAATTTCAGTACACAACTTGTTGGTTGTGGTTCTGTGGTGTCTGCGCCTTGTTCCTCTTCCCCCTCATTTATAAAAGAGTTCAATGATTTATTCTAGATTTCAATATATGAAAGCTATTAGAGTTCCTTCTTGTTAAAATTTTTTCCATCATTTACAAAAGAATTAAGGTGATTGATTCTATATTTCAATATAAGAAAGCTATTAGAGTTATTTTTATTAAAAATTTGGCAGATTAAATATTGGTTGTGCGTCCTTTTTGTACTTGCCTATGTTTGTGTTGTTTAACCAATTTAAGCACCTGATTATGTACCCCAGTAAAACTAGGTGAACATTTGTGTTTGAGTTGCATGGTAACATATATTCTCAGTATGATATTGATTGAACTTGAGTTGTTCTTTATTTATTTATTTATTTTTATTTATTTTTTTTTTTTTGTGACAGAATTTGAACCATAAAAACATTGTGAAATATCTCGGATCCTTAAAAACAAAGACTCATCTTTTCATAATTCTTGAGTAAGTTTGCCTGAATTGTCCCTTCTTTAGATAGATTTATTGCTGAGTTTTTAGTCAAACTGTCAAAAACTTCTGCAGTCATGTTTCAAATTGTTGTTTGCATAGGTATGTGGAGAATGGTTCACTTGCAAACATTATTAAGCCGAATAAATTTGGACCCTTTCCAGAATCATTGGTGGCTGTTTATATTGCTCAGGTATATTAATATTATCTTAGTTTAATGGCATAATTCCTTGTTTGATTTTGATGGCCTTATGCTTGTTGCCAGGTATTGGAGGGCTTGGTTTATCTACATGAACAAGGTGTAATACATCGGGATATCAAGGGCGCAAACATATTGACCACCAAAGAGGTAGAGTCCCATAGTTTTTCCTTAAGCTTTTAGTTAGTTATTTGTTTATTCATTTCTTTGTCATATTTACTGGGGGTAAGACTTACCTTGTCCATGATCCTTCCATTCCTCCGAAGCCATATCTTCTCTCTCATTTACTATTTTAAGATTCCACCTGACAGTTTTTTGTTAAAAATTATTATTATTATTATTATTTTCTCATGAATCTCCATTTTATATCTAGTATATTGAAAAGTTGTACGAGATGCTGGACCCATCCATGTTTTTTCCTGTGTATTTTTATATCTCAGTCATATTTACTTCTGGCAGGTTTGAAGTTGCACTTATTTTCTGGATGGATAGTATAATCATTGCATGGTGCGAGCTTGGTGTTTAGGCTCCCAATTATTTGGAGATAATTTTGGGCTTCAGTTCAGTTTGTATGGAAGGTTTGATGAATGATTAAATCAGTGCGAAAGTGGGAGGTTGTTCTTGGAAATTGGGATGAATGTGATTTATAAATGATAATTTCGATTTATTGCAAATGAGGGCAAATACTATGTGAATATGGTTATATATATGGGAATAATTCACTTGAACCTTAAATACGTAACATGTCCTCCTTGGAAAGGTTCTTAAAATAGATAATCTAATCGCTAGATGAGAGTTATTGTGAATTGGCATTGTTTGTGCAAAAAGGAAGGAGAATCTATTAAGGGTGGGCCCATTTGCACTGTAGAAATAGATTCTTGCACTCCACTTTATTTTTTCATTAGATAAAATTACACAATTACTCTTATTTATGTTGAAGGATATTTGTAGTTTTAAAATTATGCAACATATTTTATTAGATGAATGAGGGTAATAGTGTAATTTTATTTAATAAAAAAGTAAAGTGGAATGCAAGAATTGATTTGTGGAGTGCAAATATGCTCACCCATCTATTAATCATCTTTTTATTCACTACTTCTGGCCTAAATAGTGTAAGAGTTAATTTTATTTTTCGTGTGTTGTTGTGAAGCTTAATTAATTGAATTGCTTAATGCTTAACTAATTAAGCTAATGATTTGGTAAAAATATCACCCAACTGAGAGTTGGAGTGGACAAATGGAGTGGTGATATCACGCTTAAATAGAAATCTCGTATAAAGTGACAGTTAACCTCAATATGCTTGGTGTATTCATGAAAGACCAGGTTATTAGTAATAAATATCAGCACATGATTGTTACAAAATATAAGCACTGGAGTTGGAACCTCAATACCGAAATTCTTAATAAGAGAATGAACCCAAAGCATCTTAGAAGTAGTATATACTATGGTATGATACTTAGCCTTAGTACTACTTAGGGCAACAACAATTTGCTGGATACTATGGTAAGTCACAAGGTTACCACTAATAAAGGTACAATTTCTAGAGGTAGACATACGATCAAAATGACTTCTAGCCCAATTTAAATCACTTTATGCAGTTACATCTAGTAAGGTGGACAATTGATAGAGTAAACCTTGATTAGAAGAGCTCTTCAAATACTTTATAATATGACATATAGTATTGAAGTGAGTTGAATTGGGAGCGTGCATGAACTGACTAACTATGCCAATTGTATATGTAATGTTGGGTTAGGTCACAGTAAGATAAATTAGCTTACCTACAAGCCGATGATTCTGAGTTACATCAAGTAAAAGATCAGTGCTCTCAGGATTTAGACGATTGGGAGTCTTCATAGGAAACGCAAAACATATTCCTTTGAGATAAAGAGATAACTAGGGAAGAATGGGCAAATCCCATTTCTTAGGAAATAACGTAATGCTCTAAGGTCCTTTGTGTGGAACTGCTTCCTCAAATAGTTATTCAATGTAGAAATATGCTTAGTGTCATCACTAAAAATAATGATATCATCCATATTGACAATCAAGATGATGGTGGCCGGGGAGTGTTGTATGTTGTGGAGAACCAAAGGTGGCGAGGTTTTGTTCGAAAACTTGGAAGCAACTGTCGTTATTGTTTTTCTTTCTTTTTTTTTTTTTTTTTAATTTGTCTTGGATCAATGCTTTGATACCAAGTTTAAAGAATAATAAATGGTTAGGGGAGAATAATTTCTCCTACCACATATTGTATTTATAATCAAGGTTTAGAGTGCAAAAAGGAAACTAGAATAAATTGGAATATGTTAATAATAAAAAGTAACCACAGCACATTGTATCAATTATTTCCCGAATATTCTAATAGTGCATAGGAGATCAAGCAACTTCAATTCCTAATATGTACTTTAAGGGCTCAAATTGAACTTACTTAAAGTAATAACTTTAGGTCATTATGCCTTCTATATTATCACGTGGTGACAACTAGCAACCATGTCCTCCCTTGAGAGGAATTAAATAGAACATTGAATGATAAACTTAACAAGTCAATCCAAATTTAATCACTACATTACTAATAAAGTTGTAAATGGATCGGTTGGCCTGCGACTTGGCTAGACCCTTCTTGTTTTTTGCTTGCCCAAATTGTCCATATGCCCTAGCTCACCCCATCCTGACCAGTGTGCCCCCATCTCCTCTCCCTTTTCTTGTCTTGATTCACACACTCTTTCTTTGGTTTGTTTTCCTTGTGGGCCCTACCCCAAGCTCCTCTCCCCCTTGCTGCATACTTGTAGATTGCAAGTTTATTTTTTTTATTTTTTTGTCTCTTGTGGCAACTACCCCAACCTACTTACCCACCCACTCCTCCCCCCCTCCCCTCCCCCCTTCCCTCTCCCTTCCTTACTGTATACTTATAGGTTGCAGCTTTTTTTGTCCCTTGTGGCCCTCACTTGCACCCCCCCACCACACACTCTCTCCTTCCTCCTCCCCCCTATTGCACAATTGATTGTATGTTTCTTGGAAGTTC
>JAVXUM010000001.1:26211040-26226547 GCA_035590655.1 Pouteria glomerata
GTTTCTTGGAAGTTCAAGCTTGCAATTTTTTTCGTTCCTTTTCTTGGGTCGGTTTGGGTTACTGGACTTCCACTCCATCATCCTCTCTCTCTCTCTATCTCCCCATAATTTTTCCTAATTTATTTAAAAATATTTTTAAAAATTAAAAAATATTAAAAAAATACATAGGATCAATGGGGCAGGTTAGGAGTAGATTTGTTGGTCTTGGCCCGACCGGGAGGGAACCGAGCCAGCCGGGGCGGGTCGACCCACTGCTAGGTCAAGGGGCGGGTACGTTCCAACCTGACGCGTTTACATATCTAATTAGTTAGCCTTCAAACTATGTCTGAGGAGACTTTCAAGCCATATAATAATTGTTTTAGTTAACAAATCAACTTAAACTCCCTTGAGCAGTATACTCAGGAGGTTACTTCATATAAGACTTTTTCGAACACATCATCTTGAAAGAATGCATTATTCATATCAAGCTAGTGAAGATACCAATGATAAACAACTACTATAGAGAATAAGGTGAACAAAGGCAATCTTACCAATTTGTGAGAGAGTCTTAGGAAAATGGATATCATAATTTTGTGGGTGTTAAAGTACATTCATCATATATCTGCATTTATGGTAAATGCATCTACATTTATTATATATTAGTCTAGGGACAATGTATTTTTAACGTAAGGGATGTGAATGGTCATCTTGTACATTTATAAATGGATACACATGAACTCAGTTGCGTGTGTGTGGTATTGAGCTCAGTTAAATCTCTACTTTCGACATGGTATCAGAGCTAGGTTCTAAAAAAAAAAAAAATGAATAGCCTTCCGGCGAAAGAAGAACAGTTGGTGTGCGAGGGATTGTCCAGGCGTCTTCGATGGTCTATTGATCTGATTGTGTATACTGGAGGAGTCGCCTATCGCCAACGAGTATATTCGTAAAGTCACCTTGCCGGAAACCCATCCACGCGCCCACACGCACCGTCAGTCACCGGCGCGTGAGAACGTGTGGGCCAACAGTTCAATCTACTTCCTTTTTCTAACACCACCGTCTCTTTCTGGTGGGTTCATTTGAGGTGGTTATTTGTTATTTTAGGATAATTTCCCACAAAAAAAATCCAAGAATCTTCTCCACTGTTTGTCTGGTTTCTTTTGTCATCCGTCTCTGGTTCCTTCAAAACTCCAAGAATCTCAGTGTGATTCAGTCTAGTCAAAGATTGAAGAGCAAAGTCAAAGATCGAATTTAGTCAATGTCTATGATCACTAGTCGAAGTTGACGACGATCAGTCTAGTCGAAGATTGAAGTCTAGTCCAGTCAATGACAATCTCAATCTTTGCAACAGTCAAGTCTCTACAATTGAAGATTGAAGTCCCCACCATTTGACGACTATCACTGGCGCCAGTCAATCGTTTGTAAAAGTGCTCTGTTGTCAATTGTTAGTCGCAGACTTCCTTCATTGTCGTTAGCCTTTGTCATTATTAGTCTCAATTTACGTCAGTTGCAGTCAACCTTGAGTAAAGTTTATTTGTAATAATCTTGGAACATGTTTATGTTCCAGCTTGAGGGGGAGTGTTAAAGTACATTCATTATGTATCTGCATTTATGGTGAATGTATCTACATTTATTTTATATTAGTCTAGGGACAATGTATTTTTAACATAAGGGATGTGAATGGTCATCTTGTACATTTATAAATGGATACACATGAACCCAGTTGGGTGTGTGTGGTATTGAGTTCAGTTAAATCTCTACTTTCAACAGTGGGTAACCCTTGGCAACTAAAATGGCCTTCAAACAATCAGCAGAGCCATCAGGCTGCACTTTAATGGTATGAACCCAAGAACAAGAGAGTGACTAATTTCGAAATCTCATTGGCTTAAAGAGCGAACATCTCAACTTCCATGATAAAGTGCCATAAAAAAGGGGATAAAACTTCAAATACAGAGTTAGGATAGATATACAACATAAAAAGGGGAAAAAAAGGAATGATATGAGGGTCCTCAGGGCAACTAGAGGCTTAATTCATCGTTAACTTTAGAGCCTAAGGTATTAGTTAAGGTGTGTGCAAGTTGATCTGGATATCTTTATTTATTTAAAAAAAAAAAAGAGAATGATATGAGGGCGACAAAAATTGCATTGACACAAATAAGAAATGGGATGGGAGGTGTAAGTATGAATACCTTTTCGGACAACACTGGGGATTTAACTCATTATTGAAGGCGTGGGAGAAGATTGTAGAGTTCTGGAAGTTGTGGTTGAGGCTCAACCACTCTATATTGGGTAAACCTATAAATTATGATGAGAAATATGATCATAGAGAAATCCTAAGGGTTAGCTCAGCTGGTTAGTCCTTAGATTTGCTTTCCAGTGGTCTCTGTTAATGTACATCCATGTATCTATTTTTATATTTATAGTCTAGGGGTGATATATCTAGCCTAGAGTAATCTGTATAGTCTATTTTCATTAAATATAAATATAATCATAAGCCAACCCAATTGGGTGTCAAGCCATTTAGGAAATCTCCTTCCATAACATGATATCAGAGTGTCGATTCTTCATGGTTCTTGTGTGTATCAAGAAACCCTAGTTGTACGAGTTCATTGTTGCTCAAGTCGTAGTGTTCGTTCATCAACGTCGCTGACGATTGCTTGGGTGTCATCATTTAGCATCTGTTCTAACCAAAATCTTATGTCGGTGAAGTCTTTGGAGGTCAACGATCGTTGTTGAAGGAAGCTTGTAGTCAGATTGTACCGCATGCGCCATCAAGTCCTCTACGCGTGAAACTTGTGCCTTCAGTCAAGCTGCGCATGCGAGCATGTGAAGCATCTCTTAGTTTCTCGCCTTTGTGCAATCCTCTCGCTTCTTTCCGTTGACTTGTTCAATACCCTTTATTAATTGGTTTGGAGTTTGAACAGTTTCTCTATTCATTGTATTTTCTTCTTAGCCGACTACTGTTTCTTTTTGTTCTAATGGCTTCTGAGACACCTTCTAGCTCACTTATTGAACAAAAAATGTTCAATATTTCAATCTCTGTGCCTTAACAATTAACAACTAGAAAATTGAACGGAACAAATTACATCCATTGGTCCAAGGCCATTAAAATTTCTTTGATTGGATATGACAAGCAAAAATATTTAACTGAGTCTAGACCTAATCAATCTGATCCTAAGTTTGATGTTTGGGTACAAGAGGAAGCTTATCTAGTTATTTTGTTATGGAACTCAATGGAATCCCATATTGCTGATATGTGCACTCATCTGGATACGTGTAAGGATATTTGGGAGTATATTCGTCTATTATTCTCTAGTGATCTCACTTGCATGTATGACCTCTTGCTTGAGTTCTTTTAGTTACAATAGTCTAGCAAACGAACTATTGAATCTTTTGCTTCTTTGAAGCATGTTTATGAAGAATTGGATTCTCTACGGCTGTTGTCTACAAATATTAATAAAATGCAGAGGCAACACGAACGGATGGTTGGGCTTCTGTTTTTTGCCAACCTGGATTTTGAATTTGAGCCAGTTAAGGCTCAAATACTTAGTGGAGCTTCTATTCCCTCATTTTCAAGGACTTATTCTAGAGTTATGAGAGTTGTTTCTCGAGATTCATTGGTTATTATTGATGCTATCCAGTTTGGTCTTGTTAGTCAAACACCTCCATCAAACCAGGATAGTAAGAATCTCAGTTATGAAAACTCGTTTGTCTGATGGCCGCAATTCTTGTGGAGGACGCAATTATGGTGGCCGTGGTTGTGGAGGTCACTGTATTTGGCCTACATGCACTAATTGTGGTTGTGTTGGACATGTTAGGGAGAATTGTTGAGATCTTTATGGGAAGCCAACTCATATGGATCATGCAGCTTCATCTGATGTTCCAATATCTACATATAAACTTAGTAATAATGAAGTTGCCAAACCAAACCCCCGTGACTATTAACCAAACCTTCTGAGAATAATGCTAACTGTCGAGTATGGTGGGGTCACCGGAGTCCCACGAAGGAGTGAGAATCAGGGCAATCTATTGCGCGCACGCAAGAGAGAGAGAGAGAGAGAGAGAGTGCTATAGGTGGAGGTAGTAGAATGATGAATGGTGAATGGTGGACCCTCTAGAGAAGGAGGGTATATATAGATGGAGAAGGAATACTTCTGGGTGGGAGTCAAGGCTTTGAATCCTGTAGGAGAATATTTAACCTTAACTCGGCGTGCCATAATGGGTTAAGGACTCCCTGCATAAATATATCTCTAGATTGGTTGGGTGAATCCTCAGTGGTCCCCTAATTCTAGCCTCTAATCCGATGAATCCCCAGTGATCTTGTTAGTTGGAGAAACCCCTAAACCTTGTTCCAAGTTTGGGAAGTGGAGGGCACAACAGCAAATTGATGCAACCAAGTCCTTCCTAGGAGAACATGGTGTGATGCGAGAGAGTCAATCACATGGAACTTCACAGGAGATATTATTTCACCATCCTTCAAAGCCACCTGTATATATTCTAGAGATTTTTGCCCTTGATTGCTAAACCCATTGGTAGTAATGGGCTCTTTCACCAAATGCCTCGAGTCTCTGGTACTTGAAACATTGCTAGAGAGAGGATATTGATGGAAGCTTCTCTATCTACAAATCCTCTTTTGCGAACTCTATTCTGTTAATTACAAGGTCGTGCAAGGGCGATTATGTGAGTGTTCGACTTGTCTATCTCCTTCTGTTAAATTAAGAGACAATAGATTCTGTTGCAAAGCTATTCCCACTGAACCATTGGCTTCCATACATTCCTCTTGACCCTCCTCCACCACTCGGAGCAGGGCCTTAATCGCCTTCACTCTAGTCTCCTTAGATAATCCTAACTGGTTGAAGAAGTTTTTGAATCATGGTGTTTTGCCCATGGTTTTTGCCCTGACGTTGTCAAAGTTAGGGCATGTTTCTTGGTGGGTATGCTCACCATGCATATGGGGATTTCGTGCTGTTTATTATAGTGGGATATTGTTATCACATTTTTGCATTTTTTTGTGCCATGGCAAAGGATCCTTGGGAACATCCCTTGGGGTGATTTCTAGATCCTTGTTCCTCACCATCTTATGGAATAATGATTGGAATCCTAACAGTCTCTTATGGGATGTATCATTGTTGTAGAATCCTGATTTTCCTTGTTCCTGCCTTGTGGGGGGATTCTTGCATTTAGGTAGATTGACTGTACCATCTGCAATCTAGGCCTCAAGGAGAGCTGTCAAATCGACTTCAGAAATATGAGTTGGGAAAGGAGTCGGCCCTTCGTCTATCCTCGGTTGCTTTCCTTAGTATCTGTTCATTCCATACACCGATGTTGCTGTTCCAATGTTTGCGGCATATGCACCATCCCCTCAACATGCTTTACCCCTCTATGTAGTATCATAGTTGTCGCATGGTGGTGGGTGAGCCAAATTATTGAGTATTTGAAATAACCATTTTATCGTTTCGCTTAAATTCATTGTGGCCATATAGAGATCGGAAAAATTTGAGAATTGGTGATTGACTAAGTGCATCTCGAAGGTAGTGAGCATCCCTTCTATACACATTTTCACCATCTGTTCCCCTACTGGGGATCCTGAACGTCGATTGCTTTTTCTCTGAAACATCGGATGTAGAATAAAAGGTCTTGTGCTTTTCAGATTCTGGCGTGAGATGGAGAGTGGGTAACCTCTCTTCTGCATAAAAGAACTTGGCGTAAAATTTTCTCACTAAGTCGTTCTATGAATTGTCCAACTCCACATGTATATGCCTTGTGAGTCAACGATTTGGAGAATTCCTTTAATCACAAGTTGTTATTCGTGGCATGCTTCTCGAAGGAGTCAATGAACCGGACCACATACTTTCTGACATTCCCTCTCTTTCCATCAAACTTTATGAATTTCAAAACAGTGTTGCCTTTAGAGTATGGTAGTTTGGCAATCGCCGTAGAATAAGGAGGGCAGAGGTCCAACTCCAATCCTGCAGGAATTACCACATTTTCTTGCTGCACTAGGTCTCTAACATGATGCCTCAACTGGGTAAACAGAGGTTGTTGGCCTTAAGGGTTTGGGTTTGAGTAGGGGCATCTGGGGTGAAGTTGGACGGGGTTTGTAGGAGTCCTTTGCTAAGTAAGTTCTGAGTGGGGTTAATAGGATTAAATAAGCAAGAGTTGTTTGGTTGGGGGTAAAGTCTAGAGTGGTGGGGTTTATATGGGACATCATGGATTGGAAAATGCCTTGTTGTCCTAGGTTTTGTGAAGTTATGATATGGCTATTTTTAGGTATAAGAGATGGGATAGCTAAGGCTGGGGAAGGAGGCAATGTGGAGTTTTGTTGGAGGGTTCTAAGGACCTCTGTTATTGCCTCCTGAGTGCGTTGTATGGAAGCTTGAGATTGTTGAAAGGCTAGAACTTGCTCAATAAGCACTCTTACTTCGTTTGCCATGGCAGGCATCTCTGTTGGTGGCCCTCTTCTTTCTTGGGATCAGTTGTTGTTGCCTTGGTCGTCGGTCATGGTCAATAGGTTAGCACTCTTTCCCAGGAGTAATTTTTTTTTTTGGGAGGGGGGGTTAGGTAGACTTGGAGGGATCTAACCCTTCGGGAATAATATTAACTATTGAGTATGGCGGAGTCATTGGAGTTTGGCGGAGGAGTGAGAACTAAGGTAATTTGGAATAAGAGAGAGAGAGAGAGAGAGAGTGAGTTTGTATGTTATAGGTGGAGGTAGTAGAATAGTGAATGCTGAATGGTGGGACCCTCAAGAAGAGAAGGGTTTATGTAGATAAGAGGGAATCCTTTTCGTTGGGAGCTAAGACTTTAGACCCATTAGGAGGATAATTAGTCTTGACTAGGCGCACCATAATGAGATAAGGATTCTCTGCACAGGTCTCTCTAGATTGGGTGGGCAAATCCCCAGTAGTCTTCTAATTCTAGTTTCCAATTCGCTGAATCTCTAATGATCCAGAATGTTTGTTAGGTTAGTTGGAGAAACCCCCGAGCCTTGTTCCC
Source organism: Pouteria glomerata (assembly GCA_035590655.1). Lineage (NCBI taxonomy): Eukaryota > Viridiplantae > Streptophyta > Magnoliopsida > Ericales > Sapotaceae > Pouteria > Pouteria glomerata. Next base: position 26,218,013 of record JAVXUM010000001.1, read on the forward strand.
AGTCCGGGAAGTGAGGCATCCCATGAGAATGGTGTTCCCACAGCCGTGAATGTTATATGGTAGTCCTCCCGCGGCTAGGCAATACTGTTTGGATGAATGTGGTCAAGCTGAGGGGGAATAGGAAAGGATGAACCTGGGCCCTGAAGCCGTGGCCCTGAAGCCGTAGCCCAGGTACCTACAGGCTGCTGTCCCACATTGGCTTTTAATGCTTTAGATTATTGTTCCCTTCTGTCGCTTTCTGATAAAGATCATGCCTGAATCAGCATCTCCACTTATTTGGGCAGTGCAAGTGACTGATCTTTTGCTTACTTCATCTTGTTTGATCATTTACTTTTTTCTATTGGATCATTTAGGGTGGTTTAAGGTTTTTCTTTCTTTTTGCAGGGTTTTTGGATACTTAGTCGATCTAATTTATGCTTTCAGGGCCTTGTGAAACTTGCAGATTTTGGGGTTGCAACAAAACTAACTGAGGCAGATGTTAATACACATTCAGTTGTTGGAACACCATATTGGATGGCCCCCGAGGTACTTCATGGATCACCTCTTTAATTATGACGTGGGAATTTCTCTTTCTGTCTTCTGTGCCAGATGTTTTTAAACATCTTTTGCTTTTTGTGTACGCATGCTTCATTTTCTGAAATCATTAAAAAGTTTTTTCCACTGTTGGAAGACTTGTATGGAAATTCCTAAAATAAAATTTTGGGGGCCCAAGTTACATGTTTGCAGTTGGAAACTTCTATTTTGTATCTGTTTACTAGAAGAAAATTCTTAGCAAAGTTCTCCCACATTGTGAAAGGGCTGAGGTTAAGTGCATTCGATTGTCGCTGGGTGCTATTACTCCTTGAGGGCCACCCACATAGGTGTAAGCACGTGCTTGCGTAGTTCATGGATCTTGTGGGTTTGTTTGCAAGCCCAGGGTTTGATCTCTAGGGGTGGGTTCAATGTGGCCTTTGGCCTTGTCTTGAGGAGGTTCCTTATCATTAAAAACAAAAAAAATTCTTAACCAATTTTTTCTGCAAAATTTCGAAAATAAATTGAAATCATGCATCATTTCTCAATGTTTCTTGTCCACAAAGGTGGTTGTTTTTATTTTCTCCACCTCTCTATATTGTCTTTACAATTAGATCTAAGAAACATAATTTAATTTCTGTATCATTTTAGGTACCATATATTCCAATAGTTATTATATATCAAGGAAAGAGAAAAAAAAGACAAAAAAAAAAGTAAAAAATTAAGGAAAGAGAACAAAAGGTAAAAGACAAAAAAGAAAAAAATGAAAAAAAATCAGTATAGATACGCTTTTGAGGCAACTACTTGCACAAATAGACTATTGAACTTCTTACCTTAAAAGAAAAAAATGTATCCTAATAAGCAGTATATCTTTCAAATTTTTCTTATTCATTTTCATCAAGTGGAAATAATTTTAATCTTTTTGTTGTTGAGCCTTAAATTTTGATACAATTTGGATAAAACTGAATGTTGCTTTGTGGATGGGTTATGCTATAAACTAAAGAATTGAACAAGGGATGTGAAACGGGGAACTACAATTATAATGGGGTACAATGAAAGTTGTATGGTTATTGAGGCAGTAAAATGGCACAATTAGCGAAGAATCAATGGCGCTATTTAATGGGCAGCCCGGTGCACGAGACTCCCCCTGTGTGGAGTATGGGGAAGGAAACCAATTTAGGAATTAAGAAGAATTTTTAAGAAGGTACACAAGGAACCTGGTGGGGACATCAGAAGTTATTTTATGGGATTTAGTTTAGTTTATTACGTTATAGTGTTTTGGGATCGTCTATTAGTTACCCAAGGGGACCATTGTCTATTAGTTTGCCTGGGGGACCGTTAAGTCTTCTTCCCCTGGCTTCTTTATGTGGAAGACTGAATGTAGGTTGGTCATTGTTATCTAAGTATTGAATTTGAATAGTTTGTGAGCTTCTTTTCCCTCTTTGGTTTTTTTAACTTTCTTTCTCTTTCTTCTTGTTAGAATTGGGAGATTCACATTATAATTTCTATATTTACTTTATTCTGCTATCAATTAGGATATATTTTTCTTGTTAGCATCTTATGTAATTATGATTAACCACTGGGCATCCAATATTATATATACGGTGTAGGTTAGTGGTCTTTATAGGAAACTAATTAACCTTTTTCATTTTTCTAGCTCCTTGTCTATAAGTTTCAACTTAGTATCAGAGCAACAATCCAAAGGCTCTTAAAAGAAAAAAAAATTTCTTATAATTTACTGCCACTGCTGCTTCCATCTTTATTGGCAGTCTTTGCTTCAAATCACCCTCATTGACTACTGATGACCACCATGAAATGGATGTTGATTGAGTGTTGCGAGGCCTTGTCATCAACTCTCGTAGTCGTTGATGATCATGGCGAATCCTTGTTGTCGGTCCTCGTTGTCACTGGTGGTTGATTCATTCACTGACAGTTGTTGCTATGGTTGCTGCTGTTGCAATCGTCCTGGCTTTCATCGCTGTTGCCATTGTCGCCACTCCTTGTCGCGACTGATGCTTGGTTTTGATTCCTGAGTTATTTTCTTTGGCTCTATTGAATACGATTCTCTTGCTGCTTTGGAACCCTCGTACTTTTTTCACTTGTGATTGCTCTTATGACTAAAGAAAAAGTTGGCGTTCTTGAACTGAAATCGATAATGGTTAAGGATGAAGATGTCTCATTCTATTGCTTCTAAAAAATTGTTTGGTGTTAACTATTTGGCTTGGGCTCATGCAATGAAGGTACATCATTGTGGGAAGAAAAAACTGAATTTTCTTATTGATTTACCTCCTAAACCAGATGATGATACGTCTGATGATTTTCTTAGTGAGGACTCTATTGCTATGGGGTGGTTATGGGATAGTCTAGATTATTAAATTTCTACTATTGTGGAATTCTGACTCTTCTAAGAAAACGTGGGACTCTTGTGGACTTGTTATTGCAACAAAGTAATGTTTCACGGGTATTTATATTGTATGAGCAGATATTCACAGCCAAGCAAGATGGTCATCCTCATTCAGGATATTGCAGTGTCCTTGAGAACCTTTAGGACCAGTTGTTGCAGTATAAAACCTTGATGATTGTTGCAGTTCATGGGAAGCAAAAACTGAAGTTTCTTACTGATTTTGCCTTTTAAACCAGATGATAATACGTATGATGATTGTCTTAGTGAGGACTCTTATTGTTATAGGGTGGTTATGGGATAGTCTTGATACTTAAATTGCTACTACTGTGGAACTCTTCTAAGAAAATTTGGGACGCTCTTGGAATTGTAATAGATTAATGTTTTACGGGTATTTGAATTGCGTGAGCAGATATTCACAACCAAGCAAGATGGTCGTCCTCTTTCAAAATATTACAGTGTCCTTAAGAACCTTTGGGACTAGTTGTTGCAAGATAACACCTTGATGATTGTTGCAGTTTATGGGAAGCAAAAACTGAAGTTTCTTATTGATTTAGCTCTTAAACCATATGATAATATGTATGATGATTGTCTTAGTGAGGACTCTTATTGTTATGGGGTGGTTAAGGGATAGTCTTTATTCTTAAATTGCTACTAATGTGGAACTCTTCTAAGAAAATTTGGGACTCTCTTGGACTTGTTCTTGTAACAGTAACGTTTTATGATTATTTAAATTGTATGAGCAGATATTCACAACCAAGCAACATGGTTGTTCTTTTTCAAAATATTATAGTGTCCTTAAGAACCTATTGGACCAATTGTTGCAGTATAGAAACTTGACTATTGATCTTACACAACAGAAGTTGCATTAGGGGGATTTTATGATTGCCACTCCTCTCTAGACTTGACTCAGACTTGCATGATTTCAAAGATCAAATTCTTGCAAGTGAAACCTTGTCTACTATTGTAAATGCCTACTTTCGCCTTTTACGGTCTTCCTTAGGCCATCATTCCTCTGTTTGAAGCTCTACTAGTTTTACTACAAAAGCTTTTACCTTGATCTCTAACGATGTTGCTGAAGGATTTTTGTTGTGCTAGTATGCGAGGACTTGGTGGTCTTTTTGTTTTTTCGAGGTTCGGCTTGTGGTGGTCGCTTTTCTGAAGGGCAAGGTGATTGAAAATGCTAACCGTGGTTGTACCAATCACATTAAGTCTTACTGTTGGACCAAGTATGGTCGACCTAATCATGTCCACCATGTGTCAGATAGTTCTACTTCTGTGGCTTAACCTTGGTCTATGGTAGTTACTTCCGAGTCTCCAATGTCTAGTGTTTAGGTCAATCTTACCACCTAGCTTAATGAACTGTTACAAACTCTTCATGCTACTCATCGATCTACTTCATTTTTACTTTAGCAAATTAAGATAATATTGCCTACACTGTTTCTACCCTACCTTACTGGGTCATTGATTTTGGTGCAATATCTCATATTTTTGATAAATCTTGTTCTCTTATTCAGATTCTATTGATCATCATGTTATTTTAGTTGAAAGATCATCTTGTCTTGTTGTAGGGAAAGGAGTTCTTTGCCCCCATGCCTCAATCCATTTGTCTATAGTCTCTCTGTGCCGAACTTTCTATTTAATTTGTTATCTGTCAGTTAGTTGACTAAGTACTTAACATTGTTCTATAACTTTCTCTCCTACTCTTTCGGGGCCTCAGACCAAGAGGACGATTGGTTCGCAGCATGAGAAAACGGGCTTTACTGTTTCAATCATGCTAGTTTCTCCACTATGAGTTCTTCTGTTTTGAGTGCTACAATTTCTCGTCTCCCATGGCATTTTCATTTTGCACAACCTTGAAAAATTGCAGTCTGTTATTCCTAATTTGAGTCCCGTATTGAGTCCAGAAAGTGAGGCTTGTCAACTTGGCAAGCACTATTATAGTTCTTTTTCTAGTCATTGTGTCAATCGTCAAAAAGATTTCTTTGATTTAGTTCATACAGATTTATGGGGACCGTCTCGAATACTTGTAGCAATGGTTATCAGTACCTTGTTATTTTTGTTGATGATCGTTTTCGCTTGTCTTCGTTATTGTTGGATAATATAGAAATAAAAACAAGATTATTCGGTATACTTTTGATGCGGAAGTCCTTTGGATTTAGGATCTTTCACTTGTTTTATGAGCTCCTTTTGCATGAACATAGATCTATGAATAGATATTTTTCTCGCTTTGTTAGAATACTACAAATTATCTAGAAAGCACACGAACCAACAACTTAGGGACTAAGGTGGTACCTTAGAGAGAACGAAGAGGGAATATATGAAGGGAGAGGGATATTGATCGTACGTAACATCAATAGTAGTTTATGTCAGAGATATATAATAGTAAGAGGCCTAACTCATCTCAATCACTAAGGAGATGGAGTTAGATTTTATCTTAGTCAGGTTTTATCCCAAATATTCAAAAATTGAGATATATTATTTATTTGATATATTGAGATTACTTTGATACTAGAACTTAGCTATTTTCTTGCTTAGGGTGCAAGCGAGGCCTTTGTGGACGTACTACAGGTGAATGCAACATCTCCCACTCGAACACATAGGTCATGTAACATCTCTCATCCAAAAGTCTCTCATCTTGTTCATCTCTTCATACGGGCAATGCGTCGTGCGACCGAAGTCAAAATGAGGAATGTTATATTAAGTTACCATCTAACTAATATAACATTTCTGTGGGAAAATATTCATATGTCCATAATTAAAATATTGTATTTATCATATTCCCGTAATTAAGGGATTGAAATTCCCATAATTGAGGGATTTGATTATTATTTTGATTAGGAGTTAATTAGGTAGGTTTCCTATTTTGTAGGTAGGGTCGAGTGTATATAAATAGTTTTGTAGTGAACAATGAAATATATCAAAGAATATTTTCTCTAGTTCTTCTACATGGTATCAGAGCCTAAAGCTCTTTGGGAAAATTGTTCTTGGTTGATTGGCCTTCATTGCTAGACACAATTTTTTTAGCCTTAATTGTTGGAAAAATTTTTTTTTCTTTAGCTTTCATTGCTGATTATTCAGAAAGCCTGGAAGTATCGACAGTCCAGAAGTCCATCGCTAGCTCAGTCGCGATCTGATCAGAAGCAGTGTCGACTACTTTCCGTTGCCATTGATTGCCCAGCATCGTTCAATTCTGGACGATCGACCACCAATTGTTCTTAATCAAAGAAAAAAGAAAATTGATTCCTCGATCATTGGCTTTCCTCGATTGTCAATCGCCAGCCCTCAACCTGGTCGATCGATCGGTTCTTGCTGATCGTCGACTTTCGTTGGTTCTTGCCGATCAAAGTTTTGTGTGGGTTCAACGTCACTGAAGCCCTAGCCACCGCTCGTCGTCGTTCGTCGATTCTGGTTGCCCTTGCTCGGTGCTCAATAGTCGGTCCTAGTCGATTGATGATTCTGGTCGGTTCTAGTCGCTCGTCGATTCCTCGCCGTTGGTGGTCACCTGTCGATTACAACGGAAAGGTGTTGTTCTTCCTTTGCAATCGATTGTTGTTCTTTTGTTTCTTGGTGGGGTGAAACCCTAGGTGACAGATCGTGGTGGTCTTTTGCATCGTCGGTCTCTGTTGATCGTGGTGGTCTTTTTGTTCCCGATCGTGGTGGTCGTCCTGTTCCAAGTTGTGATTTTGCCTGTCGCGACTTTCCTTGACTGGAGTTTTATTTCGTCAGTCATCGTGATTTGGAAAGGCTCCCCAAATTGCAATTAAAGTTGTCACGGTACGTTAATACTTTATTAGTATGTTGGAAACTTAAGGCCAAGTAGATTTCAATTGGGAGGAGATCGAGAAGTTGAAAACTTTATTTGGCTCCCTTGACAAACCCTCAGGTACCTGCTCATTAGCTCATTCAGGTAAGCTTCCTATTTCCATTGGATTACATGTCTCGGATGAAACCTTTGCCAATTCTTGGGTCATGGACTCGGGGGCCACTGACCATATGACTTACTCCTCACAGAACTTTAACCCTTATTCGAGTAATCGGAAAATTGCCACAGTAGATGGTTCATTAACAACAGTCGCAGGTGTGGGTGACATTCAAGTCACTCCTTCACTTGTCCTAAAAAATGTTCTTCATGTTCTCAAGCTGTCCACTAATCTTATTTCTACACAAAAACTCGCTCGAGATCTCTGTTGCAATGTCATTTTTAATCCCACTGCTTGTATATTTCAGGATCGGGATTCTAGGAAGATGATTGGACGTGCTAAGGAACGAGATGGACTTTATTACCTCGAGACACCAAGCCAACTGAACGGCAACAAAAGTAAATCACCCTTACCATTTCTTTCTGAACATTATTTATCTAATAAAGGAAAGGTCTGGTTGTATCATTGTAGACTAGGACACCCATCATTTATGACTCTCAAAGCCTTATTTCCTTCTTTATGTAAGGGGTTAGAAACTGAGAATTTCCAATGTGATGTGTGTGAGTTTGCGAAACACGAACGTGTACCTTTTCCTATTAGCAACCAAAGAAGTTCGATTCCTTTTTTTCTTATTCACAGTGATATTTGGGGACCTTCTCCTATTCCTAATATTTCTGGTGCTTGATGGTTTGTCACATTAATTGATTATTGCATTAGAGTCTCTTGAATTTTCTTACTCTTCTATGCCATGATACATAACCAATTTGAGGTAAAAATCAAAAGGCTTCGTTCTGACAATGCAAGGGAATATTTTAACCAAACTTTGACTCCATTTTTCCAAAGGGAAGGGATAATTCACGAGTCTTCATGTGTCAACACTCCACAACAGAATGGAGTTGCTAAAAGGAAAAATGGCCATCTTCTTGATACAATCCGAGCCTTTTTATTTCAAAATAATGTGCCTAAGTCTTATTGGAGGGAAGCAATTCTTACTTCTGCCTATCTCATAAACAGGTTACCTTCTAGAGTCTTGAATTTTCAGAGTCCTTTGGACATGCTTTCAAAATTCTATCCTGACTTGAGAATTTTCAATCATTTTATCCCTAAAATTTTGGGTGTGTATCATTCGTCTATGTTCACAGTTCAAATGGGGGTAAATTAGACCCTCGGTCAATCAAATGTGTTTTTGTGGGATATTCTCCAACTCAAAAGGGTTATAAGTGCTACCATTCACCTTCCAAGAGATTCTTTACTTCTGCAGATGTCACCTTTCATGAGAATGAATCCTACTTTTTCAATCCTTATCTTCAGGGGGAGACTTTAATCATGGAAGATAAGGATTTCTTTCTTCTTGACCTTCCTTCATTACCCCAAACTGTGGAACCTGAACACGCATCTGAACTTGAACATGCCTTTGGACTTGTTCCTGCCTCTGAACCTCAACATGATCCTGTTCCTACCACTGAATCTGAACATGCCTCTGAACCTGTTCCTGCTTAGTTTCCTCGGTTTGCTAATGTGTACTCGAGGAAGAAGTCTTATGTCCCAGAACTTGTACCAACCCAAGAATTTAACCTGACTTCTGGAAATGAGGTAACAATTTCTAATTTTCCTTTGCAACCTCAGTCAGAACATAACTCTTGTAGCAATTCAGATCAGGATCTCCCTATTGCTATTAGAAAAGGAACCAGAACATGTACC
>JAVXUM010000001.1:26226647-26238635 GCA_035590655.1 Pouteria glomerata
GATTTTTAAAACATAAAACACAGAAAGTAGAAAACAGAAAATCAAACCAAATGCCACCTAAGGGATTTAAATTCCCATAATTGAGGGATTTGATTATTATTTTGATTAGGAGTTAATTAGGTAGGTTTTCTATTTTGTAAGTAGGTTCGAGTGTATATAAACAGTTTTGTAGTGAACAATGATCAATATCAAAAACATTTTTTCTCTATTTCTTCCACATGGTATCAGATCCTTAACCTCTGTGGGATTTTTTTTCTGCTCTGCCTTCATTGCTGTCTGTTTGGCCTTCATTGCCAGACACCTTCTATTCTCTGATCCAGCCTTAATAGCTGTTAGATTCGGAGCCTCGGGAAGCATCTTCGATCAATTGAGCCTTCATTACCGATTGTCGATCTGTGTGGAATCACTGTTGCCGATCGATTGGTGGTGGTTGATCGATTGGTTCTTGGTTGTTGCTGATTATCGATCTGTGTGGGATCATGTCACCGAAGCCCTAGCTCCTCGCTCGTCATCGCCGTTCGTTGATTGGTTGTCTTCCTCGCCCGTCGCCGTTCATTGATTGGTTGTCTTCCTCACTCATCGCCGTTCGTCGATTCTGGTCGTCTGGTGCTTGACAGCCGTTCATCGATTCTGGTCGGCTCTGGTCGTTTGTCGTTTCCTTGCTCAGTGACTCCTCTTTCGCTGCTTCAATCGATCTTTACAGAGGAACCCTAGCATCGATTGTTCATCGCAATAGACCACTGCCAGGTTTCCAATCGTCGATTGCTAACGATTATTCTTCAGTCGTGATCGCTACTAGCAACTGGCCTTCTGTTGAGCTAAACCCTAGTCGTCGGGTCTTGGTGCTCTTCCGTTGGTCACTTTATTCTTCCGTCGGTCAGCATTTATCAAAACAGAAGAAGGCTATTCTAAAAGTCATGATTTTTGACTGGAATTTTAATCAGTCATCGTAATTTGTGAGGGCTGCCCAGATTGCAATTGATCCAGATTGGTGGTCCAGGTTGTTACAATATGTCAGAGACTCAAAACCAAGTAGATTTCAATCGGGAGGAGGTTGAGAAGTTGAAAACTTTACTTGGCTCTCTTGACAAACCCTCAGGTACCTGCTCATTGGCTCATTCAAGTAAACTTCCTGTTTCCATTGGATTACGTGTCTCGGATGAAACCTTTGCCAGCTCTTGGGTCATGGACTCGGGGGGCCACTGATAATATGACTCACTCCTCACAGAACTTTCACACATATAACCCTTGTCCGAGTAATCGAAAAATTACCACAGCAGATGGTTCATTAACCACAGTCGCAGGTCTAGGAGACGTTCAAGTCACTCCCTCACTTGTCCTAAAAAATGTTCTTCATGTTCCCAAGCTGTCCACTAATCTTATTTCCACACAAAAACTCGCTCGAGATCTATGTTGCAATGTCATTTTTAATCCCACTACTTGTATATTTCAGGACCAGGATTCGGGGAAGACGATTGGACATGCTAAGGAATCGGATGGACTTTATTACCTTGAGACACCAAGCCAACTGAACGACAACAAGAGTAAATCACCCTTATCATTTCTTTCTGAACATTATTTATCCAATAAAGAAAAGGTCTGGCTGTATCATTGTAGACTATGACACCCATCATTTATGACTCTCAAAGTCTTATTTCCTTCTCTGTGTAAGGGGTTAGAAACTAAGAATTTCCAATGTGATGTGTGTGAGTTTGCGAAACACAAACGTGTACCTTTTCCCATTAGTAACAAAAGAAGTTCGATTCCTTTTTTCCTTATTCCCAGTGATATTTGGGGACCTCTTCCTATTCTTAATATTTCTGGTGCTTGATGGTTTGTCACATTCATTGATGATTGCACTAGAATCTCTTGGATTTTCTTACTCAAAAACAAGTCTGATGTCAGTTTTGTTCTCCCACATTTCTATGCCATGATACAGAACCAATTTGGGGTAAAAATCAAAAGGCTTCGTTCTGACAATGCAAGGGATTACGTTAACCAAACTTTGACTCCATTTTTCCAAAAGGAAGGGATAATTCATGAGTCTTCATGTGTCAACACTCCACAACAGAATGGAGTTGTTGAAAGGAAAAATGGCCATCTTCTTGATACAACCCCAGGCTACTTGTTTCAAATAATGTGCCTAAGTCTTATTGGGGGGAAGCAGTTCTTACCTCTGCCTATCTCATAAACAGGTTGCCTTCTGGAGTCTTGAATTTTCGAAGTCCTCTGGACATGCTTTCAAATCCTATCCTAACTTAAGAATTTCCAATCATCTTATTCCTAAAATATTTGGGTGTGTATCATTCGTCCATGTTCACATTTCAAATAGGGGTAAATTAGACTCTTGGGCAATCAAATGTATTTTTGTGGGATATTCTCCAACTCAAAAGGGTTATAAGTGCTATCATCCACCTTCAAAGAGATTCTTTACTTCTGCAGATGTCACCTTTCATGAGAATGAATCCTACTTTTCCAATCCTTATCTTCGGGGGGAGACTTTAATCATGGAAGATAAGGATTTCTTTCTTCTTGACCTTCCTTCATCACCCAAAACGGTGGAACCTGAACATGAACCTATTCCTGCCATTGAAATTGAACATGCCTCTGAACATGAACATGAATCTATTCCTGCCACTGAACCTGAATATGCCTTTGAACCTGTTCCTGCTCAGTTGCGTCGGTTTGCTAATGTGTATTCGAGGAAGAAGTCTTCTGTCCTGGAACTTGCACCAATCCAAGAATCTAACCCGACTTCTGGAAATGAGGTAACAATTTATAATTTTCCTTTGCAACCTGAGTCAGAACATAACTCTTGTAGCAATTTAGATCAGGATCTCCCTATTGCTATTAGAAAAGGAACCAGAACATGTATCAAAAACCCATTGTATCCAATTTCTAATGTTTTGTCACTTGAGAAATTTTCACCTTCTCACAGAAGTTTCTTTGTGAATCTAAACAACATTTCTATCCCTACTATATTATCCGAGGCATTATCTAATGGAAATTGGAAGCAAGCTATGAATGTAGAGATGGAGGCCTTAGAAAAGAACAAAACATGGGAGCTGGTGAATCTACCCGCGGGAAAAAAACCTGTGGGATGTAAATGGGTTTATACAGTGAAATACCGAGCATATAGGTCGCTAGAGAGGTACAAGGCAAGATTAGTATCTAAAGGATATACTCAAATATATGGCGTGGACTACCAAGAGACTTTTGCTCCGGTGGCAAAAATGAATACTGTCAGAGTTCTGTTGTTATTGGCAGCAAATTATGGCTGGGAGTTGCAACAATTTGATATGAAAAATGTATTCTTGCATGAAGACCTCGAAGAAGAAATTTAAATGGAAATTCCACCTGGATTTGGAAGCAACCTGGATACTAATCAAGTGTGTAGATTGAAAAAAGTTTTGTACGGGCTTAAACAATTTCCAAGGGCATGGTTTGGAAGATTTGCAAAAGTCATGACAAGTATAGGATATAAACAAAGGCAGGGGGATCATATATTATTTGTCAAACACTCCAGCTCAGGGGGAGTCACAGCTCTTCTAGTATATGTGGACGATATAATTGTAACCGGAAATGATAAGAAAGAGAGAGAATCTTTAAGGCAATGTTTGGCTAAAGAATTCGAGATCAAAGAATTAGGAAGGTTAAAGTACTTCCTAGGGATTGAAGTAGCACACTCAAGACAGGGAATCTTCATCTCTCAATAGAAGTATGTTATGGATCTACTGAAAGAAACGGAAAAATTGGCATGAAAACCAGCAAGCACACCAATAGATCGTAATCATAATCTAGGAGAAGCTAAGGAAGATGATTTGGTGGACAAGGAAATGTATCAATGCCTGGTAGAAAGACTTATTTACCTTTCCCATGCAAGGCCAAATATAACTTATGCAGTTAGTGTGATAAGTCAGTTTATGCACAATCCAAAGGAAGTCCACATGCAAGCGGTAAATCGAGTACTGCGATATCTTAAAGGAACTCCAGGAAAAGGCATTTTATTTAGAAGGTGCACATGACTGATACTTGAAGCATATACAGATGCAGACTATGCTGGCTTAGTGGTTGACAGAAGATCAACTTCTGGTTATTGCACATTCTTCGGTAAAAATCTTGTGAACTAGAAAAGTAAGAAACAAACAGTGGTGGCAAGATCAAGTGCTGAAACAGAGTTTAGAGCAATGGCTCAGGGCATTTGTGAATTGTTGTGGTTAGAAATTATTTTAAGAGATTTGAAGGTTCAATGGGATGGCCCTATGAGACGCTATTGCGATAATAAATCCGCAATTAGTATAGCACATAATCCCGTGCAGCATGATCGAATAAAGTATATTGAAGTAGACCGACACTTCATCAAAGAGAAGCTAGACAGTGGCTTGATTTGTACACCTTATGTGTCTACTGATCGGCAACTTGTTGATGTGCTTGTCACAGGTTTGAGCAGTATAAAGTTTCAAACAAGTGTATCCAAGCTGGGAATGGAAAATATCTATTCACCAGCTTGAGGGGGAGTGTGAGAAAATATTCATATGTCAATAATTAAAATATTGTATTTATCATATTCCCATAATTAAGGGATTTAAATTCCCATAATTGAGGGATTTGATTATTATTTTGATTAGGAGTTAATTAGGTACGTTTCCTATTTTGTAGGTAGGTTCGAGTATATATAAACAGTTTTGTAGTGAACAATGAAATATATCAAAGAATATTTTCTCTAGTTCTTCCACAATTACAACTCTAGGTCTCGTTTTATACCCAAAGTCATCTAATCACACTAGATCTAGCACCTCTAATCCCGCTTGTACCACAGAGTCATACTAGACCTTACATTGTATTTGCACCCTTGTTTATATCGAAAGACTGACAATGACATAATTGCTCGGGCTATGAGTCACAAAATATTAGTGCGGTATCAAATGACCTTAGATGTTATGTTTGTCCATCTAAACTTGATTGCTTTCCTAGACATACTTTGTTGGATTGTATGATTTATGGCCTTTGGATAACATGCTAAGTAGCAACATCAAGTCTCAACTTCAAAACATAACTCTAAGTCCCGAAAGGTATATGATGGAACTGATAGTCCATAAGTCTCACACAATAACAAAGAAGGGATTTATTTCATCACTCCTTTCACAGTTGCCTAGTAGTACATATAGTATGATATGTATGCTGTAGTGGAGTTCCCACTTAGGGTTAGTCATTATTTAACATGTTACGAATGTTAGTCTAGTCACTTCTTGTAGCGCCTAACTTCAACCTCTCGTGACAATCACTCATTAGCGACTTGTCACGAGTCTCACAATCAGCTATTCTCAGGTTTCATGGAGACGTGGATGTATTCCATGTTCGACTAATATAGTCTCATCTTAGCTTAATGCTAAGGGGACTTATGATAACTTAATCCTTGTCGCTTTCGAAGCGCCATGGAGATTAGTACTTCATAGTGTGATCATCTATGTTTCATCTTACTTGCTATTCAAGCGTTAGGGTGATTACCCCGTGTGAGCAGGCTGACCAAAACCTGGCGACTTAATTCATATAACTAGATATGTGTACTAGTTAAATAAAATAATATTCAACCAAAAAACATATTTTATTAATGCATAATATAAAAATGTCCATCATACAAGAATGTCAATCCCTACGTAATCCCAAACCCCTAACATGTCTTTGGAAGATATATTTTGGGATGGGTTTAGTCATGGGATTAGTGACCATGTCATTGGTGGAGACATACTTTAGGACAACATGACCTTGCACAACAGTGTCTCTAATGAAACGGTAATGAGTATCAATGTGCTTGGATCTACCATGGTACTTTGGATCCTTTGCAAAAGCACTGATTTGCTGTGTTATCACAATGAACCATGATAGCCTCGCCCAAATGCCCTGTAATGCTCAAGCTCTGCAAGAATCTCCTCAACCATAAAGCCTCTCGCATTGCAACAGTGCAAGCAACGTACTCCGACTCCATAGTGGATAAACAAACACATTGTTGTTTCTTGCTACACCATAAAATGGTTCCTTCTCTAAGTATGAAAGCATAACCCATTGTGGATTTGTGCTCATCTCTGTCAGTAGATCTGTCTACATCACTATACCCAGCTAATTTGATAGAGTCGTACTGCCACATTGATAGCATAAAGCGAAGTCTGCAGTGCCTTGCAAATATCTAAATATCCTTTTAACTGCAACCTAATGGGCAGTTACTCTGGTATTGACTAGCCATATCAATAGCAAAACATATGTTAGGTCGAGTATATATCATAGCATACATCAGACTACTAACTGCAATGGCATATGGAACATTGGTCATTTGCTTCCTCTTTTCCTATGTTGTAGGACACTGATCAATGCTAAGAGTTTGACCCTTCTCCATTGGAGTGTCTATGGGTTTTAAATAGTGCATATGCAATCATTTTGAATATTTTTTATGCACGTCTCTTGGGACATATTAAGAAGTTTCTTAGAGCGATCTTTGGAGATCTTAACTTTAAGCACATAATCTACATATCCTATGTCCTTCATTTGAAATGTGGAGGACAACGACTTTTGAGTGGTGATAATCATCTCCATTTCATTTCCAACTAACAAGATGTAATCCACATAAAGTGCGAGAATAAGAAACTTATTTTTTTTTCTCTTGACATACATACAATGATCCTCTTCAATCATCGTAAATCCCACAGAGAGAATGGCTTGATGAAACCGAATGTACCATTATTTAGACGATTATTTCAGGCCTTAGATAGAATGCTTTAAGCGAGAAAACCTTGCGCTCTTGTCCTTCAACCTGAAATTCTATTGGTTGATCCATGTTGATTTCCACGTCTAGTTCTCTATTGAGAAACACTGTCTTCACATCCATATGAAACAATTCTAAATCTAAATATGCGATAATAGTTGGAATGAGACAAATGGAGCGAAATCTCACCATATGGGAGAATGTCTCCTCATAATCTACACCCTCCTTTTGGGTATAGCCTTTTGCCCAGAGTCGGGCCTTATATCTATCAATTGACCCATCCGCCTTGTGCTTGACCTTCATAACTCCCATTTTACTGATGGTCCTGTGCCTAGGTGGAAGGTCAACTAATTCCTATACATGATTTTTAGTCATTGATGTTATTTCTTCCTCTATAACAGCTATCGATTTTTCAAATGCAGGTGAATTTAAGACTTCCTTATGGGAAGTTGGCTAATCAGCATCCACGGAGGCAGTCATGAAGGACTCACCTTCAGTCTCAAATCATTGTCGAGGAATTATTCCTTGACTGTTTCTACGCAACTGTGAATCCTGAAAGTCTCCTAGTGGTATACTCCCACTAGGTAAGGAACTATTCCCACTATCTCTAGCAACCATAGGATGAGGTTTTAATGCCTCATCTTGCCTATAAGATAAAGGTGCATCTCTTGGGGGTTCTTCCAACTCATAGGGTTTAATATCCCTTTTAACTTCACCAATACTTGGAAAATCATTTTTAAGAAAATCCACATCATGTGACTCTATTTTAGTCATTAATCTATTTGGGTTTTCACCGTACATAACATAGCCTTTTGAGTGTTTAGAATATCTTAAGAAAACACACTTACTAGCTATTGGGCCCAACTTCCCATACTTATAGGAAGTATTGTGAACATAACCCACAGAACCCTATGGACGTAAGCCTTTTAGATTAGGCTTTTTTTCATTCCATTACTCATATGGAGTGGAGGGAATTGACTTTGTAGGCGCTTGGTTAAGTATGTAGGCAGCATTAAAAAGAGCGTCTCTTTAGAAACTATTGCGAGGTTTGCTTGTGCCATCATTGACCTACCCATATTCATGAGAGTGCGATTTCATCTCTCTACAACACTATTTTGTCGTGGAGTGCTTGGAATCAGTAATTCTCTGTATATCCCTTTTTCCTCACATAATTCTCTGAACTGATCAGAAAGATATTCTTGGCCCCTATAAGTATGAAGGACTTTTAAGTTCCTCTCTTTCTGATTCTCAACCTCAGTTATGGAGCGTTTGAAATAATCCAAAGCTACAGAACGGTGAGATAATAGATATACTGAGCCAAAACGTGAGAAATCATCTATAAAGGTAATAAAGTAGGATGCGGCATGTTGTGCCTTAACATTCATTGATTCGTAAACATTTGAATGGAGTAGCTCTAAAGGATGAATGGCCCTGGTAGTCTTATCAAAAGGCTTTCTAGATGACTTTCCAACCAAACAAGGTTCGCAAGTAGATTGCTTTACTTTAGTGAGAGAGCCCAAAATCCCTTCTCTAGCTAATCTAGCCATCTTTTTTTGTCCTATGTGCCCTATGTGCCCTAGTCTAGCATTTAATTTAACAGAATCGGATATAATATCAAAAGAGGAAGATGTAATAAAAGCTAAATTATGATAAAAATTCAAATCCAAATCCAGTGTAAAGAACTCATCTCTTGGACTACCATGACCATAAAGCGTTCTATCAAGATAATGAATAGACCACTACCTTTAAAATGAAAAGAAAAACCTAAGGTTAATAATGCTAAAATTGAAAGTAGATTACATCGAAAAATGGGTGCATAAAGTACATCATGTAAGAGCAAAGTGCGCCCAGTGTGCATATTGAGCTGGTAGGTGCTAACTCTTGGTAGCTTCTGTGTCTACAATCCAACCAAGGAGAGAATGAGTTATATAAACATGTGAGCACTCAAATTGAAAGAGCTAGTGTTAGGGTTTACCTTCTTTGGCTCAGTACACTGAAGAGCGAAGTGGCCTTTGCGACCACAGTTGTAGCATTTGAGCTTGGACTTATCTTTCTTTCCACCAAGCTTGTCTCTACAGCACTTGGTTCCCTTGCCATCTTAAGGTGTAAGATTCTGGACTTTTCCTTGTCCAGCTCTTTTTTATTGTCATTTGCATTGGGTTTTTTTCACTTACGCTAATTAGAGCAACAAGTATCGTAATGCGGTTTGCATCTATGCACTCTGCCTCAAGCTCAACTTGATGCTAGGCATCATCAAAAGTTTTGATGTTTTCATTGTGCGTGAGCATAAGTTTCACCTGTCTCCATGAATTTTCAGATAAAGACATGACAACAACCAAAATCTGTTGCTCTTCAATGATATCATTGCATGTAGCCTTCATTTATCTAATCGTGGTAGGCATCACCCTACGGTGCTCCGCCATGGTGTCTTTGGGGTCCATGATAAATTGGTTGAACCTCAAGGTTAAGGCTAGTAGCCTAGTGGCGGTGGTACCGCCATATTTTAGGCACATTTGATCCCACATTTCCTTGGCAGTGGAGAATTTCTCACTCTCCAATGTGATCCTTATGCATGCAGCTTAACAAGGTAAAGCGCACTTCTATCTCTTTTAAACCAAGTTTCATTAGCCTGTTGATCACGACAATGTTGGGCTGTTGTACCTTTAGCAGGTATAACCATGTTGTTGGTTAAATGGTCGAGCAACTCTTGCTCATTGAGGAGGTACTGAACCTTTTTATGCGAAATATCATAGTTATTGCCATCAAGTTTTCTCCCTTATTAAGTTCATCAATAATATTCTTTGAGGCCATTTCACTACATACAATGCGCAAGGAATTTTAGTTAGGCTCATATCTATTCTTGTTATTTATTTTAAAATTAATTAGACTACAAAAATTCCTTTCCACATTATAAGATCTAAAATTTCACACTTTTGGTGGTAATCATCTCCTATAATCTAAATTAGAATAAAGTATCTAATTAATTAATAAAATATGGGAATGACTCCCACTCTCGACATTAGTGCGAAACACATCCCCGTACGAGGCTTTAAAAAAAAATTACATCCTTTTTACTTTGTCAAAAAAAGTACAGCTAACTACATCGTACTAATGAACATAAATAAATGGGGATGCCTACTTCCTTTATATTCTAATTATTTTGGAACATAATTAATAACAGTAATAAAATTTATGAGCATCATAAAAAATACCAATTTTACCTCCATTAAATTCCATACACAACATAAATAGGTTTTATTAAATAGAAGTTACTAAGCTCACATCTAAAGGAGCTAATATATGGTCCCAAAAAATCCTAAAATGTCAAAACACGTGCCCATGTGCCACAATTGGATGAATACACTAAATATTCATTTATGCAATTATATATAAAAAAATTAACCAAATTAATTATCAATGGGCTATTAGAATAGACACTTATCATAGAAATACGTAGAACATATCTTGGCATGAGACCCAATAGCACAAAATCCTCTAAGCAAGCAAGTGGGGATCAAATTTCAAACTTCCGTTGTTTTTAAAATAATAATAATAATAATAATAATAATTTAACATAGAAAAAAATAATTTCAAAAAACTCTTGCTATGTATAATAAATTAAAATTATGTAATTATACAAATTTATGTTTATACATACAAAATGTATATATATGTGCTTATGGTGGTTTTGTTTTTTCTGTGGTTCAAGTTCGGTTATCTATGTTTATTCTCTATCTATTTAGGTGCACTATAGTCAATTTGTGTCGGTGCGTTTGATTTAGTTTGTTTGTCTTTACTTAACGTGTGAGTCAGGATCACATGTGAGAGGGAGCGTTGAAATATTTTGATATACATTATTGGTAAATGGTAAATTTTCTAACAACCTAAGTTTTGTGAATATCTGGTGACTTAACATGGTATCAAAGCTAGATTTGGGAGGATTGCCCCTCTCGTTCGCTTCTTAATCTGTTGTTTGTGCACTTCTCTTACTCATTGCACCAGTTTAGCTCTCCACATATGAGTGGATATCGTATGTGAGGGGGCATTTTAGGATTTTTTAAAATTATTAAAAATAGTGCTTCCCGGACCAATATAAGATCCTAATGGGGTTCTGCACTTCTTACCAATTGATTTTGAGTTAGATGCTGTAGGACCTATATGCTTATGTGTCATCATCCTAGAGTGCCATTTACCAAGTCACTTAAGTGGTCATGTGACTGGATGTTAAAACACTCCACATCATATGCTAACAACTAAATTAATCACTACCACAAATAAATAGTTAAATAAAGATGATTAAAAATGTAACTTGAAGCTAAATCCTAAACTGCATTACTGGTTAGTGCTGCATAACTCAGTCTTCATTGCGTTCCAAAGTGGATTTTTTGGTTGGTGATGCAGTGGGGAAGTTCTTCTTGATAAATATTCTGCAATTATTTGTATTTTAAACTTCTCTTTAATAAAAAGCATTGCTATCGTTAGCCAGGTTTTCCTTCCTTATTTTAAATGAAAATGAATAATACTATATTTTGTGTACTAAGGTCTTGTTAGACTTGCACTCTAGAATCCTCTTTCAAGCATGAGTGCATGAAAATATTTAGCTAAATTTGTTGGTATCTCCCTCAAGCTCATTGTTTTATGTCTATGTATAATTTACTTTCTGCACTTATTTTGCCAGAAGAATTTCCATTTTCAAAAAATGAATTTGGTACGTTTTCGGAGTCTTTTCATTGAATGAACAGCATAGTTTGATTGGTTGAATATTTTTCTTTGCAAAATATTTTCCTACCAGGATAAAATAATATGAAAAAATCATGGATAAAATCATCTAATAACGTGACAAGTTGTTAATTTTTGTGGTGAAATAATGAAGATCAGATCAAGAGTCCTAATATCACTGCAATTGGAACTGCTTCAGGTCATTGAGATGTCGGGTGTTTGTGCTGCATCTGACATATGGAGTGTTGGCTGCACCGTGATTGAACTTCTTACATGTGTTCCTCCATACTATGATCTCCAGCCCATGCCAGCTCTATTCCGGATTGTGCAGGTTACCATTCTTTTCAAACAGTTCTTTGTCTAGTTATCTTGACAAGTAGTACCGCATCTAAGCACCTTGCTCTTTCATAGTCATTTGATGCTCGATTTTGTCTTTTTTATTGGTTAAAGAGTTAACCCTTTTTTTATTATTTGTTTTTTTTTTTTTTTTTTTTTTTTTTTTTTTTGTTATT